>CM077664.1:349019866-349427366 GCA_039707655.1 Elymus sibiricus
TTAGTGTAAAGTTGTACTAAGGTTGAGACACTTATTTTAGGACGGAGGGAGTACATGACGGCTGTAATACAAACAGAATTACAAGCATCATATACTAGTTCTATCTATCCACTATTTTCCCCTTGTGAAGCAAGCACCAAACATCACATAACAATTAAATTGCACATTTAATTGAACCAAGGCCTGTTGTTGTGTCCAGAACAATTGCATTCAAATAAAACTACACATTCAAAGTGTTGTGTCCAGAATTTGCAAGTGAACAGATCTGCTAGGGGTAGAAAGAGAGAACCTTCCATGGTGTCCTATAGTAGCAGGTAGGAGCAGCTCCTCTATCCATGTCCCTCCTCTCCCTCTTGAATTCCTTCACACAAGCAACACATGCATCAGATCTTGGGGGAGATGAAGATAAGTAGAAGAAAAAGGAAGAAGATATGGACAGGGGGGATTGGTTATTTCAGAGTGAATATTTAACACATGTCAAATGAACAGAGCGTTGTAATTCATTCTTTGACCAATCATTACTTCAACAATATGTAGGTAGAGTGATTCAATATTCCTATAATAAGATTCACCTTCAAAGCTACTTTCTTATGGTTGTGGTTTTGTTAGGATAATGCCCCTACTGTATTAGGATGGAGTAAAAAAGAATATGCCATAACCATTGCAAATTGAACAAGGATAAGAAACCGACGAATAAGGACCTTTGTGCTCTAGTAATTAATTGTGTAAAAACATTTAGGAAATTGTATTAAGCTAGCATTGCGTCGTTCGAGATTGTTGTCTCTATTTTGCAACGGTGATCTAGGACAAGACAGGGTCAGAGAAGATAAATGAAAGAGTTAATCCCTCACTCTCCTGCCCCCCTATTCTTTATCATGATACAAATGAAGAGACAAGACATGGTCAGAGAAGATAACAGAGAGAGGTAGAATTGCAGCGGCTCACCACCTATGCAGCAACTTCACTTCCTTTGCACTTGACATCCGCAACACACAAAGAGAGCTGAAGAAATCAGATCGGAACAACCTGCAAAAGGAAGGCACAAATTAGATGGAGAGATGAAGAAAATGAAAAAAAGTGACCTCTAGCTTACTTACTACAAATTGTCGACATGTTGTAGTAAGAAAAGCAAACAATAATATAAAAGGTTCAGTTTATTGGATGGTTAATTAATCTGCATATTTTAGCGAGCAACAAGAAACATTCTTTGCACATGTAAAAAGCAAGATACGGTATATTGGATTCTAAGAACACATGCTAAAGAAAAGGGAAGAGGCGCTTCGCTAAACTCTGAAGCAAACATATTAAATCAACAGTCATTGGTTTCTGCATATATTTGTCCGAAAGGAGTAGGCATCAAGCAAACCACCAGCACAAGCACAAGGAAAAACGGCTTAATGCAAACTGCAACCATGGATTACTTAACTTTCCTGTATGAACAAGCAACAAGAACAAATCCGGGCACATGTAAACAGCAGGAGGTTGTCCGACGGGTCACAATGTACATATATGAAAGCAACAGCGATTGGGTTGGCTATATATAAAGAATGATCAAGCAAACAAGGTACAACCCATGGACTTATATGAAAAGAATGACCAAGCAATCATAAGCAAGTAAGGATGTGTTTTTTCCGACGAGATCAGGAGGATAACCCCACAGGCAGCACGACAAGCACACACAAATAATAAAGCAAGCCAACGAAACCACGCCTAACCTTGCTAGCTAACGAGGCCAATGGCAACAACCTGCAAGGTTAACAAAACAAGAAACAGAGCTATGTCAGTTCATAGGCATTTTGTCAAACAGGACACAAGCAAGGAAGAACTTACCACTATCAAAGCCCAAATCTATAACACAATAGCATCAACAAGAACAAAAATCAAAGAACAACAACACAACGATACCTCAGGAAACAAATAGCCAGCTTGGTGCAAATTTTGTTACTGCCGAGACTAATTTGTTTGCATTGGATTTTCGTTGTACTTGCCTAACACAAAATAATACAACTGATTCATTAGCAATTTTTGTCACTGCCGAGACTAATTGGTTAGCATTGGAGTACATATGTAGTTATTATTTCAGTAAACAAAGCACATCAGGAGCTACAGGACAGAGAAAGATAGTAGAAGAGGGGCGAGAGAGGACCTCCATGGCGTCGGCTGCAGTGCAGGGACGCCCGAGCAGAACCTCCATGGCATTGGTGCTTCCCCACCCGCTCCTCTATTGCTCCAAAAGAAGAGAAGACAAGACAGGAGACTAGAGAGAGGAAGATAGAGAGAGATAGGAGGAAGAAGGGGGAGGGGATGAACTCACCGGACATGGCCGCCGGTGTCGAAGCCGACACCCAAAACCCTAGCCACGGGCCAGGGTCGTGGGTGAGCGGTGCTGGCCCCGAGCGGTGAATCCGGCCGGAGTAGAGGATGCATCGGAACGAGGCGAGCTCGACGCTGTGCTGCGCGGTGGCGGGAGACGCCGGGTCTCGACGGAATCACCCAGCGTACGTGGAGATTGGGGGCACCGGCTGGAGAGGCGAGAGGCGGCGGCGCGCCGGCCGGAGGAGAGCAGAGGCTGGAGGGATTTGAGGAGGGAGGGATGCCAGGGGCAGGGGGAGGCGCGCTGGATCTGGCGGACGAAGATGAGGGGATCGGGAGGAGAGAGATTAGGTGCGGCGGCTAGAGAAAGAGATGGACGGGGAGGGGTAGGGTTAGCTCTATCTTTTCACTTCGGCGGGCCTTGGAGGGCTTTGTGGCGGGTCAGAATTTTTTTTTGGAGTGGCAGGTGTCACTTCTGACCCGCCACAGGTAAATCAAGTGACGGGCATAAAACATCACCCGCCAGTGTTGTTTTGGTATTATCAGTGGCGGATTTTTTCAAAAATACGTGCCCGCCACTGGTAGATCAAGTATCAGTGACGGGCATAGTTTTCTGCCCGCCACTAGTAAGATTTGTCCCATTTCAAATCTGGACAGTTGTTACCAGTGGCAGGCGCAAACTAACGCCCGCCACTGGTAAGCCAATAGCAGTGGCGGGCTAGTTTTGGAGCCCGCCACTGCTAATAGCAGTGGCGGGTGCTAGACTGCGCCCGCCACTGATTTGAGGTCACCCATAAGCCATTTCCCAGTAGTGCAAATGATTGTGTGCCTCATCTGATGTATATCGAAGGTGACATGGATATTATTAGCTTACGACCAAATCTGCCGGTGGCTTTCCACTGTCCAAACTCGATTTCTCGAAGAGATGAAGACATCAGAATCAAAGGATGGAGAAATGTAATGAATGCGCGCAGGGAACTACTTGGAGGCAACATGGTGCGCAACCCACAAATTGGAGACATGTGGATCTCTATTCTCCATAATGGAGATGGAGGGGTTCTCCTATTTTATGCTATTTTACCTAACAGAGAGGAGTAGGTCCTAGCTAGTACTTATCATGTGATGATGAGTTATTTAGTTAGTGATGGTTAACTTGTCACTTGTTATGTGACTACCGATGATGAGTTGTTATAAGACTACGATGATGATGAGGAGGAGGCCGTAGTACTTGTTATGTGGTAAAATGATGATGAGTTATTATATGACTATGGTGCTTGAATGATGATGAGTTATTATACAACTATGGTGCTAGAACGATGATGGGTTATTACATGACTACGGATGATGAAATAAACACGGATTATATTAAAGTAGGATGATATGATGTTGGTATCAGCACAAGTGTTAAATGAAAGCACAATGCCTATCAAATCCGTAGGCATATAAAAATTTGATAAGCATTGCTACTGTATAAAAAATTGTACAATGGTGTATAAATACAGTAAAAATATAAAGAAATTAAAGACGCACGAATAGCAGTAGTGTGGGGCTGGGACCGGCGCTACTAGTAATTAGCAGCAGCGTTGGGCCATACAAACGCTACTACTAAGAGAGTTAGCAGTAGCGCGGGGTGGAACCGACGCTACTACTAAAAGTTAGCTGTAGCGAGAAAGCAGTAGCACCCCCCCCCCACGCGCTATGATAACCCACAAGTATAGGGGATCAATCGTAGTCCTTTCGATAAGTAAGTGTGTCGAACCCAATGAGGAGCAGAAGGAAATGACAAGCGGTTTTCAGCAAGGTATTTTTTGCAAGCATTGAAATTATCGGTAACGAGTAATTTGATAGCAAGATAATTTGTAACAAGTGACAAGTAGCAATAGTAACAAAGAGTGCAGCAAGGTGGCCCAATCCTTTTTGTAGCAAAGGACAAGCTGGAACAATCTCTTATAATAAGCAAAGCATTCTCGGGGACACATGGGAATTTCATCTAGTCACTTTCATCATGTTGGTTTGATTCGCGTTCGCTACTTTGATAATTTGATATGTGGGTGGACCGGTGCTTGGGTGCTGTTCTTACTTGAACAAACCTCCCACTTATGATTACCCCCCTTCGCAAGCACCCGCAACTATTAAAGAAGAATTAAGATAACTCTAAACATAGCATTAAACATATGGATCCAAATCAGTCCCGTACGGAATAGCGCATAAACTAAGGTTTAAGCTTCTGTCACTCTAGCAACCCATCATCTAATTACTACTCCACAGTGCATTCCCTTAGGCCCAAAGATGGTGAAGTGTCATGTAGTCGACGTTCACATGACACCACTAAGAGAATCAACAACATACATATCATCAAAATATCAAACGAATGCCAAATTCACATGATTACTTATGACAAGACTTCTCCCATGTCCTCAAGAACAAAAGTAACTACTCACAAATCATCTTCATGTCCAAGATCAGAGGGGTATTAAATAGCATAATAGATCTGAACATATAATCTTCCACCAAATAAACCAACTAGCATCAACTACAAGATGTAATCAACACTACTAGTAACCCACATGTACCAATCTGAGGTTTTCAGACAAAGATTGAATACAAGAGATGAACTAGAGTTTGAGATGAGATGGTGCTGTTGAAGATGTTGATGAAGATTGGTCCTCCCACGATGAAAGGATCGTTGGTGATGTCGATGGCGACGATTTCCCCCTCCCGGAGGGAAGTATCCCCGGCAGAATCTCTCCGCCGAAGAGCAAAAGTGCTTCTGCCCAAGTTCTGCCTCGAGACGGTGGCGCACCGTCCCAAAAGTCTTCTCTCTATTTTTTCTAGGGCAAATGGACTTATATACCAGAAAATGGGGGCCAGAGGTTGTCCAGGGGCCCCACGAGCCACCAGGGCGCGCCTGGGGGGGGGGGTGGCGCGCCCTGGTGCCTCGTGGGCTCCTGGGTGGCCCCCTCTGGTATTTCTTTCTTCCAGTATTTTTTATTTATTCCAAAATAAATCTTCGTGAAATGTCAGCTCATTTGGAGATGTGCAGAATAGGTATCTCTGACATAGCTTTTTCAGGTCCAGAATTCCAGCTGCTGACAATCTCCCTCCTTGTGTAAATCTTGCATATTAAGAGAGAAAAGGCATTAGAATTGCTCCACAAAGTGTTATATTGATTAAAAACACTATAAATAACAGTAGTAAAACGTGATGCAAAATGGACGTATCAACTCCCCCAAGCTGAGACCTCGCTTGTCCTCAAGCGAAAGCCGATATCGATAATCATGTCCACATGTTTAGAGAGAGATGTGTCGATAAAAAAAAATACGAACATAGTAGCATCATGATCATTATTATAATAGCAATATTTATTATCATAGAACTTCTCATGAGCAAGTAACAATTCATCACAACACTGAAGTATAAGGCATAAAATTTCTTGAAAACTAACAAACTATGTTCTCAGTCAACAATGCAATTGCAATTCATCATATTTTCAGCAAGGGTGTCATGTAGGAGCTTTTTAGCAAGTCCACATACTCAACCATCATATAGTCTTCTATGATTGCTAACACTCACGACATATATATGCAGAAAAAAGTTTCAGCCAGACACATAGAAAGATAGGGGCTTATGATTTCGCCTCCCAACTTATTCACCTCAAGGGTGATGTCAACAATAATAACTCATGATCACTCGTATCCAACTGGATATATATGCCTAGATCTTTCCCCATCGCATGATGCTTGCAAAAGAGAAAAATAAAAAGGAAGTAGAGGAGAACACTATTGACTCTTGCATAAAAAGTACATACATAAAAGTAAAGGATAGGCCCTTCGCAGAGGGAAGCAGAGGTTGTCATGCGCCTTTTGTTGTTGGATGCACAAGCTCTTAATGCAAAGGAATGTCACTTTATATTGCTCCTTGTGATAGCAACCTTTATTATGCAGTCTGTCACTTTTATTTCTTTACAATCACAAGTTCGTACAAAGCTTATTTCCCTTACAATAAAAGTTCAGACATATTTAGAGGCAATTTTTATTGCTTTTTGCACCGATGACAACTTACTTGAAGGATCTTATTCAATCCATAGGTAGATATAGTGGACTCTCATGACATGAAATTGGGTTTAAGGGTTTTGTATGCACAAGTAGTATCTCTACTTGGTGCGGATTTTTGGCTAGCAAAGATATTGGGCAAGCACCACATGTTGGAGGATCTATAACAATATAACTTCTATGTGAATATAAGCAAACATAATTCATTACGTTGTCTTCCTTGTCCAACGTCAACAATTTGACATAAAATACTTAATGGGGGCTCACAATCATAAAAGATGTCCAAGATAGTATATTTGCATGTGAATCTTCTCTTCCCTTATTAATTCTTTCATGAATTGCATCATTGACTAATGCTATGTTTGTTAACTTCCAATAATTTTTACCACTTATACTTTTCTTTATGTAATGTCATTACTTTCCATAAGATTAGCATATGATCTCTTTTCATTATTTTCATTGCTAAGATTAAAACATGAAAGCAAAGAAGCAAAAACTCAAACTACTCTTTATTATATAACTCTCAACTCGATTACATAGATAGATAGATCATGAAACTAGCACTCGAAAATATATTATACTAAACTTTCATTCTACTAAATCACGAAATAACAAAGGATCGAACTAAAAATAGGTAAAGATGATAAAAGTGATGGTGATACGATACCGGGGCGCCTCCCCCAAGCTTGGCACAAGCCAAGGGGAGTGCCCATTCCCATGTACTCAAGTTTCCTTCTTCGGTGATGGTGGTGATGATGAAGTGGTGGGCTTGTCCTTCACGACATTAATTAGGATCTCCTTTAGGCTCTGGATTTCTTGGAGTACATGCTATATCATCTCTGTATTCCTTTGGACTTCGGCCATAATATGCTTATTCTCTGGGCCCCATGCGTTCTTTCCTGCATCACTTTCACTTGGACAAGAGATGTCCCAATTGGAGGGTATGTGCATACGAGGAGTATTTTCAACCCCATAATTGTGAACCAAGTTATGAAAATTGTTCCGATGTAACCTGTGTAAGGGCCTTCTAGGGGGAAGCCCTTCTTGTACCTCTAGATTCTTGATGTCTACTACACAACTTGTTCTTGTAGACTCATGTTGGGCCTCCAAGCGCAGAGGTTTGTAGAACAGTAGCAATTTTCCCTCAAGTGGATGACCTAAGGTTTATCAATCCGTGGGAGGCGTAGGATGAAGATGGTCTCTCTCAAACAACCCTGCAACCAAATAACAAAGAGTCTCTTGTGTCCCCAACACACCCAATACAATGGTAAATTGTATAGGTGCACTAGTTCGGCGAAGAGATGGTGATACAAGTGTAGTATGGATAGTAGATATAGGTTTTTGAAATCTGAAAATATAAAAAACAGCAAGGTAGAAAGTAACAAAAGTGAGCACAAACGGTATTGCAATGCTTAAAAACAAGGCCTAGGGTTCATACTTTCGCTAGTGCAATCTCTCAACAATGCTAATATAATTGGATCATATAACAATCCCTCAACGCGCGACAAAGAATCACTCCAAAGTTCCTATTCGCGGAGAACATAAGATATAAATTGTTGTAGGGTACGAAACCACCTCAAAGTTATCCTTTCCGATCAATCTATTGAGCCATCTCTATAAGTGTCACGAATAGCCCTAGAGTTCGTACTAAAATAACACCATATGAAACACATCAACCAACCCTAATGTCACCTAGATACTCCAATGTCACCACAAGTATCCGTGAGTTGATTATTCGATATGCATCAAACAACTTCAGATTCATAATATTCGATCCAACACAAAGAACTTCAAAGTGTGCCCCAAGATTTCTACCGGAGAAAGTAGGATGAAAACGTGCATCAACCCCTATGCATAGATTACCCCAATGTTACCATGGGAATCCGCGAGTTGAGTGCCAAAACATATATCAAGTGAATCAATATAATACCCCATTGTCACCACGGGTATTCATATGCAAGACATACATCAAGTGTTCTCAAATCCATAAAAATATTCAATCCGATAATAGTGAACCATCAAAGGTAAAAACACAATTCATCACAACGAGATAGAGAGGGAGAAACACCATATGATCCAACTATATTAACAAAGCTCGCGGTACATCAAGATCATGCCAAATCAAGAACACAAGAGAGAGAGAGATCAAACACATAGCTACTAGTACATACCCTCAGCCCCGAGGGTGAACTACTCCCTCCTCGTCATGGAGACCGCCGGGATGATGAAGATGGCCTCCGGTGATGATTCCCCCCTCCGGCAGGGTGCCGAAAAAGGGTTGTAGATTAGATCGTGGAGGTACAGAGGCTTGCGGCGGAGTAAAAACTCATCTAGGTTAACTTTCGGGGGTTTCTGAATATATATGATTTTTTGGCGTTGGAATCACGCGAAGAAGGGCCACAGGGGGCCCACGAGGCACCAGGGTGCGCCTGGGGGGGTGGCGCGCCCTGGTGGCTCGTGGGGCCCTTGTGGGTCTTCTGGCCACCTCCCGGAGCTTCTAGTGTCTCTTATGTTCCAGAAAAAATCGTCAAAAAGTTTCGCTGCATTTGGACTTCATTTGATATAGATTTTCTGGAAAAGCAAAAACAAGCAGAAAACAGCAACTGGCACTAGGCACTAGGTCAATATGTTAGTCCATGAAAATCATATAAAAGCCATATAAAAGTGCACCAAAATCATACAAAACTATAATAAACATGGCATGAATACTTCATAAATTATAGATACGTTGGAGACGTATCAATTCCCATGGCCTGTAGTGCTTCTTACAACTTGATGCGGGTTCGGAATGGTGGAGATGCCGGCAAGGGTTCCCCTCTCGGAAGCCGGAGGGTGGACCTCGAGCGAATCTCCATCATCTTCTTCCATGCTAATTTCTTCTTCCTCCCCCCTCCTGAGCTCCATCTGCATCAACCAAGCATCGTCTCCCACATTGTTGGAGGAAGAAGAAGACATGGTGCCTGGCCTCAAAATCTGGTAGAAAACAACACGAAACAAGAACAGAGGAGATTTCTGCGATACGGTGGTCAAAACGTCCAGGCGTATATATAAAGAATTTTTATCTTGCAAAACAAGTAATCCAGAAGAAAATGGAGTCGGGAAGGCAAAACAAGTAATCCAGAAGAAAATGCCAAAACTAAGAGAAAGTATTTTTATGGAATTTTTGGAGTCGGTTTACTTACCTTATCACGTACCTCTTCCTTTTCAGGGTTCTGGAGTGTTCTGGAAGGTCTCTCTTATGTATTCCTCCGGTGTAATTGTTTCAATAATATTAGTTTCAACATTAATGGGAGTACCTGAAATATAGTGCTTAATTCTTTGCCCATTCACCACTCTCGGATTAGTGCCTTCGGAGTTGTTTATTTTGATGGCCCCGGAGCGATAAACTTCTTCGATGATATACGGTCCTTCCCATTTAGAGAGAAGTTTTCCTGCAAAGAATCTCAAACGAGAATTGTACAATAGAACTTGCTCACCCACTTTAAATTCCCGTTTTTGAATTCTTCTATCATGCCATCTTTTAACTTTTTCTTTAAACAATTTGGCATTTTCATAAGCTTAGGTTCTCCATTCATCTAATGAGCTAATATCAAATAACCTCTTTTCACCGGCAAGTTTAAAATCATAATTGAGTTCTTTAATTGCCCAATATGCTTTATGTTCTAACTCAAGAGGTAAATGACATGCTTTTCCATAAACCATTTTATAAGGAGACATACCCATAGGATTTTTATAAGCAGTTCTATAAGCCCATAATGCATCGTCAAGTTTCTTAGACCAATTCTTTCTAATTCTATTGACATTTTTTTGCAAAATTAATTTTATTTCTCTATTGCTCAATTCTACTTGACCACTAGATTGAGGGTGATAGGGAGATGCAATTCTATGGTTGACATCATATTTAGCAAGCAATTAACGGAATGCACCATGAAAAAAATGTGAACCACCATCAGTCATTAAATATCTAGGGACTCCAAACCTCGGGAAAATAACTTCTTTAAGCATTTTAATAGAAGTGTTATGATCAGCACTACTAGTTGGAATAGCTTCTACCCACTTAGTAACGTAATCAACCGCAACTAAAATATGAGTATACCCATTGGATTTAGGAAAAGGTCCCATATAATCAAATCCCCAAACATCAAATGGTTCAATAGCAAGTGAATAATTCATAGGCATTTCCTGACGTCTACCAACATTACCAATTCTTTGACATTCATCACAAGATAAGACAAACTTACGAGCATCCTTGAAAAGAGTAGGCCAATTGAAACCAGATTGTAATACCTTATGTGCAGTTCTGTCTCCCGCATGGTGTCCTCCGTAAGCCTCGGAATGACACTTCCGTAGGATTTGTTCCTGTTCATGCTCAGGTATACAACATCTAATAATACCATCTACTCCTTCTTTGTAAAGATGTGGGTCATCCCAAAAGTAATGTCTCAAATCATAGAAGAACTTTTTCTTTCGTTGGTATGTGAAACTAGGTGGTATAAATTTAGCAACAATATAATTAGCATAGTCTACATACTAGGGAGTATTACAAGAAGCATTTATGACAGCTAATTGTTCATCAGGAAAATCATCATTAATAGGAAGTGGGTCATCAAGAACATTTTCCATTCTAGACAAATTATCTGCTACGGGATTCTCAGCTCCCTTTCTATCAGTAATATGCAAGTCAAATTCTTGTAGCAATAAAACCCACCTAATGAGTGTAGGTTTAGCATCTTTCTTTTCCATAAGATATTTAATGGCAGCATGATCGGTGTGAACAGTTACTTTAGAATCAACTATGTAAGATCTGAATTTATCACATGCAAACACAACTGCTAGAAATTCTTTTTCAGTAGTAGCATAATTTCTTTGGGCACTGTCTAGAGTTTTACTAGCATAATGGATAACATTTAATTTCTTATCAACTCTCTGTCCTAGAACAGCACCAACAGCATAATCACTAGCATCACACATAATTTCAAAAGGCAAGTTCCAATCAGGTGGTTGAACAATAGGTGCAGTGGTTAAGGCTTTCTTAAGTGTTTCAAAGGCTTCTAAACAATCATCATCAGAAACAAATGGAACATCCTTTTGCAAAAGATTGGTAAGAGGCCTAGAAATTTTAGAGAAGTCTTTAATAAATCTCCTATAGAAACCAGCATGGCCTAGGAAACTTCTTATACCTTTAATATCTTTAGGACATGGCATTTTCTCAATAGCATCAACCTTAGCTTTATAAACTTCAATACCTCTTTCAGAAAATTTATGCCCCAAGACAATGCCTTCATTCACCATAAAGTGGCACTTTTCCCAATTCAAGACAAGATTAGTTTCTTCACATCTCTGCAAAACTCGATCAAGGTTGCTTAAGCAATCATCAAAAGAAGTTCCGTAAACGGAAAAATCATCCATGAAAACCTCAACAATCTTTTCACAAAAGTCAGAGAATATAGCAGTCATACATCTTTGAAAGGTATCAGGTGCATTGCATAAACCAAAAGGCATACGTCTATAAGCATAAGTTCCAAAAGGACAAGTAAAGGTAGTTTTCTCTTGATCGGGTTGTGATACAAGTATTTGAGAGAAACCAGAATAACCATCTATGAAACAAAAATGTGTATGCTTAGACAAAATTTCTAACATTTGATCAATAAAAGGTAAGGGGTAATGATCTTTTCTAGTAGCTTTGTTTAATTTTCTAAAATCAATTACCATCCTATAACCAGTTACAATTCTTTGTGGAATGAGTTCATTTTTATCATTAGGAACAATGGTGATACCTCCTTTCTTAGGGACACAATGAACGGGACTTACCCATCAACTATCAGCTATGGGATAGATTATACCTGCTTCCAGAAGTTTTAATATTTCAGTTCTTACCACCTCTTTCATCTTAGGATTTAATCGTCGTTGGTGGTCGACAACTGGTTTAGGATCAGGCTCCATATTAATTTTGCGCTGACATAGAGTGGGACTAATGCCCTTAAGATCATCAAGAGTATATCCAATAGCAGCTCGGTGCTTCCTCAGAGTTTTAAGTAATCTCTTTTCTTCATGCTCTGAAAGGTTAGCACTAATAATAACAGGATATATCTTCTTTTCATCAAGATAAGCATATTTCAATGTATCAGGCAATTGCTTCAATTCAAATACAGGATCACATTTAGGTGGAGGAGGGCCTCCAAGAGTTTCAACAGGAAAATTGTGTTCAAGGATAGGTGGTTGATCAAAGAACATCTTATCTATTTCATTTCTTTCATTCATATGCATATCGTTTTCATGGTCTAGCAAATATTGTTCTAACGGATCAGTAGGAGGCACGGCAATAGAAGCAAGACCAATAATTTCATCTATACTAGGCAATTCTTTATCATGAGGTTGTCTACGAAACTTGGAGAAATTAAACTCATGAGACATACCACCAAAATTAACAGTAACAGTTTCTTTAGCACAATCAATCTTGGCATTAACAGTGTTCAAGAAAGGTCTACCAAATATAATGGGACAAAAATCATCTTGTGGAGAACCGAGGACTAGAAAATCAGTAGGGTATTTTATTTTTCCACACAAGACTTCTACATCTCTAACGATCCCAAGTGGTGTAATGGTATCTCTGTTTGCAAGCTTAATAGTAACATTAATGTCCTCTATTTCAACAGGTGCAATATCATTCATAATTTCTTGATATAAGGTTAACGGAATAGCACTCACGCTATCACCCAAATCACATAAGCCATGATAACAATGATCTCCTATTTTAACAGAGACAACAGGCATGCCTACTATAGGTCTGTTTTTATCTTTAGGATCTGGTTTAGCAATTCTAGCTGCTTCATCACAGAAGTAAATAACATGCCCATCTATATTATTAACAAAGAGATCTTTAACCATAGCAACATTAGGTTCAACTTTAATTTGTTCAGAGGGTCTAGGTGCTCTAATATTACTTTTGTTAACCACAGTTGAAACTCTAGCATGTTTCTTGATCCTAACAGGAAAAGGTGGTTTCTCAATATAAGCAGTAGGCACAACTGGATCAGCATGGTAAACAATTGTTTCTTCTTTAACACTGACGGGTTCTTCAATCTTTTCTTTAACAGGGGGATGATATTTAAACCACTTCACCTTAGGGAGATCAACATGAGTAGCAAATGATTCACAAAAGGAAGCTACTATCTCAGAGTCAAGTCCATATTTAGTGCTAAACTTATGAAAATCATCGGTAGCCATAAAAGATTTAACACAATCAAACTCAAGTATTATACCTGACTCATTACCTTTGTCGAGTTCCCAATCTTCAGAGTTGTGTTTAATTCTTTCCAGAAGATCCCATCTGAATTCAATAGTTTTCTTCATAAAGGAGCCAGTTGAAGAAGAATCGAGCATGGTTTGATTATCATGAGAAAGCCGAGCATAAAAATTCTGTAAGATAATTTTTCTTGAGAGCTCATGATTGGGGCATGTGTACATCATGTACTTAAGCCTCCCCAAGCTTGAGCGATTCTTTCTCCTTCACGAGGCCAAAAATTATATATATAATTCCGATCACGATGAACCAAATGCATAGGATAAAATTTCTGGTGGAATTCCAATTTCAATTGGTTCCAGTCCCATGTATCAGTATCATCACATAGCCTATACCATGTCAATGCCTTTCCCTCCAAAGATAAAGGGAATACTTTCTTCTTAACTCCATCTCCGGATAAACCTGCAAGCTTAAACAATCCACAAATTTCATCCACATAGATCAAGTGCATATCAGGATGTACCGTTCCATCTCCTGCATAAGGATTAGCTAGCAATTTCGCTATCATACCCGAAGGAATCTCATAATAAATATTTTCAGTAGGTGCAGTAGGTTGAGGAGCAACTATTTGTGCATCCGGTCGAGGTGAAGATACCCCGAACAAACCCCTCAAAGGATTACTTTCCATAGTGACAAGTGACAGTAAATTTCAGCACATAATATAAATGTTTCCTTACCAAATTCCACTCACCAAAGGCGCTTCACTCCCCGGCAATGGCGCCAGAAAAGAGTCTTGATGACCCACAAGTATAGGAGATCAATCGTAGTCCTTTCGATAAATAAGAGTGTTGAACCCAACGAGGAGCAGAAGGAAATGACAAGCGGTTTTCAGCAAGGTATTTTCTGCAAGCACTGAAATTATCGGTAATGAGTAGTTTGATAGCAAGATAATTTGTAACAAGTGACAAGTAGCAATAGTAACAAAGAGTGCAGCATGGGGGCCCAATCCTTTTTGTAGCAAAGGACAAACCGGAACGATCTCTTATAATAAGCAAAGCGTTCTCGGGGACACATGGGAATTTCATCTAGTCACTTTCATCATGTTGGTTTGATTCGCGTTCGCTACTTTGATAATTTGATATGTGGGTGGACCGGTGCTTGGGTGCTGTTCTTACTTGAACAAACCTCCCACTTATGATTACCCCCCTTCGCAAGCATCCGCAACTACGAAAGAAGAATTAAGATAACTCTAACCATAGCATTAAACATATGGATCCAAATCAGCCCCTTACGGAATAGTGCATAAACTAGGTTTAAGCTTCTGTCACTCTAGCAACCCATCATCTAATTACTACTCCACAATGCATTCCCTTAGGCCCAAATATGGTGAAGTGTCATGTAGTCGACGTTCACATGACACCACTAAGAGAATCAACAACATATATATCATCAAAATATCGAACGAATGCCAAATTCACATGATTATTTATGACAAGACTTCCCCCATGTCCTCAAGAACAAAAGTAACTACTCACAAATCATCTTCATGTCCAAGATCAGAGGTGTATTAAATAGCATAATAGATCTGAACATATAATCTTCCACCAAATAAACCAACTAGCATCAACTACAAGATGTAATCAACACTACTAGCAACCCACAGGTATCAATCTGAGGTTTTGAGACAAAGATTGAATACAAGAGATGAACTAGGGTTTGAGATGAGATGGTGCTGTTGAAGATGTTGATGAAGATTGGTCCTCCCACGATGAGAGGATCGTTGGTGATGTCGATGGCGATGATTTCCTCCTCCCAGAGGGAAGTATCCCCGGCAGAATCTCTCCGCCGGAGAGCAAAAGTGCTCCTGCCCAAGTTCCGCCTCGAGATGGCGGTGCACCGTCCCAATAGTCTTCTCTCTATTTTTTCTAGGGGAAATGGACTTATATACCAGAAAATGGGGGCCAGAGGCTGGCCAGGGGCCCCACGAGCCACCAGGGCGCGCCTTGGGGGGGGGGGGGGGGTGGCGCGCCCTGGTGCCTCGTGGGCTCCTGGGTGGCCCCCTCTAGTATTTCTTTCTTCCAGTATTTTTTATTTATTCCAAAATAAATCTCCGTGAAATTTCAGCTCATTTGGAGATGTGCAGAATAGGTATCTCTGACATAGCTTTTTCAGGTCCAGAATTCCAGCTGCCGGCAATCGCCCTTCTTGTGTAAATCTTGCATATTAAGAGAGAAAAGGCATTAGAATTGCTCCACAAAGTGTTATATTGATTAAAAACACTATAAATAACAGTAGTAAAACATGATGCAAAATGGACGTATCACGCTACTGCTAGCCCTAAACCCCGCGCTACTACTAGGGTTTTCCCTAGTAGTAGATGAACAACGTCACCTCATGGCCAGACCACTCTACCGGAAAAGGTTTTATGCCCTGATTTATAAATAAAGCACCACACGCCAGAAGAATCCAAAGGTTACAAATAGCACCGCAAAGGGCAAAGATTAAAAGAAAAGGAAAACCGAAATGAGTTCCATAGAGTACAAATGCAACACATGCATAGGTGCATGATGAGGGCACCAGCTCAACAAGCCCAAAATAAAAAAGACACATAAAGGGCCAGCCCACTCTACAGTTGCAAGTTATATGGGTATAATTATCCTAGTGATTCTATATCGGGTGTATGGGGAAGCCATCCACCAAGTCAAGTTAACAAGAAGGAAGATATTATAGGTGAAGGTAACATGACATATCTGGATCCTCATGCTGCGCTACAAGTAGATCAGACTAACTTTGCCAATAATCAAGTTTGTGATGAAACACCAGTTTGGTTTTTCACCCGAGAACGCCGTGACATCTTCACGGACAAGAAAATGGTGCATAAAAGAGAAGCAGAAAAAATTGCTTCACTGCCTGGCTTATCTGCTTCTCTTTCGACTGATCTAGAGGCGGAATGCTTTCTTCTTGGGCTGCACATTTTTGTTAAAAATCTCAGCCTGGTGAGCAATTTATAGGGAGTAAGACAGTTGGGGAGATCCTCTCCTACTAGCATGGGAGGTTCTATAGTGGACCAGCATATAAAAGATGGTCGCACCTTAGAAAGACAAGAACTACTAGACGCATTCTCGGGAAAAGCATATTTACTGGTGGGTGACGACAGGAGCTTATATCTCGTTTGAAATTTAGAATATTCGGAGAGGCTCCTGATTCGTTAGTTCATGTATGCATTTTCATGCAATGTGAATTTCAATCTTTCCACACTTAATTTTTTAGAACTGTTTTTTGGGATACTGAAATGGTGCAAAATGAAAGTCTCTTTGTGTTTTTGCAAGATTCTAGAAGTCTAACTAGAGTTTCTTACCAACTTCGATCATATTTCGTATTTCCTATCATTTGACATCTTAAATGTTGCTATGGATTTGATGATTGACTGATTGAGGCACATATGTTACCCATTGTAATAACACAAGAGAATAGCCAAGTTTTAGTATGATGCTTTTTCGCACAACAAGTGTTGCCAATTAACCGGCGATGACATGTTTATTTCATACATCATAGATGTATATATATATATATATATATATATATATATATATATATATATATATATATATATATATATATATAGGTCTATCTGTTTCCGCCAACATGCGTAAAGGCAAAGATTGTTCCATGCTTACTACATAATAAATAGTCAAGTTCTTACCAGGTGATTTCAGGAGAAGTAAGGGAAAGTTAAATGATCTATTTTGGTAAGCTGTCTGGCCCGTTTGCTTGCAAGAGGGTGGCACTCCGAGCAGCCAAAATATGTCCGGGCAACCAAGAATTACCTTGTATATTTAATGCCAGCTGTCGAAAATTTATCAAGAAGAAAGCTCACTAAAGGCACTCACTATTTCGATTCTATCACTGACGTCCTTAAAAAAGTGTTAGTAGACCCCTCCCTTCTTGAGCTAGAGATAAATGGAATAGATAATGATGCGCATGTTTCTGTTCATAGAGGTGCAGTGAAATGTTTTCAAGTTTTATTTTTGTTTTCCTCTGTATTGTTTTCGCCATATTCTTAAGATGTTGCCTACGAGATATTATTGAAAAGGAAATAATTGAAACGCAATCGTGTCATGCATAGGAGCGTGTATTTGGAAAATCTTTAAGGAACAAATATATGAATGATAATAGATTTTATGTTCACATAGAATGTATATCGTTTGATTACACCGTATCTTGGCATAGCAGAGAGCAAGTTGCAAGTATAAATTCAACATATCCTTTTATCTTAATGCCTTCATGTTGATTTTTTTGCTCGAGACATGTGCCACAAGGGTCAAGACGAGCATACGAAGGTAACTTGCCTTTGCAAAGGAAGCGTAGATCAGAGCAGCCAACATGCATTCACGTTTTTCATGTGAAGTTCACAATAATTAGAAATTGCCAGGGATGTATCTTGCAAATGAGTGATGTAGATTTCACTTGCCGCACTATATTTGTTTGTTACCTTTTATATCATAAGTTTAAAAAACTAAAACTAAATAATAGTATTGGAAAGCTTCTTTGTAGAACCATGCATCACATGGGCATGTAACAGTTGTCAGCACTACTCATCGGTTTTCACCTTCAATCGGGTGGCTACCGTTCTTATTCTTCAACCACCCAAGAGGGGGTTCTCTTCGGATAGAGATATATGGCTTTATGCAATTGTGCTCGTTAATGGGTAAGGTATGTAATTAGGGTGTATTATTGAAAAAGTATTTGAAATATAAACACATGAAAATAGATTGGTGATGGCGTGTGTGTAGCGTAACCTCCTTCGTGATGGGGGCTTATCAAACCATGGAGGGCCAATGGATTGCCATCCGACAGCTGCCTAGTGTAAAATCGCCTGGTAGCGATATTCCGGATTTAGTTTTATTTCCATATATATAGTTTTAATCATCTTCTTGGTGACTTTTAGATTTGTTTTTGGAAAAGAAATGATTGGTAATATGTTTTCTGGCAATACGATTTGCGCAATCGTATAACGTGTAAGTGAATATATTTGGAGGATCTTTAAGGAATTGATAAATGATTCAAAATAGTTTTCAACATATCTAACATGCGTACGGTTATCACGTGCGACGCTTACTTGGATCGAAAGCTTGTGGCTGTGTGAGCATCGAAGGCGGTGGGCATGGAAGCTTCTGGTAGAAGATTTGGAGCACTAGCAAGCAGCTAGCCCTTGATTGAGTTGTCAATGGCAATGGCAAGGGTGGTGTCTTCATGTCATCCTTGCTCGATTAGGAAGCCGGTGGTGTTCATAGCTTTACATCAAAGTCTCGGGGTGCTGGGCGGTGGGGGATCAACCAACGAACTCAACGAACTCAACCAATGCATTTTCTCTTCAGAAATGAATTTGCCACCTCCTGTCCATTAGAACTAATAATCCAAAATTAATGTTGTTTAGTCAAATTAATTTACTCGAAATCATACTCCCGTCTTGAGCTCACGCCACGATCCTCAAATCATCCATCCTTTTTTGTCAGTAGCGACTATTCTTCCACGACATAGTTCCTCGACCCGGCCAACCTTGATTGATAAAAATCATTGTTTTCTCCCACTTCAACGCACGGGCATTTGTGCTAGTTTCCTCCCTAAACGTTTGAAAAAGTGATTTAGTTGGACCCCCTCCCTAAACGTCTGGACCAACCGAAACTTCTCTAATCGAGACCATATTGGGTTGTGGTTGAGACGCGGCTTTTGATGATCAATTTGGAACAGGCTCTTATGCATTGTGGTGGTACTGTGTTCGTTTTTGTTGGAGTTTGATTTGCTTCTCACCGGGTTGTGATAGAAGCAGGTATGTCTTTCTTTTAATTTACCCTATGCCTTCTATAAAGTTAAGGCACACATTTTGCGTGCTCTCGAAAGAAAAAAATCGAGACCTTATTTGGGGACAATATGAGGAGTTGCGGGCGTGTCTGGGCGTGCACGAACAAGGCTCCACGTTAGCAGTAGCGAAATAACAACCCCACCAGCAGCCACTTCGGCGTGAAGACCGTGGTTCCACTGGCGCCCATCAGGCCGCATCAGGGAGGAAGGACGTCGGATCTCGCACGAGTTAGGCCGGAGCCGGGGCTCACACGTGTCGTGCTGGGTGACATTCTAATACAACGAAGGTGGCCTCTCAGTTGGAAAAGCTTAGCAGCAGGCCTGCCTACGGGCCCGGGTGGCCTGCGAGGGACCCGGCGTGTCTTGATTTTAGCCCGAGCTTGCCCTTTTAATTCTTTGGCTATCCAAAATATTGGTTGAGTTTTCGGTGGCCCATAGGGTGGCCAATATTGGCAAGAAACACTAACTCCCCAAAATCATCATAAAAACTTACTCTCAAACCTCTCCCCTCCCGAAACCCTTTCCTCCACCAACCATGTCGCGCCGCCGATAAAATCGCTACCGGACGAGCTACTCGAGGAGATATTCTTTCGCCTCCCGCCGAATGAGCCTGTGTGCCTCGCGCGTGCCTCCCTCGCCAACAAGTGATGGATCAGTCTTCCCTCCTGTCGGTGTAAAAACCGGCTGACCTCGGGGTAGGGGGTCCCGAGCTGTGGATCTCGGATCGATGGTAACAGGAACAAAGGAGATGATGTTTACCCAGGTTCGGGCCCTCTCTATGGAGGTAAAACCCTATGTCCTGCTCTTGTTTATATTGATGATGAAGTATCGAGTACAAGCTTGATCTACCTCGAGATCGTCAGGAGAAGCCTAACCCTAGAGCTAGGTGGATGACAATTATGATTCGTGTCCTCTACAGGCTAAACCCTCTGGCTTATATACACGCCAGGCAGGGGTATCTAGGGTTACATAGGCGGTATCTAGGGACGCGTATGGAGGCGGCAGGAGATGTCTTGGGGTACACTCCAAGTCTTCGGCAGAGACCGTATTTATCACGTCACAGCTCCCGGAGTCCATCTGGATGGGAACAGGGCCTTTGGGCCCAAACCGAGGACTATGGGCCGTCTAGGTTGGTACCCCCTAGTCCAGGACACCTTCAGTAGCCCCCAAACTGGTCTTCTGTGGCGAGGACGACACCTTCGCTCTTCGCAACAAACGAGTTCCCTCCTCCTATTGACACTTATTTTCTTACTTAAGGCTGCCGCAGACCATTCCTCGAAGGAGTGGCATCCCTTGTTCGGAACCCAAAGACACGACTCATATCCGAGGTCGTGGGTTTACTTAGCCACGAAGGCCTGCCGCGTAGGTGTGAACAGTACTTCCTAGCCTGACAACTTTATTGAAGCGGCACCACCCACGATCCGGCGAGCAGTTACTGCTCACTCAAATCACGGCCCGAGGCAATCTTTTTACAGGCGCGTCCCATCGAAATGGAGATCGTGCCCACTTTTTAAGGGATATCATTATGATTTTGTTTCTCCTGATACGCATAATGACATCTTTTACGGGTAATGGCGATTTCAACGGTGCGGAAGGGGGGGACTCTTGGTCTTTTTACCAGCCCATATAAGAGCGAGGTGTCAGCAACAGAGAGTTCACGCTCCCTTGCTTACCTGCCTATCACCTCCCAAGCTCCACCACTCAGATCCAATCCCGAGCTCCCCTGACCCCTTCAGCACCCCTCGCCTCAACAATGGCGGAGCCCAACCTCAAGGGGCACTTGGGCAGCTCCTCCATGATGGAGGGCACCATCCTTGAGCTGCGCAGCATGGGATATATCCCCGCGGAGGTCAGCATTGACGCGTCGGGGTCGGCGTGTCGGGTCGTTGTCGGGTTGGGGTCGGGGTCGAGGTGCCGTGTCGGGGTCGGGGTTTTTTCTCTTTTTTTCTTTTCTTCTTCTTCCTCTTCTTCCTCTTCTTTCTTTTCTTCCTTTTCTTTTCCTTTTTTTTCCTTCTTCTTCTTCTTCTTCCTCCTTTCCTTTTTCCTCTTCTTCTTCTCCTCCTCTCCTCTTTTTTCTTCTTCTTCTTCCTCTTCTTCTTTTTTCTTCTCCTCCTCCTCCTCTTCTTCTTCTTCCTTTCCTTTTTTCCTCTTCTTCTTCTCCTCCTCTCCTCTTTTTTTCTTCTTCTTCTTCTTCTTTTTTCTTCTCCTCCTCCTCTTCTTCTGTTTCTTCTTATTATTATTATTTTTTGTTCTTTTTCTTTTTTCTTTTTCCTTTTTTTTCTTCTTCTTTTCTTCTTTTTTTTCTTCTAGGTTTTTTCTTTTCTTCTTTTCTATCTAAGTTTTTTCTACCTAATAAAAACTAACTAATATGAACTAATAACTAACTAATATAAACTAACTAAATGAACTAATAAAAACAGAAAAAAAAACAGGAAAAAAACAAAAAAGGGGGGGAATGGTGGAGCTCACCGGAGGGTGGTCGAGGCGGCGGCGCTGGGGAGGAGGGGGGCGGCGGCGTTCGGCGGGGAGGAGGGGGCGGCGGCGGTCGGCTGGGAGGAGGGGGTCGGCGGGGAGGAGGGGGTCGGCGGGGAGGGGGCGGCGGCGACGCTGTGGAGGAGGGAAGGGGGCGGCGGCGGCACTGTGGAGGAGGGGAGGGGGCGGCGGCGGCGCTGTGGAGGAGGGGAGGGGGCGGCGGCGGGGAGGAGGGGGGCGGCGGGGGTCGGCGGGGAGGAGGGGGTCGGCGGGGAGGGGGCGGCGGCGGCGCGCAGAGAGAGAGAGAGAGAGAGAGATGTGAGAGAGAGAGGGGGTTTGGGCGCGGGGGGCGAAAATTAAGCCCCCCTCTTTGCCGTCTGCTGGCAGACGGCAAAGAATTCTTTGCCGTCTGCCAGCAGACGGCAAAGAGGGGGGCCGTTAGCCCGTCCCCGCCGTTACACTGTGGGCCCCCCTCACCTCTTTGCCGTCTGCTGGCAGACGGCAAAGAGTTCTTTGCCGTCTGCCAGCAGACGACAAAGAAGTTGTGGGCCCCCCTCACCTCTTTGCCGTCTGCTGGCAGACGGCAAAGAGTTCTTTGCCGTCTGCCAGCAGACGGCAAAGAAGTGGCCCGTGTGACCTAGCCAACGCAGGGCCCCGTGGGCCCCACTTTGGTCTTTGCCGTCTGCTGGCAGACGGCAAAGAACTCTTTGCCATCTGCCAGCAGACGGCAAAGAAGTGCAGATGGCAAAGAGCCAGTTTGCCATCAGTAAGTTCTTTGCCGTCTGCTTTATAAAAGCGGACGGCAAAGAGCCTCTTTGCCATCTGCCAGCAGACGGCAAAGAGCTGGCAGATGGCAAAGTCCCTGATTCCAGTAGTGGTACCCACTCCCGAAGCCGGGGAGCGGGTCGTCTTTGTCCCCCACCTCATTAGAGGCCTGGGGTTCCCGCTGCACCCCTTCGTGCGCGGGGTCCTGTTCTACTACGAGCTAGATTTCCACCATCTAGCCCCAAATTCCATCCTCCACCTCGCTTCCTTCATTACGGTCTGCGAGGCCTTCCTCTGCATCGAGCCGCACTTCGGGCTCTGGCTGAAGATCTTCGACGTCAAGCCGAAGTCTAGCGACTCCGAGCTCGCCGAGTGTGGGGGAGCAATGATCAGCAAGAACCAGAAGGCGGTATGGTTCAAAGGCACCTTGATCGAGACCGTCAAAGAGTGGTAGCGCGAGAGGTTTTACATCACTGAGCCGCTTGCCGCTGGCCAGGCCGAGGTTGAGTTCTTGGCCGGCCCTCCGAAGAAGCTCGTGTCCTGGAAGAGGAAGGGCATGGACTGGGGGAACCCGTCGGAGGTGTGATACGTCCAATTTGCATCATGATTTCCTACTAATAATTATTATGTTTTTGAGCATTATTTCACTTTATGGTACAATTCTTATGCCTTTTCTCTCTTATTTTGCAAGATTCACATGAAGAGGGAGAATGCCGGCAGCTGGAATTCTGGACCTAAAGGGGTGAAACAGGGATAGCTATTCTGCACAACTCAAAATGACCTAAAAATTTACGGAGAATTATTTTGGAATATATAAAAAATACTGGCGAAATAATCAACTGGAGGGGACCCACCAGGCAGCCACAAGCCTGGGGGCGCGCCCTACCCCCCTTGGCGCGCCCCCCGAGCTTGTGGGGCCCCTGGCAGGCCTCCGGGCCCCTCCTTCTGCTACATGAAGCCATTTGCCCTAGATAAAATGAGAAGAAGACTTTCGGGACGAAGCACCACCGTCTCGAGGTGGAACTTGGGCAGGAGCTATTTTGCTCTCCGGCGGAGCGATTCTGCCAGGGATACTTCCCTCCGGGAGGGGGAAATTGAAGCCATCGACATCACCAACGATCCTCTCATCGTGGGAGGACCAATCTTCATCAACATCTTCACCAGCACCATCTCATCTCAAACCCTAGTTCGTCTCTTGTATTCAATCTTTGTCTCAAAACCTCAGATTGGTACCTATGGGTTGCTAGTAGTGTTGATTACATCTTGTAGTTGATGCTAGTTGATTTATTTGGTGGAAGATTATATGTTTAGAACCTTAATGCTATTCAATACCCCTCTGATCTTGAACATGAATATGATTTGTGAGTAGTTACTTTTGTTCTTGAGGACATTGGAGAAGTCTTGTCATAAGTAATCATGTGAATTTGGTATTCGTTCGATATTTTGATGCTATGTATGTTGTGCTTCCTTTAGTGGTGTCGTGTGAACGTCGACTACATGACACTTCACCATCTTTGGGCCTAAGGGAAGGCATTGTGGAGTAGTAATTAGATGATGGGTTGCTAGAGTGACAGAAGCTTAAACCCTAGTTTATGCTCTATTCCGTAAGGGGCCGATTTGGATCCATATGTTTCATGCTATGGTTAGAGTTATCTTAATTCTTCTTTCGTAGTTGCGGATGCTTGCAAGTGGGGGTAATCATAAGTGGGAGGCTTGTTCAAGTAAGAACAGCACCCAAGCACCGGTCCACCCACATATCAAATTATCAAAGTAGCGAACGCGAATCAAACAAACATGATGAAAGTGACTAGATGAAATTCCCGTGTGTCCTCGAGAATGCTTTGCTTATTATAAGAGATCGTTCCGGCTTGTCCTTTACTACAAAAAGGATTGGGCCACCTTGCTGCACTTTATTATACTTGTTACTTGTTATGAATTATCTTGCTACCGAAACTATCTGTTACCGCTACTTTGAGTACTTACAGAGAATACCTTGCTGAAAACCGCTTGTCATTTCCTTCTGCTCCTCGTTGGGTTCGACACTCTTACTTATCGAAAGGACTACGATTGATCCCCTATACTTGTGGGTCATCAAGGTGGAGGTGCTGATGAAGAAGACCGACTTCTAGATCAACCAGAGGGACATCAGGCTGACGGACATGGTGAACGTCATGCTCCACCGCCGCATCCTGCTGCTCCAGTCCCGGCCTACCCCGATGTTGGCGTAGAAGCCCGCGGACATGGTGCCCCTCAACCACTTCTTCCGCACCACCCTGGACGGGATGTGGAAGCTCCTATTCAAGCCAACCAAGGAAGGCTTTCCCGAGGCCGGGAAGGACTTCGTCTTCGAAGCCACTCACGACGGCCCCAAGGTAAATTTCATCGCTTGATTCTGTATTTTACATTTCCTGGTTCCTCACGAACACTTGGCTAACCAATCGGGCATTTTGCAGAAGTGGATCTCCAGGGCGTAGAAGATGATGTGCCCGGCGCCACAGCCTAAGGGGGAGAGGACTCCCCAGCTCGTGGCCCTCCTAACCGAGGAGCCCCATGTGGTGATCCCCAAGGAGTCCAGAACTCTGAGGGGTAGAGCGGGCCTCCGAGGTCGGGGGACCTCGGTCACTCAGTCCAAGGAAACCCACACCTCCTCCACCCACGAAGACGAGGAGGGAGGCGAGGGGGAAGCGAAATCTTCCCCTAAAGGGAAGAGGGTGGCGTCCGAGGGCGCCGAAGAGGAGGCGAGGCCGAAGGGCTCGAAGAGGCCGCGCAAGGCCTCCGCCGATCCCGTCCTGCCGAAGAAGCCCAGCTTCCCCGAGAATTCAGATGAGGACCTCCTCGCCCTAGGGAGGAAGAAACCGGCACCCCAGAGGTATGTAATTAGTACTTTAATTTAGACTTCAAGAGCCTGCCTTCCCACATAAGACTTATGGGAGATTTTTCAACAGCCCGCCGGGGCTCGCCTCAGCGGCAACACTTCAGGCGATCTGCCTCCGTCAGACAGCGGGATGCCCGAGCGCGCCAAGACTCCCCCAGCTCTCGAGGGGCTGGGGGAAGTGTCGTCCAGTTCGGCCCCCAAGCCAACACATCGAGGGCCGAAGAACTGGTTGCTATGGCCGAGGCTAACACCTCGACCAAACCGGGCCAAGGGGAATCAGTCCCCGAGGTCCCGAAGGAGGGGTTGGGCCAGGCCTTGGCCCAGCTCGAACAGTCTCCGGCACAGGCACCGTGCCCGGAGACCCTCGTTCCTAGCACTTTGGTGGTGGGTTCTGAGGCTGCTCCACCCCCGCCTCCCTTCCTAGGGTGGGTTAGCGTGGGGTGGCCTGAGCAGATGGAGGTGGCTTTAACGGGCTCCTCCATCACGGACGAGCACCGTGCCTTAATCAGCACAATGCTGCAAGGCTTCCGGTCAGCGGAAGCCGGAATGCGTGAGGTCTTCAAGGGCCTCGTGAGGAGCTTCGAGGTATGTCTTTTATCTCTCCATTGATTCATTTATAGTAGCGGCTTTTGTCCAAAGACTTGTCGCCTAGCCCGTCATCTGTAGCCAGTAGCCCCCGAGCCCAAGGCTGGTTTTGAAAAAAAACCCGGCCTTGGGGTCGATGTAGGAATAAGTTTCAGGTGGTGATCTTGTAGCCCCCAAGGCTCTGGTCGCTCTTTAAAGTCGAAGAAATAGGGACTAAGGCCTGAGTGCATGTTTGCAGGTATCAACCTCGGCTCCGAACTCCGCCTCTGAGGAGGTGGCGAAGATGAACAGGAAGCTGCAGAGGTCCGAGGAGGACCTCGATCTGATGAGAAAGCAGATCGAGGTGTCTCAAGGTAAACGTCAAGAAGTTTCGAGAGTACCGATTTCACTTCGGGAGATGTTCTTAAAAGATCTAATTCTGACGCCGAGCTGTTTTTGCATGACAGCTAGTACGGTGGACCTTGAGACACTGAAGGCCGAGTTGGCCAAAGCTCGACAAGAGGCCGAGCAGCAAAAGGCTGTGGCCTCAAAGGCCGGGAAGGAGCTGGCTGCCGAGAAGGCGGCCTGGGATAAGGACCAGGCACGGGTCCTAGAAGTGGAGGAGGCCTTGGAGGGTGTCTACAAGGAGTGTGACGCCTTCCAGGAGAAGGAGAATGTGGGGAGCACCGAGCTCGAAAAGCTGTGCTAGGCCCATGCCGAGGTCCAATCCCAGGCTCGTGCAGACCGGGAAGTGCTTCAGCAAGTGAAGCAGATCACTGCTGGTAAGCCGCTTTTGCTCCAATGTGTTTTCGAGCTCACCCAGCTATGGCGATCCGCAGAGGCCTTCGCGGATCTTCCGAGGAGCGCGGCGGACGCTGGCCGCTACTATGGCGCGCAGGAGGGCCATGTAGTGGGGAAGTCGTTCTGGCTGCAATTCCAGGCGCCCTCGCATCCGGAGCTGCTGAACGATCAAATGAAGCAGCTAATGGAGCTCCTGCGCATGGTGAGGCCTGTGCTTCAAGACGTCTGCACCAACCTTTGGCCTATGGAGGCCCTACCAACCAGCCTCTTCAGGTTCTTCGCCCGCCTGCGGGAGGCTGCCCCCCAGTTGGTGCACTGGAAACGTTCAACGTGCATGGAGGGTGCTCAGTGGGCGTATGCCCGCATCAACACACACTACCCGCACGTTGAACCGGCGGTCGTGGCTGCCCGACTCCCCAAAGGGAAGAACCGGACCGTGGAGCAGTACATGAGCAAGGCGATGGATGCTACTTGTGAGCTGCGTTGGGATTTCCCCGAAGAGGAGGGGATGATGCAGTACAGTAGAGATAAGTATTTCCCTCAGTTATGAAACCAAGGTTATCAATCCAGTAGGAGAATCACGCAACAACTCGTTAGCAATACCTGCACACAAAATAACAAATCCTCGCACCCAACGCGAACAAGGGGTTGTCAATCCCTTGGCGGTTAATTGCAAGATTAAATTGTATGGTGATAGATAGATAGATCGAACAAAAATACAAAATAAAATAAATAAAGTTAAATTGCAGCAAGGTATTTTTAGGATTTTCAATATATGATAAAGGTAGACCCGGGGGCCATAGTTTTCACTAGAGGCTTCTCTCTTGAAAATAGCATACGGTGGGTGAACAAATTACTGTTGGAGACGTATCAAGCATCCCCAAGCTTAATTCCTGCTCGTCCTCGGGTAGGTAAATGATAAAACAGAATTTTTGATGTGGAATGCTACCTATCATATTCATCATATACTCTTTTCTTTTGTAGCAGGGACATTTGGACTTGAATGATTCAAAGCAATAGTCTATAGTTTGACATGAAGACATAAATACTCAAGCATACTAACAAGCAACCATGTCTTTCAAAATATCAACGCTAAAGAAAGTTATGCCTAGCCCATTATGCTCAATCATTGATCCATTCATGAAACACACTCAATATTAGCTACATCCAATGCACAAGTATGACAATAGTGCTCTCTAGTTGGTGCTTTGTAAGAGAAGATGGAGACTCAAAATAAAAATAAAAATTGCATAAAAGTAAATAGATAGGCCCTTCGCAGAGGGAAGCAGAGATTTGCAAAGGTGCCAGAGCTCAAGGCTTAAATTAGAGAAATAAAATTATTTTGAGAGGCATGCTTTTCCTGTCAACGAAAACGACCGAGAATTCCCAATATCTTCCATGCTTGACACATTATAGGCGGTTCCCAAATAGAAAATAAAGTTTATTTCCTTTCCACCATTCTTTCACAATCCATGGCTAGTCGTATCCATGGGTGCCCTCCATACCAACACTTTCCAAGGAATTTATTATTATCATCATATTAAAAAAAATTCATTTCGGGACTGGGCATCCCTATTACATGCCTCTCTCTCGTGCAATGACAAGTGAATAAACACTCATCTTGAGAATAACACACCTAGCATAGAAAATATTGGCCACCCCCTGCCGCTTCATGAGCGGTATGGGCACACAAAACATAAAATTATTTTGAAAATTTAGAGTCGGCACATGCAAATTTACTTGGAACGGCATGGAAATACCGCAAATAGGTAGGTATGGTGGACTCATTTGGCACAACTTTGGGTTTAAGGAGTTGGATGCACAAGCAGTATTCCCGCTTAGTACAAATGAAGGCTAGCAAATAGATTGAGAAGCGACCAACCAAAAAGTGAAAACGGTCATAAAAATGCATTGAACATAACTAACACCGAATAATGCACCATAAGTAGGATATAATTTCGTTGCATAACTATTGACTTTATGTGCATGCGTAGGGAATCACAAACCTTAACACCAATATTCTTACTAAATCACAATTACTCACTAACATGACTCACATATTATCATCTCCATATCGCAAAACTATTGCAAGGAATCAAACTTATCATATCCAATGATCTTTCATGAAAGTTTTTACTATATCCTTCTTGAATATTCGTCACTTTGGGACCAAATTCATATCTTGTGCAAATTACCATTACTATTATCAACTCTCAAAAAGATATAAGTGAAGCATGAGAGTGCAAATATTTCTTCAAAATTTAATCTTATCAACTCTCAAAATAATATAAATGAAGCATGAGAGTTCAAATATTTCTTCAAAATATAGCCACCGCCGTGCTCAAAAAGATTTAAGTGAAGTACTAGAGCAACTGCCTAGCTCAAAAGATTTAAGTGAAGCACATAGAGTATTCTAACAAATCATGATAATTTGACAAACTAAAAATAAAAAAAAGCAAAGACTCATATAATACACGACGTTCCAAGTAAAACACATATCATGTGATGAATAAAAATATAGCTCCAAGTAAAATTACCGTAGTTGGTAGAAGAAAGAGGGGATGCCTTCCGGGGCATCCCCAAGCTTAGACGCTTGAGTCTTCCTTGAATATTACCTTGGGGTGCCTTGGGCATCCCCAAGCTTAGGCTCTTGCCACTCCTTATTCCTTCATCTATCGTGATCTCACCCAAAACTTGAAAACTTCAATCACACAAAACTCAACAAAACCTTCGTGAGATCCGTTAGTATAACAAATAAATCTTTAACTTTAAGTACTGTAGTAAATTGATTCATATTTAATATTGGCATAATGCTACTGTACTCCAACTTCTCCATGACTCATACCCCCCAATATGATCCATAGATTCATCAAAATAAGCAAACTATGCAACAAAAACAGAATCTGTCTAAAACAGAATAGTCTGTAAATATCTATTTAAAAGCTATACTTCTGTAACTCCAAAAGTTCTGAAAAATTAGGACAACGTGGGAAATTCATATACGAATACTGTGTAAAAATTTCAGATTTTTTTGACGCTCCAGTACAGAATTAAAATTCCAGCACTAGGCGCAAAACTTTCTGTTTTCCAAACAGCATCAATTATACTATCTTCCAAATCATCCCAAAGGCATTACTTGGCACAAACACTAATTAAAACATGAAAACACAATAATAAAAGTAGCATAATTGTGTAAACACACAAGAACAGTAGGTAAAAGCAAAAATTTATTTTATTCATTGGGTTGCCTCCCAACAAGCTCTTTCTTAAGATAGGCTTAAGATTTCAATGATGCTCTCGTGAAAGATAACAATTGAAACACAAAGAGAGCATCATAAAACATGTGACAAACACATTTAAGTCTAACATACTTCCTATGCATAGGCATTTTATAAGCAAACAAATTATCAAGACAAGCAATATCTAGCGTATGCAAATCGGAAGAATGAAGTATTAATAATTTCAACATAACTAGAGGCAATTTAGTAAGATGAAAATTTCTACAACCATATTTTCCTCTCTCATAATAATTACATGTAGGATCATAATCAAATTCAACAATATAGCTATCATAAACAATATTCTCTCTATGATCCACATGCATAAAAAAATTATAATCTTCCAAGATAGTGGGATTAACATCGACTAAAGTCATGACCTCTCCAAACCCACTTTCAATATTATTGCAAACATTATTATCAATAACATATTCATCATGAGGCTTAAATAAATTTTCAAGATCATAAGAAACATTATCACCCCAATCATGATCATTGCAGTAAGTCATGGACAACAAAATTATCATCCCCAATCTTATAGTTTTGCATATTATTAACACAATTGACATTAATAGAATTTAAAATGAAATCATTACAATCATGCTTTTCATTCAAGGGGATATCATGAATTACTTTATAAATTTCTTCTTTTAACACTTCATCACAATTTTCAGATTCATGATTTTCAAGCAAAACTTCATAGAGATAATCAAGCACTCAACTCACTAGCAATTGGCTCGTCATAATTGGATCTTTTGAAAAGATTAGCAAGTGGATGAGGATCCATATCAATAGATTTTTTAGCAAGTAAAGATGCAAGCAAATAGGAAGCACATGGCAACACAAGCAAACGAGCAAACAAGCAAACGAAAATATTTTTGTGTTTTTGTAAAATTGTTTTAGAAGTGGGGGAGATGAAAACGAGAGGCAAAGGCAAATAAAATAAATGCAAGGAGATGAAAGTTTATGCGTAGGTACTTGATAGATGTTGATGATGTCTCCCCGGCAACGGCGCCAGAAATTCTTCCAGCTACTTGTGAGCTGCGTTGGGATTTCCTCGTAGAGGAGGGGATGATGCAGTACAATAGAGATAAGTATTTCCCTCAGTTATGAAACCAAGGTTATCAATCCAGTAGGAGATTCACGCAACAACTCGTTAGCAGTACCTGCACACAAAATAACAAATCCTCACACCCAACGCGAACAAGGGGTTGTCAATCCGTTGGCGGTTAATTGCAAGATTAAATTGTATGGTGATAGATAGATAGATCAAAGAAAAATACAAAATAAAATAAATAAAGTAAAATTGCAGCAAGGTATTTTTAGGATTTTCAATGTATGATAAAGGTGGACCCGGGGGCCATAGTTTTCACTAGAGGTTTCTCTCTTGAAAATAGCATACCGTGGGTGAACAAATTACTATTGGGCAATTGATAGAAAAGCAAATAATCATGACGATATCCAAGGCAATGATCATGTATATAGGCATCACGTCCGAGACAAGTAGACCGAAACGATTCTGCATCTACTACTATTACTCCACACATCGACCGCTATCCAGCATGCATCTAGAGTATTAAGTTCATAAAGAACGGAGTAACGCCTTAAGCAAGATGACATGATGTAGACAAAGTAAACTCTCGCATGAATAACCCCCATCTTTTTACCCTTAATAGCAACGATACATACGTGTCATTTCCCTTTCTGTCACTAGGATTGAGCACCACAAGATCGAACCCATTACAAAGCACCTCTCCCATTGCAAGATAAATCAATCTAGTTGGCCAAACCAAATCAATAGATTGGAGAGAAATACGAAGCTATAACAATCATGCATAAAAGAGTTCAGAGAAAACTCAAATAATATTCATGGATAATCTGATCATAAACTCATAATTCATCGGATCCCAACAAACACACCGCAAAAAGTGATTACATCGGATAGAACTCCAAGAACATCGAGGAGAACATTGTATTGAATATCAAAAAGAGAGAAGAAGCCATCTAGCTACTAACTATGGACCCGAAGGTCTGTGGTAAACTACTCAAGCATCATCGGAAGGGCAGCAAGGTTGATGTAGAGCCCCTCCGTGATCGAATCCCCCACCGGCAGATTGCCGGAAAAGGCCTCCAGATGGGATCTCTCGAGAACAGGAACTTGCAGCGACCGAAAAAATATTTCGTGGACTCCTCTGTTGGTTTCCCGATTTTAGAGTATTTATAGAGGTGGAATTAGGTCAAACGGAGCAGAGGTGGGCCCACGAGGCACCAGGGCGCGCCCTGGTAGCTCGTGGCCACCTCCTCTGTCTTCTGGCCCTCTCCCGAAGCTTCTAGTGTCTCTTATGTCCAGAAAAAAATCTCCAAAAAGTTTTGTGGCATTTGGACTTCGTTTGGTACTGATATTCTGAAAAACCAAAAACAGGCAAAAAACAGCAACTGGCACAGGGCACTAAGTTAATAGGTTAGTCCCAAAAAATGATATATAATTGCTTATAAGTGTATATAAAACATCCAAGATTGATACTATAATAGCATGGAACAATAAAAAATTATAGATACATTGGAGACGCATCAATGGATGGGGCCCGGATCACTGAGCCGCAATGCTCTAAGGAAAACTTGTATTTTTAGATTTGTACTTCGGTATGCCAAAGTGTAGCTCGGATGTAAAACAATCCTTTATTTTGTTATGAATTCGGCTTTAATTTCTGACATGTGCTTGTGTGTTTTTATATTATTATTTTGACTCCTGTGTGACCGTTTTAAATTGAAAGTGACTGATAACCCACAAGTATAGGGGATCGCAACAGTTTTCGCAGGTAGTATTTCACCCAGATTTATTGATTCGACACAAGGGGAGCCAAAGAATATTTGTGAGTATTAGAAGTTGAGTTGTCAATTCAACCACACCTGGAGAACTAAATATCTGCAGCAAAGTGTTTAGTAGCATAGGAGTATGATAGTTTTGATAGCAGCAGTAACAGTAGCAATTGTAACAGAGACAGTAACAGTAGCAGTTTTGTAGTGATTGTAACAGCAGCAGCAATGAAAGTAACTTAGCAAAGATCAATATGCGAAAAGCGTAGGCATTGGATCGGTAATGGATAATTATGTTGGATGACATTCATCATATAACAGTCACAACCTAGGGCGATACACAATAGCTCCAATTCATCAATGTAATGTAGGCATGTATTCCGTATATAGTCATACGTGCTTATAGTAAGAACTTGCATGATATCTTTTGTCCTACCCTCCCGTGGCAGCGGGGTCCATTAGGAAATCTAAGGGATATTAAGGCCTCCTTTTAATAGAGAACCGGAACAAAGCATTAACACATAGTGAATACATGAACTCCTCAAACTACGGTAATCACTGTAAAGAATCCCAATTATTGTCACCTTGGGGTATGTGGATCATAACACATAATAGGTGCATATAACTTGCAAGATAGGATCAACAACACAAATATATTCATGAAAACATAAAGGGTTCAGATCTGAAATCATGGCACTCGGGCCCTAGTGACAAGCATTAAGCATATCAAAGTCAGAGCAACATCAATCTCAGAACATAGTGGATACTCGGGATCAAAGCCCTAACAAATTGACTCGATTACATGATAAATCTCCTCCAACCCATCACCGTCCAGTAAGCCTACGAAGAAATTACTCACACACGGTGGTGAGCATCATGAAATTGGTGATGGAGGATGGTTGATGATGACGACGGCGTCGAATCCCCCTCTACGGAGCCCCGGACGGACTCTAGATTAGCCCTCCCAATGAAGAACAGGAGGTGGCAGTGGCTCCGTATCGTAAAACGCCTTGATTCTTTCTCTATGGCTATTTTCTGGATGAATAGGTTCAAATAGCGTTGGAGTTAGGGTTGCCGGAGCTGCCAGGGGCCCACAAGCCTGGTAGGCGCGCCCTAGGGGGGTGGGCGCGCCCCCTGGGCTTGTGGCGCCTGGGTGGCCCCCCTCTGGTAATTCTCTTCGCCAGTATTTTTTTATATATTCTGAAATAATTCTCCGTAAATTTTCAGGTCCATCCTAGAACTTTTATTTCTGCACAAAAATAACACCATGACAATTCTGCTGAAAACAACGTCAGTCCGGGTTAGTTCCATTCAAATCATGCAAATTATAGTCCAAAACCAGAGCAAAGGTGTTTGGAAAAGTAGATACGTTTGGGACGTTTTAACTCCCCCAAGCTTAATTCATTGCTTGTCCTCAAGCAATTCAGTTGACAAACTGAAAGTGACAAAGAAAAACTTTTACAAACTCTTTTGTTCTTGTTATCTGTATATATACTTAACTAGCATGCAAGTTTTCAGCAAAGATTATGAACTAACCATATGAATGATAACACTTAAGTCTCACATTTACTCATGGCAATAACATAACCAACTAGCAAGCAATAATAATATATCTCGGATGCCAACACTTTGTCAAAACAATCATGATATAATATGATAACATGGTATCTCGCTAGCCCTTTTTGAGACCCAAAACATAAATGCAGAGCACCTCTGAGGTTGAAGCAACGACTAAACATTGTAATTCAGGGTAGAGGATATCCAGTCATGGTCACACCCAACATTAACTATACTCAATGCTTAAAAATGACAATAGTGCTCTCCAACTGGTGCTTAAATGAGAGGGTGATGACTCAACAATAAAAGTAAAATAACATAAAAGTAAATGGATAGGCCCTTCACAGAGGGAAGCATGGATTTGCAGCGGTGCCAGAGCTCGAAGCTTAAATCAGGGATTAAAATAATTTTGAGAGGTATGCTTTTCCTGTCAATGTCACAACCGAAGATTTTCAATATCTTCCATGCTAAACACATTATAGGTGGTTCCCAAGCGGAAAGGTAAAGTTTACCCCCCCTCCACCATACCAACACAAGCCATGGCTAGCCGACTCCTCGGGTGCCCTCCATACCAACAACTTTTCGGGGGAGTTTGTTTTCATTATGTAATTCGATTTTGAGCATAGGACTGGCATCCCAATTACCAGCCTCTCTCGTGCAATGAAAAGCGAATGAACACTCATCTGAGAATAACCCGCTTAGCATGGAAAATACTGATCACCCCCTGTCACTCCATGAGCGGTACGGGCACACAAAACAGATGTTTATTTGAATGATTAGAGGTGGCACATGCAAATTTACTTGGAACGGCAGAGTAATACCGCATATAGGTAGATATAGTGGACTCATCTGGAACAACTTTGGTTTAAGGATTTTGGATGCACAAGCAGTATTCCCGCTTAGTATAGGTGAAGGCTAGCAATAGAATGAGAAGCGACCAGCTAGAGAGCGAAAACGGTCATAGACATGCATTGCGAATAATTAACATTGAACACGAGCATGAGTAGGATATCAACACCCTGAACATAAATATCATGGAGGCTATGTTGGTTTTGATTCAACTACATGTATGAACATGCGCCAAGTCAAGCCACTCGAATTACTCAAAGGACGATACCATGCTAACATACCACATCACAATCATTTTAATGCATGTTGACACTCAAGATAAATCATTATCCACTTCTAGCTATTTAAGCATGTCATGAGCAACTATAATCTCTAATTGCCATCACAAACATGTTTACTCATAATAATGCTGAGTCATTAATACTGAGCTAAACATATTTACAAAGGCAAAAACAAGAAGAGTTCATACCAGCTTTTCTCCACCGCAAATCACTTCATCAAATATCGTCATTTTTGCCTTTCACTTGCACGACCGAATGATGTGATAATAATAATAGTGCAAGTGTGCCGTGGACTAAGCTGGAATCAACAAACATTTATTCAAAGGAGAAGACAAAGTAATAGTGGCTCGTTGTTAGTCCTACAATAAAGCATATGAGAGCCGATCAACATTTTCATCGTGGTCTTTTTCCTTACTACGACTCAACGAAAAGAAAAGAAATTCAGAGAAACACACTGAAATATTTTTTTGAGTTTTTAGTTTTTCTGAAGAAAGCGAATTAACGAGGGAAAAATGAAAAACGAGAAAAACTATTTACATGGGAAAGCTCCCAACAGGTAAAAGAAGAAACGAGAAATCTTTTTGGGTTTTCTTTTAATACTACAAATTAACTAAACAAGAAAGAAACTACAACTATTTTTTTTTTGATTTTTGAAAAAAATTCAAACACACAAGAAGAAAGCGGAAATAAAACTCACATGGATATACAATGAAAAAGGATGAACACCGACAACTGGAATGAATGTATGATACATGAATGTAATGTCGGTGAGAAATACGTACTCCCCCAAGCTTAGGCTTTTGGCCTAAGTTGGTCTATGGCCATTCCTAACCTGGATAATGACCGTGGTGGTAATTTGGGTTGTACTAAAATGCAGCTGCCATAGCTTGGCGAGCTGCCTCGTTAAGCCGAGCGGTCTCTGCCGCCCTCTCATACTCCTCAGCCTCCTCCTCAAGTATGAAATGTCTATGTTTTTCCTAGAAATTAAAGAAAGCAAGAGCAGGCAAAACAATATGGAAAACACGACGTCTGTTAAAGGTTAGCCTGTATCTGAACGGGGGGTCACCCCTCTCAAGGAACTGGTGGCGTTCCATAGCATCATAATCAAAAAAACCCGGTGACAACAGGGTATCATTTTGTTTAATGGGCACACCAAGATAAGTGGCTAAGCGACTGGCATAAATTCCACCAAAGAAGTCACCAACTAAGGCATTATTATGTAAACGACGTGCGACAATAGCCCCCATGTTAAATTGTCTATCTCTCAGCACCGCACTCTTAAGAATGCTCAAGTCAGGGGCGCAAAGATGACTATGGTCATGCTTACCATTAATGCATCTACCAATGAACAGAGCAAAATAATGTATAGCAGGAAAATGAATGCTCCCCATAGTAGCTTGTGTTATGCCTCTAGTTTCACCCCAAGTAATGTTCATGAGAAATTCATTGCAGTCAGATTTACGAGGTTCAGTGCAAGTCCCCCAAAATGGAATTTTACAAACATCACTAAATTCTTCAATGGACATGCGAAAAGACTTTTCATATAAATTGAAAATAACATCATGTGAAGTGCGCTGAGATACATACTCGAATTTCCGTACGAAGGAATCAGTAAGGTCATAGTACTGCGAACACTTATCTGTCAAGAACTCCGTGAGCTCAGCGTTGCGTACGTACAGATCAAACTCTTCCTTGATGCCGGCTCGAATCATGGAAGCATCCGACAGCCACTCACACGGTAGGAACGAGGCCTCCCGCGGCGGTTCGGTATCCGGCTCGCGTATTGCGGGCCTAGGAGCACTCTTGCTCGAGGAACCCCCATGGAACATCTTCCTAAACATCTTCTTCTTCCGAAAATTTCTGAAATTTTAGTGACACAAAATAAAAGTAAATGAAACTCAGCAAAATTGATAGCAACTACTCTCACAAGTATCTAGAGCCTATATCATGCATCAAAACTACTTTGGACCATACAAATTCAACATGCAAGCTCATAAACATGGTCACCACAGCAGCAAAAATTTGCAAAGTATAAAGCACTAGAACAAAAACTAATTGGAGCATTGGAGGAGTCACATACCAAGGAGTAATTCCTCAAAACAGTTTTGGAAACGGAGTTCCGAGCAAGGAGATCGAAAATCACAGCAATATGAGCAAGAACATGGGCTTGGGAGCAAGTTTGATTTTTTCTGGAGGAAGAAGAAGAAGATGGGTGGATGGCATAAGTGAGTGGGTCCCTGTGGGACCCACAAGCCTGCTGGGCGCGCCTAGGGGGCGGGCGCGCCCTGTGAGCTTGTGGATCACAGGTGCACCCCCCTGGGGTGTGTTCAGTGCCAAAAATTCTTAAATAATCTAGAAAAAATCATACAAAAATTTCAAGGCATTCTGAGAACTTTTATTTTTGGGCCATTTTTTATTGCGCGGAAAATTCAGAAAACAGGATATTCATGGTATTTTATTTTATTCAACTACAAATAACAGAGAGCAAAAGGTTGGTACAGAAAGTTGTGCTTACTAGATTCATCGACCACATGCCCCTAAAAAAGAATCCATTAATAAGGTTGATCAAGTCTTATTAACAAACTATTTTCGAATGACATGAAACCGAAGAATTTTCATATAGCACTAAGTTACCTCCACGGGGATATGCATCTCCCCAACAATAAGAATCTCATATTTCTTTTTGACAGTAGGAAGAGAAAATTTGAAACTTCCAATAGTAATTGTCAAAACTTTTTCAATACAATAACAGCCATTGCAGTATTCAAAAAGGGTCTACCAAGGATAATCGACATGTTGTCGTCCTCGGGCATATCAAGTATAACAAAGTCTGTTAAGATAGTAACATTTGCAACAACAACGGGTACATCCTCCCAAATTCCAATAGGTATAGCAGTTGATTTATCAGCCATTTGCAGAGATATTTCAGTAGGTGTAAGCTTATTCAAATCAAGTCTTTTATATAAAGAGAAAGGCATAACACTAACATCGGCTCCCAAATCACATAAAGCAGTTTTAACATAACTTCTTCTAATGGAGCATGGTATAGTTGGTATTCCTTGATCTCCTAATTTCTTAGGTACTCCACCCTTAAAAGAATAATTTGCAGGCATGGTGGAAATTTCAGCTTCAGGTATTTTTCTTTTATTATTAACAATATCTTTCATGTATTTAGCATAGGGAGACATTTTCAACATATCAATCAAACAAGTGCGCAAAAAGACAGGTCTAAGCATTTCAACAAAGCACTCAAAGTCTTCCTCATCCTTGTTTTTAGATGGTTTAGTGGGGAAAGGCATAGGTTTCTGAACCCAAGGTTCTCTTTCTTTCCCATGTTTTCTAGCAGCAAAATCTCTTTTATCATATCTTTTATTCTTAGGAGGTGGGTTATCAAGATCAACAGCAGGTTCTATTTCTACATCATTATCTGGTTGAACATCATCATGAACATCATCATTGTCATGATCATTATTATTATCATTATTATTATCACTAGGTGGATGTTCATTACCAGATCATGTCTTAGCATCAGAAATAGAAACATCATTTTGGTTCTTAGGAAGTTTTTCTATCTCAGGTTCACTAGAAGCATGCAAAGTCCTATCATTTTTCTTTTTCTTTTTCTTCTTAGATGGACTAGGTGCATCAGTGTTAATTCTTTGAGAATCTTCTTCAATTCTTTTAGGATGACCTTCAGGATACAGAGGATCCTGAGTCATTCTACCTCCTCTAGTAACAACTCTAACAACATGATCATTCATTTTATTATTCATTTCATCAAGCAAATCATTTTGTGACTTAGCAATTTGTTCTAACTGAGTCTGAATCATAGAAGCATGTTTACTCAAGCACCTAACATCAGTTCTAAACATCAAATCACTCAAGCGATCAATCATGATGGCATTTCGTTTTAATTGATTTCTAACATGCATATTGAAATTCTCTTAGTTAACAATGTAGTTATCAAATTCATCCAAGCATTGACAAGCAGATTTATTATAAGAAATATCACTTTCATCAAATCTGCGGAAAGAATTTACCTCTACTACCTATGTCAGGATGTCGAGCCCATTTATTTCTTCAATAGGTGGTAAATTCTTGACATCTTCAGATTTAATACCCTTTTCTTTCATAGATTTCTTGGCTTCTTGCATATCTTCTGGACTGGGGAATAGAATACCTATCTTCTTTGGAGTTGGCTTAGGTGGTAGTTCAAGAAGTGTCCAATCGACAACATTTCTCAATATATTATTCAATAGTCCTTCAGCTTGTCCAATAGTTCGTTCCCTGAAAACACCCCCAGCATAACTATCTAGGTAGTCCCTAGAAGCATTGGTTAGTCCATTATAAAAGATATCACGTATTTCATTTTTCTTAAGAGGATGATCAGGCAAAGCGTTAAGTAATTGGAGAAGCCTCCCCCAAGCTTGAGGGAGATTCTCTTCTTCAATTTGCACAAAATTAAATATTTCCTGTAAGGCAGCTTGTTTCTTATGAGCAGGAAAATATTTCTCAGAGAATTAATATATCATATCCTGGGGACTACGCGCACAACTAGGAGCAAGAGTATTAAACCATTTCTTAGCATCACCCTTTAATGAGAAAGGAAACAACTTAAGAATATAGTAGTAGCGAATTTTTTCCTCATGAGCAAATAGAGTGGCAATATCATTTAATTTAGTAAGGTGTGCCACAACAGTTTCAGTTTCATAACCATGAAAAGGATCAAATTCAACCAAAGTAATCATGTCAGGATCGACAAAGAATTCATAATCCTTATCAGTAACAAATATAGGAGATGTAGCAAACTTAGGATCATATTTCATTCTCTCCCTCATAGATTTTTCTTTCAATTCAGCAAGCAATTTCCTAACATCATCTCTATCATTACAAGCAAGAATTTCCCTAGCTGTCTCTCCGTCAAAAACATAACCATCAGGTATCTTAGGCATTTCAACTCTAGTAGGAGGACTAGGCATAATAGGTGAATCATAATTTTCAAGAGTTTCAACATTTTCAGTTTCTTTAGCTTTAGCAATCTGTTCATCAAGAAATTCACCTAGTGGCATAGTATTATCAAGCATAGTACTAGCATCATCAATAGTTTCATTCATAGCAGAAGTAGTATCATCAATTACTTGCGACATATCAGAATGGATAGCAGGTGGTGCTGTCGCAAGCCTACTCAAAACAGAAGGTGAATCAAGTGCGGAGCTAGATGGTAGTTCCTTACCTCCCCTCGTCTTAGAGGGAACGATCTTGGTCTTAGCGTCTTTCAGATTCTTCATAGTGATCAACAGATATAAATCCCAAGTGACTCAATAGATAGAGCTATGCTCCCCAGCAATGGCGCCAGAAAAAGGTTTTTATAACCCACAAGCATAGGGGATCGCAACAGTTTTCACGGGTAGTATTTCACTCAGATTTATTGATTCGACACAAGGGGAGCCAAAGAATATTTGTGAGTATTAGCAATTGAGTTGTCAATTCAACCACACCTGGAGAACTAAATATCTGCAGCAAAGTGTTTACTAGCACAGTAGTATGATAGTTTGATAGCAGCAGTAATAGTAGCAATAGTAACAGAGACAGTAACAGTAGCAGTTTTGTAGTGATTGTAACAGTAGCAACAACGAAAGTAACATAGCAAAGATCAATATGTGAAAAGCGTAGGCATTGGATCGGTAATGGATAATTATGTTGGATGACATTCATCATATAACAGTCACAACCTAGGGCGATACACAATAGGTCCAATTCATCAATGTAATGTAGGCATGTATTCCGTATATAGTCATACGTGCTTATAGTAAGAACTTGCATGACATCTTTTGTCCTACCCTCCCGTGGCAGCGGGGTCCATAAGGAAATCTAAGGGATATTAAGGCCTCCTTTTAATAGAGAACTGGAACAAAGCATTAACACATAGTGAATACATGAACTCCTCAAACTACGGTAATCACCGGAAAGAATCCCAATTATTGTCACCTTGGGGTATGCGGATCATAACACGTAATAGGTGCATATAACTTGCAAGATAGGATCAAGAACACAAATATATTCATGAAAACATAAAGGGTTCAGATCTAAAATCATGGCACTCGGGCCCTAGTGACAAGCATTAAGCATAGCAAAGTCATAGCAACATCAATCTCAGAACATAGTGGATACTAGGGATCAAAGCCCTAACAAATTGACTTGATTACATGATAAATCTCATCCAACCCATCACCATCCAGCAAGCCTACGAAGAAATTACTCACACACGGCGGTGAGCATCATGAAATTGGTGATGGAGGATGGTTGATGATGACGACGGTGTTGAATCCCCCTCTCCGAAGCCCCGAACGGACTCCAGATCAGCCCTCCAGTTGAAGAACAGGAGGTGGCAGCGGCTCCGTATCATAAATCGCGATGATTCTTTCTCTTTGGTGTTTTTTCTGGATGAATAGGTTCTTAGAGTATTGGAGTTAGGGTTGTTGGAGCTGCCAGGGGCCCACAAGCCTGGTAGGCGCGCCCTGGGGGTGGGCGCCCCCCCTGGGCTTGTGGCGCCTGGGTGGCCCCCCTCTGGTAATTCTCTTCACCAGTATTTTTTATATATTCTGAAATAATTCTCCGTAAATTTTCAGGTCCATCCGAGAACTTTTATTTCTGCACAAAAATAACACCATGGCAATTCTGCTGAAAACAACGTCAGTCCAGGTTAGTTCCATTCAAATCATGCAAATTAGAGTCCAAAACCGGAGCAAAAGTGTTTGGAAAAGTAGATACATTTGGGACATATTAGTGACCAGTTGTCGGCTTCGACCCCGTTGTGCAGTGCACATCGGGTGTTTCTGTGGCAGTCATGACCCTTAGCCGACGTCTCGGTTCCCGAAGGCGGTCCATGCTCGTGAAGACAAGGCAATCAGACTATAGCGGTTTTATGACTTTCACTTAGTCATAGGAGCTTAACTGTGGGGCCTGATGATGAGCCCCCGGTCCTGAGAGTGGTTCGGCAATATGGCCGAGGTCTATGCCACTAACCACTTCAGCTGATTTGATAAGGAGCCCTTCGTTTGACACGGGTAGCCTCAAGGGTACTTTGCTGTGATACGTCTCCAACGTATCTATAATTTTTTATTGTTCCATGCTGTTATATTTTCAATCTTGGATGTTTTTATATACATTTACAACAATTATATATCATTTTTTGGGACCAACCTATTAACTTAGTGCCCAGTGTCAGTTGCTGTTTTCTGCCTGTTTTTGGTTTTAGAGAATATCAATACCAAACAAAGTCCAAATGCCACGAAACTTTTTGGAGATTTTTTTTCTGGACATAGCCAACACTAGAAGCTTCGGGAGAAGGCCAGAAGCCCCAGGAGGTGGCCACGAGCCACCAGGGCACGCCTAGGGGGGGGGGGGGCAGGCGAGCCCTGGTGCCTCGTGGGCCCCCTGTGGCACCTCTGCGTGATTCCAATGCTAAAAAATCATATATATTCAGAAACCCCCGAAAGTTAACCTAGATGAGTTTTTACGCTGCCGCAAGCCTCTGTACCTCCATGATCTCATCTATAGCCCTTTTCCGGCACCCTGCCGGAGGGGGGAATCATCACCGGAGGCCATCTTCATCATCCCGGCGGTCTCCATGACGAGGAGGGAGTAGTTCACCCTCGGGGCTGAGGGTTTGTACCAGTAGCTATGTGTTTTATCTCACTCTCTCGTGTTCTTGATTTAGCACGATCTTGATGTATCGCGAGCTTTGTTAATATAGTTGGATCATATGGTGTTTCTTCCCTCTCTATCCTTGTTGTGATGAATCGGATCTTTTCCCTTTGAGGTTTCGTTATTGTCGGATTGAATATTTCAGATTTGAGAACACTTGATGTATGTCTTGCATATGAATACCCGTGGTGACAATGGGGTAGTATATTGATTCACTTGATATATGTTTTGGCACTCAACTCGCGAATTCCCGTGGTGACATTGGGGTAATCTATGCATAGGGGTTGATGCACGTTTTCATTATCTTTTCTTTGATAGAAACTTTGGGGTGCTCCTTGAAGTTCTTTGTGTGGATTGAATATTATGATTATGAAGTTGTTTGATGCATATCGTATAATCAACTCATGGATACTTGTGGTGACATTGGAGTATCTAGGTGACATTAGAGTTGGTTGATGTGTATCATATGGTGTTATTTTAGTACGAACTCTAGGGCTGTTTGTGACACTTATAGGAATGGCTCAATAGATCGATCGGAAAGGATAACTTTGAGGTGGTTTCGTACGCTACAAACAATTTCTATCTTCTGTTCTCCGCTAATAGGAACTTTGGAGTGATTCTTTATCGCACGTTGAGGGATTGTTATATGATCCAATTATGTTAGCATTGTTGAGAGATTGCACTAGTGAAAGTATGAACCCTAGTCCTTGTTTTTAAGCGTTGCAATACCGTTTGTCCTCACTTTTATCATTTGCTACCTTGCTGTTTTTATTTATTCAGATTATAAAATTTATTTCTACTATCCATACTACACTTGTATCACCATCTCTTCGCCGAACTAGTGCACCTATACAATTTGCCATTGTATTTGGGTGTGTTGGGGACACAAGAGATTTCTTGTATTTGGTTGCAGAGTTGTTTGAGAGATACCATCTTCATCCTACGCCTCCCACGGATTGATAAACCTTAGGTCATCCACTTGAGGGAAAATTGCCGCTGTCCTACAAAACTCTGCGCTTGGAGGCCCAACACGAGTCTACAAGAATAAAGTTGCGTAGTAGACATCAAGCTCTTTTCTGGCGCCGTTGCCGGGGAGGTGAGTGCTTGAAGGTATATCTTTAGATCTTGCAATTGAATCTTTTAGTTTCTTGATTTATCACTAGTTTGTTTTATAAAAGAAAACTACAAAAAAATGGAATTGAGGTTTCCTCATATTATTCGTCTTTATAATGTCTTTCTTGAAAATGATGGAGCAGAAAATTGTGCTCAATTGATAGAAGAAGAATTCAATAAAATGTTTGGCATAAAATCTTTGAATGATGAGCATGATTGCAATGTTGTTAGTATGAATTCTATGAATATCCAAAATACTAAAGATGATTGCACTAGTCTTGAAAAATGTTTCTTATAAGCATGTCAATTTTTGTGGAGTGCATAAAGTTTGTGAAGACATGCCTTATAGGGATGATAGATTTTGTAAGAAGCATAAACATGATAGAACCAATTTTTTGCTCAAAGTGATAGATGAATTTCCTACAAAATTATACTCTCTTCATCCCATTACTTGTGAACTTTGCAATAAACTTGGTCACCTTAATTTTCAATGCATACTTTTTCATGATCAAATCATGGCTAAATATTTTAATGACTTGACCGCCCTTAAACTGTATAATGAGCTTTATCTATTTTTTGGGTGTGAGGAATTGTCACATAAAAATAGTTGGTTTGAAGTATTCATTCTCACGGATGACATTGAAACTAATCTAAAGGAAATCTATATGTTTTGTATGGTAAATTGCAATGAGAATGCTTATATTGCCAACTATAGACAGACGGGAAAACCAATAGAATATAAAAGGAACACTAATGAAAGGGTAAAGATTTCCACTTTCCCTCCTATTGTATCTCATGATGAAATAGGTGACGAGGAGGAGCTTCCTATTCAACCAATCTCATCAATAAGAAGCTCGGAAAAATTGATTAAACCCACACATGATGTGTTGAAGAAGAAGAAAAGAAGAAAGAGTAGAGGTAAAAACGTATCCCTCCCAAATAATGTTGCTCCTATTATTGTTGTGCCTCATGAGAGTGAATCAAAAATAATTGTGGAAGATGATATACTTGATGATGATACTGCTTCTTTGTCTTATGGTTTTAATATGCCTATTACTCATTATGATGATTATGATTGGGAAAATAATGATACTTCTTATAATCTTGAAAATCTTTTTGGCACCAACTTAGAAAATTGTGATGATAATAATTGTTATACTATTGGTGCTATTCATACTATTGATGATAATAGTGATTATGCTAATGATATTGTCGGGGTACGACCATCTATGGGGCCATGCAGCCCCTTTGTGGTTCGGCGGGGAGGATCGGCGCGCACAAAGAGCATGAACAATGGAACGCGAGGGATTTTGCCCAGGTTCGGGCCGCTGAGAAGCGTAAAACCCTACTCCTGCTTTTTGTGTATTAGTGGTGTGGAAGCACAGTACAAGGAGTGCTTCTCCCGGCAAGGTGCGGAGAGAGCAGCTACGCGAGAGGTGCTTTTGTTTGGAAAGGGGTCCGAATCTCCAAGGGGTCCGAATCTTCTAAACTGTTGCCTTGGCCCTCCTTTTATAGTCCAAGGGGTTACCACAGTGGCAAAACAGTAATTACAGCGTGACTAGATAGTGAACAGTGCTATCATACCTAACTCTGCCAGTTTAGGACAAAGGCATTAAATGCAGCGCTTAGGTGTCACGCGGAGAGGCAGTCCCGGCAAGGTTTCTGCACCGCTTGCCCAGCTACCTCGTATTATCTTGACACGCCTCCTGGACGGGTGTCATTAGCAAATCTTGTCCCAGCGAGCTGACACGTGCCCGACAAGCCTCACCAACCAACCTGCGCGGTCAACACCTCACGCATCAACGAACACCTGTGTGGCGAGGTGGAGCGCTGGAGGGCTGGCATAAGCTTGCCGGCATGGAGCTTGTCGGGTCTTCACCTTGCCGGTTTATGCTTGCCGGCAAGGAGTGTCTTCACCTTTGGTACTGGTTGAGTGCCGATCCTTGAGCTTCTCTCTGGTAGCTCCTTCGGCTAGACTTGGAGTCTTGGCCTTGGCGGTTCCTGGCAAGGCCTTGGCCGGCAAGGAGGCTGCTACTGTCTGTGCATAAGTCAGGGTATAAAATACCCATGTTTTATACACCGACAGGAGCCCCCGGGCCTGGGCCATATGCGCGTCCGAAGCGTCGTTGGGCTAGGCCCAAGTAATGCACAGACACGTGGGAAACTGTTGTTACAATTTTGGTCATGATGATCTCCATTCTCTGAGATCTTCTTTGCTTCCTCACTAATCTGGACTTGTGTGCGTCCTCGGCCGTCTTCCGGCAACTCCTGTCGTTGGGCTAGTCGTGAACCAGCGCGCGGCTGCGCGTGGCAAGGGGTAACTGCCATATCTGTCTTTACTCCTCCTTTTTCTGCGCCCCTCCATCACACGCGTCTGCATACATGCAAGGCAGTGGATTGGCGAAGAGGGGCGGTCGTTGGAGTGGTGCGCCTGTCAATGGGCGCAGAACGCGGGATTGGCGAACTTGGACGGTCGCCAGAGTAGTGCGCCTGCTCATGAATGCAGGGCGCAGGATTGGAAAGTTTGGGCGGCCACCCGAGGACGGTGAAGAGCCAGCCCCCGCATCCTCCCAATAAAAAGGGGGCTGCGGGATGCGATGCTCATCCACTTCCTTCGCCCCATCCTTCCGGCGACTGCTACCCTCGCCTCCTTCCTCTTCCTCCCGCTTCCGTGGGCACCATGGTGAGGGGGAAAGGCCGGGCTCGTGGGCCTGCCACCGCCAGCGCTCGGGGTGGAACCGTGGGCCGTGGTTGTGGAAGACGCGTCGCCCGGGGACGAGGTGGCCGTGGCGGTGCGCTCGTTACTCCGCCTCCGGCTAACCAGTCCTTGGCAGAAGGCCACACGGAGGACAAGGCGCGCGAGTTCGTCGTGGAGCTGCGCGATCGGCCACGGAGCCGGCTGCGGCTTCCTCGCCCTTTCGCCCGGGAGATGGAGGGCGTCGATTCGCGCGGCTTGTGGCTGCGTGTTGACGGCTGCTGCAATGGCTCGGTCCGGGTGGCCGTCGAAGCTTCCGCCAACGGCATCTTGTACTCCACGCGAGGGTGGAAGTCCTTCGTCCATGCTTGCTGCCTGGGGCAGGGGCATCTCCTCCACTTCAGGCTGGACGGGGCCGACACGCTCGTCGTGAAGTTCTTCGGGGATTCAGGCGCTTGTCTGGGGTGCTGCACGGAAAGCTCGAGCGACTCCGACACCGCTTCCTCCAGCGAGACTGAGGACGATGACGATGATGACGGCGGCGCTCCAGGCGCGAAGGTCGAGGACGATGGCTCCGACTCCTTTGTCTCGTATTGATCGCCGGCAGCACCATCATCTGGCTCTCCGGGAGCGATCCGCCTAGGCGCCCCTTTTGCCCTTGTATTGCACTCGAGATAAACCCTGGCAAAGGGCCGACGAACATGTAATCGAGTACTTTCTTAATGAACATCGGGTGTTTGCCGTGTTTAAATAAGTGTGCGTCGTTTTCCCTTGTTTCATTTGTCTTTGCATGATCGTGTTCCCTACGCTTGTTGGAAGCTTGCCGGTGCGCACACTTGCCCTCGAACGCTTTGAGGAACGGGTCCTTAGCAGCCTGCTGGAAGTGCCGCCGCCGGCAAGGCGACTTGCCGGGACAGGACGCAACTGCTAGGCTTGCCGAACGGACTCGAGGCAAGCTAGAGAGCAGACCGATCGCGGCAAGGTTCCTTTCGCGTGCAGGTTTCTCATACAAAGTGCAAAATCGTTCAAGGGAGAACGCGAATGTAACTAAGGAAATTTTTTAAAATCTTCCAACTTAGCTTTTCTCTGCGTCGTTTTTCTTGTTGCATGAAATGATCACTTGAACGTCATTTAGAAATGGTACCCATCTCCACTCCCCCCGGGAAACTTGCACGCGAGGGATTCCCTTGTCCTTTTAAGAAAAAGGCAAAAGAGAAAAGAGAGTTTTGGGAACCTTGACGGCTCGTTAGCTATCTCATACAAACCAAAGTGTACATCACAACATCATATGCATTGATATGTAAATGAACATGTCTGAGGAGTCGCGAAGCACTTAGCTTTATTATGCACAGGTTCTACGCCTGGCTTTGTACGAAGGGTTACATGTCTTGCCGACAAGGCTTGTACAAAAGGGGTTGCCGGGAGATGTCCCGGCAACTGCGCCTCACGGGTAGAACTTGCGAAGATGCTCAATATTCCATGAGTTTTGCACTGGGGTGCCATCTTCGGTCTCCAGCCGGACTGCGCCAGGCCTGGTGACTCGTACTACCCGGTAAGGGCCTTCCCACTTCGTCGTCAACTTGTTTGATCCTTTGGCGGACTGGGCGCGCCGAAGAACAAGGTCGCCTTCCTCAAGGCTCCGGGCGCGCACTTTGCGGCTATGGTAGCGGCGCAAGGCTTGCTGGTAGCGTGCAGCTCGCACAGCCGCCCGAAGACGATCTTCCTCAAGGAGCAACGCGTCGGCTTGCCGCAGTTGCCCTTGCTCAGCTTCATCATAAGCGAGTACTCGAGGTGACCCGTATTTGAGTTCCATGGGAAGCACCGCCTCTGCACCATAGATTAGGGAGAAGGGTGTTTGGCCGGTAGCTCGATTTGGTGTCATCCTGACTGACCAAAGAACCGCCGGCAACTCATCAACCCAGCGCTTTCCGCACTTGCGCAACTTGTCGAAAGTTCTTGTCTTGAGACCACGCAGCACTTCAGCATTCATCCTTTCTGCTTGGCCGTTGCTTCTCGGGAGAGCGACAGACGCAAAACAGATTTTGCTGCCAAGGTCTTGAATGTACTGCATGAAGGTGCGGCTCGTGAATTGCGTGCCGTTGTCGGTGATGATCCTGTTAGGAACCCCAAAACGGCAAACTAATCCTTTGAAGAACTTGATGGCTGATTGCGCTGTCACCTTCCTCACTGGCTCCACTTCTGGCCACTTCGTGAACTTGTCGAAAGCGATGTACAAGTACTCGAAGCCCCCGGCAGCGCGGGGGAAAGGGCCCAAGATATCAAGCCCCCAGACCGAAAAGGGCCAGGAGAGAGGGATCATTTGGAGAGCTTGAGCTGGTTGATGTATATTCTTTGAATGGAACTGGCACGCTTCACACTTGGTTACTAGCTCAGTCGCATCCTGGAGGGCGGTGGGCCAATAGAAGCCTTGCGGGAAAGCTTTGCCGGCAAGTGCCCTTGATCCTATGTGAGAGCCACATATGCCTCCATGTATCTCCGCCAACAGTTCTAGACCGTCTTCCCGGCAGATACACTTCAATTACACACCGTTTGGTCGTTTTCTGTATAGGATGCTATCCACAAACTGATACATACTTGACTGGCAGGCTACTTTCTCAGCTTCCTCTTGCTAATCGGGAAGTTCTCCTGTTTGAAGGAAACGGACTATCTGCTGTGCCCATGCCGGAGCCTGTGGATCGACGACAAGGGCCAAAGGCTTCTCTTTGGTCATGGGAGCGCTTGCTTCCGCGGCAAGAACCTGTGGTCCCGCGCTAAGCCACTGCTCACCACTAGCCGTGTCGTTGTTCCCGGCAGCGTCGTTGCCGGTGGCTTCTGGGAGCTCCGCCGGAAAGTACTTGCCGGTACTCAACTTTCTTCTCTTACTGGCCTGCGTTGATGGAGTAACTGTGGGTTGATTCAAATGGAGCACAAATGTTCCCGGTTCCACGGGAAGCTTTCGCGCGGCACACTTTGACAGGCTATCAGCAATGCTGTTTTCCGCACGAGGGACGTGTTCTGTTAGTAGTCCGTCAAAGTGTTCCTCCAATTTCCTCACTTCTTCCACATATGCTCTCATCAATGGGCTTTGGTAATCTTTATTCACTTGCTTCACAACGAGCTACGAGTCACCGCGGATGATCAATTTCTTGATCCCAATGTCCACTGCGATCCGAAGACCGGCAAGGAGCCCTTCGTACTCAGAAGTGTTGTTTGTAGCTTGCTCCCTGGGAAAGTGCATTTGGACCACGTACTTGAGGTGCTCCCCGGTGGGTGCGACAAGCAGCACTCCGGCACCGGCGCCTTGCAGCGAAAAGGCACCATCGAAGTACATAACCCATTCTTTCGCTATTTCCTTGCCGGGGATAGCCATTTCTTGAATCTCTTCGTCTTGCGTTGGTGTCCATTCAACAATGAACTCTGCCAAGGCTCTGCTCTGGATTGTTGAAGTGCTTTCAAACTTGAGTGCAAAGCTTGATAACTCCAACGCCCACTCCACTACCCTGCCGGTAGCCTCTGGATTTCTCAAGATGCGTTGCAGCGGGAAGCGAGTGACAATGGTGATCTCGTGTGCTTGGAAGTAGTGACGCAGCTTCCTTGAGGCCATAAGGAGGCCGAAAAGCAACTTCTGCACTCCAGAGTATCTCGATCTAGCCCCCTGTAGGAGGGAACTAATGAAATACACCGGTCACTGCACCGTTTTCTTCTTCGGCACCACCTGCTGATCAGCTCCATCTACTTGCGCTGTATCTGCCTTGTCGGTGTCAGACCTTGCCAGTGAAGATTCCGGCTTGTCGCCAGATGGGCTTGCCTTGGTTGCTCCTTCGTCATTGGTTTCCCTCTGTGCCACTAATGCAACACTGGCCACTTGATTCGTTGCCGCTATGTATAGCAGCAACGGTTCTTGTGGTCCAGGCGAAACTAGTGTTGGCGCAGCGGAGAGGTATCCCTTCAAGTCTTGCAGCGCGGCCTCCGCTTCCGGAGTACATTTCATTGGACCTGCCTTTTTCAAAATTTTGAAGAATGGCAAGGCGCGCTCGGCAGATTTTGAAATGAATCTACTCAAAGCAGCAACACAATCGGCAAGACGCCGCACATCCTTGACGCTTTTTGGTGCTTGAATCTGTTCAATTGCCTTGATCTTGTCGGGATTTGCCTCAACTCCCCGCTGAGATACAAAGAATCCGAGAAGCTTGCCGGACGGGACGCCTAACACACACTTCTCGGGGTTGAGCTTCAGGTTAATCTTGGGCAGGTTTGCAAACGTCTCTTCCAAGTCTTGAATGAGGGTTGATTTGTCCTTGGTTTTGACCACTATATCATCCATGTAGGCTTCTACATTCCTGTGCAGCTGGGGCTCAAAACCAATCTGGACTGCTCTTTCAAACATGGAACCGGCACTCTTTAATCCGAAAGGCATACGCACGAAGCAATACGTACCACATGGAGTAATGAATGCGGTTTTCTCCTCGTCCTCCTTGGCCATGAATATCTGATGGTATCCGGAATATGCATCAAGGAAGGAGAGCAGATCGCAGCCAGAGGTGGAGTCCACAATTTGATCGATGCACGGCAAAGGGAAAGGATCTTTTGGACAAGCTTTGTTGATATCAGTGTAGTCTATACAAAGTCTCCACTTCCCGTTTGCCTTGCGCACCACCACTGGATTCGCCAACCACGTGGGATGTAACACCCCTCTGACCAGGCATGCTGCTTCGAGTTTCTTGATTTCTTCGGCAATGAACTGCTGACGCTCCAAAGCTTGCTTCCGGACTTTCTGTTTGACGGGCCGAGCGTGGGGACAAACGACAAGGTGGTGCTCAATTACCTCCCTGGGAACGCCGGGGATGTCAGACGGTCGCCACACGAACACATCGACATTCGCCCGCAGGAAGGCAACGAGCGCGCTTTCCTATTTGCTGTCAAGAGTGGCGCTGATGGTGAAGGTACCGTCAGCGCCGTCCTCCCTCGCCGGCACCTTCTTGGTTGCCGGTGCAGTGGCTTTGGATCTCTTACCGGCGGAGCATTCCGGCAAGTCTTCAACGGGTGCGCAGCACTCCGAAGAGGTGCGCTTCCCGGAATCCTTGTTAGAGGTCTTGCCGGAGTTCTTCTTTTCTTTCTTCTTGGCAGGAGCTGGCGCCTTGGCCGCCTCTGCTGTAACTGCATCCCTGTACATCTTGTTGACGCAAATGACTGCATCTTTCTTGTCGGAGTTGATGGAAATGACACCCATCAGCCCTGGCATCTTTAGTGAGTTATAAGTGTAGTGAGACGCCGCCATGAATTTTGCCAAGGATGGGCGGCCAAGAATCCCGCATCCTCCGATTGCGCACATTCGTCTGGTCTGGAATGTTGCGGTGCACACGGCTGAATCTCTGGATGTACTTGCGCAAGGTTTCACCGTCTCTTTGTGCGATCACCTGCAGGTCGCTGGGCTGTCCAGGAGTCTTGTGGCCTCCGGTAAAGGCACCAACGAACTCGTTGCAGAGGTCTGACCACGAAGAGATGGAGTTCTCCGGCAAGTTCATCAGCCAAGACCTCACGTTGGGTTTCAGTGCCAACGGAAAGTAGTTGGCGAGGATTTTCTCATCTCTTCCTCCGGCAGCTTGTACGGCAACCGTATAGATGCCGAGAAACTCTGCCGGGTTTAGCTTGCCGTCGTATTTTTCCGGCACTTCTGGCTTGAAGGCTCGAACGGACGGCCACCGGACTTGCCGCAGCTCATGAGTGAAGGCAGGACACCCAACCTCGTAAGGTAGGTATCCGCCGACCCCTGGAGTAGGCTCATCAGCGACGGGGCCGTTACGCGCGTCGGATTGACGCCGTGCCTCGCGGCGCCGTTCGATGGTGATGCGGGCGTCCTCAGCTCGCCTGTCTTGCAGTACTTGTCGCTGATCTCGCCGCGCTCGTGGATCTGAAGACGCGATCGACATCTCGTCGGGCCCAAAAGATTGCTGGGCTTGTCGCGGCTGTTGGCGTTGTTGCTACTGTAGCTGTTGCCGTGGTGGAGACTGCACCGTTAGTGTAGTTCCGTCAGCGTGGCCACCAGCTGGAGATGCCGGCGCCGGTCGCGGACGCCGTGAAGGCTCTGCTTGCTGTGATTTACTGGCTTCGGCAAATCCAATCAAGCTCTGGATGGTGGCTCTCCACTCGTCCATCTTCTCTACTGCTGGAGGGAAGTTCAGTAACATCTGAGCCCGCGCCATTGCTTTTGCCACTGTGGCTGGCATGGCTGGGAGCAAAGAGCACGACATCGCTTTACTCCTGGCAGAGCCAGTAGGAGCGCCATCGCGGCTCTGCTACTGCAGCACATGATCAGCAGCGGGTTGCCGTGGTGGAGGCGGTGCCTGAGGACCTGGGGCTTGGTCCACGGGCGTCTTGCCGTGAGGTCGCCGCTGCCCAGAGTCGTTGGCGTCGCTCGGGGTCGTACCGCGCCCGTCGTGTGAGGGGCACGACATTCGTCCTGAAGCAGCGTCCTTGGACGTCGCCGCAGCGGGGTCTCGGCTCGCGCCAGCCCAGGCGTTGCCGCTCCGGTGGCTGCGTTCGTCGTCGCGGCGAGGAGGAGGAGGATGAAGGGGTCCGCCTGCTCCGCCTGCGCTGTCGTGGCCTCATTCTCCAGAGGACCGAGGAGGTCGACCGGCTCCGTGGTGCCCGTCCCTTGTGCCGGTCGCGGTAGGCGTAATGACCGCGCCGCCCGCGCTGGTCGTGCTGGCCGCAGTGCCCGCGCCGTCTGCATTGGGTGCACCGCCCGCGGACGCGTGCGAGGTGGCCGTCATCGTGATGCCCTTCTTCTTGGGCGCCATCGATGACGAGGAGGACGGTGATGAAGTTGATGATGGAGATGAAGAAGACGCGCAGTCCGTTGATCAAGGTTCGCACAAATGCCTCTCCGCCTCTACCTGGCGCGCCAAAGATGTCGGGGTACGACCATCTATGGGGCCATGCAGCCCCTTTGTGGTTCGGCGGGGAGGATCGGCGTGCACAAAGAGCATGAACAATGGAACGCGAGGGATTTTACCCAGGTTCGGGCCGCAGAGAAGCGTAAAACCCTACTCCTGCTTTTGGTGTATTAGTGGTGTGGAAGCACAGTACAAGGAGCGCTTCTCCCGGCAAGGTGTGGAGAGAGCAGCTACGCGAGAGGTGCTTGTGTTTGGAAAGGGGTCCGAATCTCCAAGGCGTCCAAATCTCCAGGGGGTCCGAATCTTCCAAACTGTTGCCTTGGCCCTCCTTTTATAGTCCAAGGGGTTACCACAGTGGCAAAACAGTAATTACAGCGTGACTAGATAGTGAACAGTGCTATCATACCTAACTCTGCCAGTTTAGGACAAAGGCATTAAATGCAGCGCTTAGGTGTCGCGCGGAGAGGCAGTCCCGGCAAGGTTTCCGCACCGCTTGCCGAGCTACCTCGTATTATCTTGACAAGCCGCCTGGACGGGTGTCATTAGAGGCAAATCTTGTCCCAGCGAGCTGACACGTGCCCGACAAGCCTCACCAACCAACCTGCGCGGTCGACACCTCACACATCAGCGAACACCTGTGCGGCGAGGTGGAGCGCTGGAGGGCTGGCATAATCTTGCCGGCATGGAGCTTGCCGGGGCTTCACCTTGCCGGTTTATGCTTGCCGGCAAGGAGTGTCTTCACCTTTGGTACTGGTTGAGTGCCGATCCTTGAGCTTCTCTCTGGTAGCTCCTTCGGCTGGACTTGGAGTCTTGGCCTTGGCAGTTCCTGGCAAGGCCTTGGCCGGCAAGGAGGCTGCTACTGTCTGTGCATAAGTCAGGGTATAAAATACTCATGTTTTATACACCGACAGATATGCCAAGCCACAAGCTTGGGGATGCTATGTTTGATGAGAATGACATGTTTGAGAATTTATTTTCTGCAATTAGTGTTTGTCCCAAGCTTGGGGATGCTATGCTTAATGAAGATGATCTTTTTAGTCCCCCTACTTTGAATGAACAAATTTGTTATGATGATTGCATGCCTCCTATTTATGATGATTGCAATATTTATGAAAGTGGGTTTGGAAGAGTGTCAACTCTAGATAATAATTATCCCACTAGTTTGGAGGGTGTTCAATCTTATTTGAATAATGATGAAAGTGGATTTGGAGAGGTCATGACTTTATTTAATGTTGAATCCACTACTTTGGAAGAGGTTTCAATTAATTATGATGAGAACAAAATTGCTACTTATGATGATTATTGTGATGATACTTATGTTATGAAAAAGAGTGCTGATTATTATTATAATACTTTTCATAATTATGAATACCCTTTTACTGAACATTACTCTTTTAATGTGGAAACAATTTTTTTAGTATTCAAGTATCATATGATACTTCCACTATTATGAATGAGAACAAATTTGCTTATGTGGAGAGTAATAAAAATTCTATACTTGTGGATCATGAAAATAATGCTTTATGTCATAGCTATATTGTTGAATTCATTCATGATGCTACTGAAAATTATTATGAGAGAGGATCATATGCTTGTAGGTGTTGCAATAATATCAAGTTTCCTCTCTACGTGTTGAAAGTTTTGAAGTTATGCTTGTTTTGCCTTCCTATGCTAGTTGATTCTTGCTCCCATAAATTTTTTGCTCACAAAATCCCTACGCATAGGAAGTGGGTTAGGCTTAAATGTGCTAGTCATATGCTTCATGATTCTCTCTTTGTGTTTCAATTCTTTACTTTTATGTGAGCATCACTGAAATCATCATGCCTAGCTAAAAAGGCATTAAAGAAAAGTGCTTGTTGGGAGACAACCCAATACTTGTACCTTATATTTTTGTGTGTTCACATGATTAATCTACTGTGGTAATCATGTTTTATATGTTTTCTTTCAATAATGTGCCAAGTAAAGCCTTTGGGATAGTGTGGATACTTGTTGATTGGATTCTGTGCAAAAACAGAAACTTTTGCATCAGTGCTGGAATTTCTATTATGTACTGAAGCATGAGAAAGTTCTGAAATTTTTACAGAGCATTGGGTTACAAATGTTTTACGTTGTCCTAATTTTTCAGAATTTTTGGAGGTACAGAAGTATGGTTTTTAAATCGCTCACTACATGCTGTTCTGTTTTTGACAGATTCTGTTTTTAGTGCATAGTTTGCTTGTTCTAGTGTTTCCATAGCTTATATTGAGTAATATAAATTATGGCAATGATATAATACAGTAGGAATTATGTGAAAACAATTATGAAACTTGTATTGACAGTACCTAAGTGGATGATTTATTTCTATCATACTAACCTATCTCACAAGATCCATTAAGTTTTATGTGATTGAAGTTTTCAAGTTTTGGGTGAGATATCGATATGAGGAGAATAAGGAGAGGCAAGACCCTAATATTGGGGATGCCCAAGGCACCCCAAGGTAATAGTCAAGGAAGACTCAAGCGTCTATGCTTGGGGATGCCCCGGAAGGCATCCCCTCTTTTGTCTTCAACATTTTCGGTAACCTTACTTGGAGCTATATTTTTATTCGTCACATGATATGTGTTTTGCTTGGAGCGTCATTTTATTTTTGTTGAGATTTTCTTTCTGTTATAAATAATCATGTTTTGTATCTTTTAGTTCAACAAAATGCCAATTATAGCCTTTACCATGCTCAGTTTGCAAGTTCATGTGTTGCTGTTTGAAAACAGAAAGTTTGCTGTTATGTTCAGAATATTCCTGAATAGTCAGAACATGATAAAAATCTGAAATTTTTACACAGTAAGAATGCATAAGTTCTCTGTCACGTGATAATTTTTCAGAATTTTTGGACTTAGGGAAGTATGAATTTTAAATCCCCCTTTACAGACTGTTCTGTTTTAGCAGATTGCTGTTATAGTTGCATTGTTTGCATATGTTTGCTTGTTTAATGTTTCTATTTGTGGATAGGAGTATTAAATATGGAGAGGCATTTAGTATGCAATGTCTAATTATAATTTTACTAATTTGTTACAGTATAAAATGTTAAATTTTTGAGTTGATTTATACTAACTTATCTCACGAGTTCTTGTTGAGTTTTGTGTGGATGAAGTATTTAAGATTTAGGAGAAGCCATGATATGAGGGGAATTAAGGAGACACAAGAGCTCAAGCTTGGGGATGCCCAAGGCATCCCAAGATAACATTCCAAGAAGTCTCAAGCAACTAAGCATGGGGATGCCCCGGTTGGCATCCCACCTTTCTTCATCAACACCTATCGGTTAGCCTAAGTTTTTACTTCTTCACATGATATGTGCTATTCTTGGAGTGTCCTTTTATTTTCATTTTGTTTGATGTTTTAATAAAATTATCAAGATCTGAAATCTTTATTTGGAGAGAGTCTTCACATAGCTAGTTAATTGTTTAACTACTCATTGATCTTCACTTATATCTTTTGGAGTAGTTTGTCATACACTCTCATGCTTCACTTATATTATTTTGAGAGTTGACAATAGTAATGACAATATGCTTAAGATATGAATTTGGTCCTAATGTGATGTATATTTAAGAAGGATATAATAAAAACTTTTATGTAGACCACTAAATATGATAAGTTTGATTCCTTGCAATAGTTTTGCGATATGAAGGTGATAATATGTGAGTCATGTTAGTGAGTAATTATGGTTTAGTAAGAATATTGGTGTTAAGGTTTGTGATTCCCTATGCATGCACGTAAAGTCAATAGTTATGCAACGAAGTTATATCCTACTTATGGTGCATTATTTAGTGTTAGTTATGTTCGATGCATGTTTATGACTGTTTTCGTTTTTTGGCTGGTCGCTTCTCAATCTATTTGCTAGCCTTCACTTGTACTAAGCGGGAATGCTGCTTGTGCATCCAATTCCTTAAACCCAAAGTTGTGCTATATGAGTCCACCATACCTACCTATATGCGGTATTTCCATGCCGTTCCAAGTAAATTTGCATGTGCCAACTCTAATTATTCAAAATAATTTTCCTTTTTATGTGCCTGTACCGCTCATGAAGCGGCAGGGGGTGGCCAATATTTTCCATGCTAGGTGGGTTATTCTCATGATGAGTGTTTGTTCGCTTGTCATTGCATGAGAGAGTGGCAGGTGATAGGGATGCCCAGTCCTGAAATGAAAAAAAAATTATGTTGATAATAATAAATTCCTTGGAAAGTGTTGGTATGGAGGGCACCCGTGGATACGGCTAGCCATGTGTAACACCCCAAAATTTTTCCTCTGGATTTTTAAATCTTTTCTTTAAATAAAATACTTTGAAATTATTTTGACCCAATTCTTCTTCTCTTTCTTCTGTTTTGAAATTCATTTTTATTATTTTTATTGGGGTTCAAAATTTTAAATGGTTCTGTTTTGGAAGGTTTAATTACTTGGAAAATTATTTTTGAAGGATCACAACCAATTTTCATTTAGAAAAAGTTTTGGAATAATTAATATTATTCCATAGGAGTGATCATTTCACTTCTTCCTAGCCCTTCTTAATTCATCCTATAATTTTTCTGCCACTCCTAAAATATCCCTCAAGTCATTCTCACATTCTAGGACAGTATCCAACTCCTTACCACCTTACAAAAATATTTCTATATTATTTATTAAATTCCAAAGTTGGAATTTATTTTATTCATGGTTCCTTGGGTTTGCAAAGGAACTATATTTTCTGCAATTCTCCTGCTTCCACCAAAATTTCCCCAACAACTATACAGTACCCAAAACCCATTTCACCAAAAACATTGGGTTCCACAATTCAAAATTTTCAAATTTCATCCAGTTCAAAATTAGACCAGAAACAATCTCTGTGCTACAAACCTATTTTTAATTGCTCCAAAAATTCTGAAACTTGGCCAGACTCTCTTATATGCATCAACACCCCACCACAAAAATTCCCATAAATTCCTAAAATCCCTAACACCATCTGGCATTTCCCCATACATGTGGTGGGCACACTGTTCACTGATATCAAATTCAGTTTGGTTCAGTCGGCAGAGGAGTTCATCGCCCTGCACCACACTCCACCACCTCTCCTTCTCTTCCACGCCTCCTCTCGCCTTAAATGGGCCGCCGTAACCCCGCTGGTCAGTGGCTCACCACCGACGATGCAGCAGCTGGCCTGTGCACCTGCCACCGAACTCATCCGCGGCGGACCAGGCGGATCACCACGGCGCCCGCCATATTCACTAGCCGCGCAGCCCACACCTACCTCTCCCTCCACGCGGCGTCTCGTCCGCGTCATCGCCGCACTGTCCAAACCGCCCAGGGCCCCGCCTGGCAGTCGCCGGAGTTGGTCATCATCGCCACACCCGCACGAAGACCTCGCCGTGGATAAGGCAGAAGAACTCGCGCTCGTCCACGATAGGGCTTCCAGAGCACTCCACTGTCCTCATAAACTCCGGGCCGCCCTTGACCACCGCCCCTAACCACCTCGCCGGCGCAATTAATTCCGGCGTCGCCCGCAAGCCTCGGCCCTCCCCGGATTGCCTATAAATAGGAGCTCCCGAGCTCCATACACTCCACGAACCACCCACAGTACCTCCCAATCGACTCCCAGTGCACTCACCCGACCTCGAGGAGGTAATCTTCGTCCTCTCCGGCCACCGATCCGCCGCCACCTCCACTGATCAGCACAACGCCATCACTTCATCTCCGCCTCCAAAACTCCACCCGTAACCTCGCATCACTCCCTCTCGTCGATCCCGCGCACCAATTCGGAGCTTCCCCGTCTCTCCGGCGAGATCCGTCGTCACCCGAATCGCCGTCCGCCGCCGTCGACCTCGCCGTCGTTCGGGTGCTCGCCGGCGATCACCACCGCCACCCACCGACGCAGACGGACTCGCTGATCACGTCCAGACCATCGCAACCTCCTAAAACTCCGGCGATCGTCACCGGTAATCGCCGCTCCCTCTGTATACGCGCGCGCAGCGCGTTTGAATTTAAACCTGACGGGTGGGGCCCACCCGTCAGCATTTTCTTTTTTTCGGCGTTTAAAACGAAAGCGTATTCTCTGTTTTACGCTTTCCACGCTGGGAAGCGTATTCCCTTCCGAACCGTTTTTCTGTTTAAAACGCACAGGGACTGGCTGTTTTTGCAGAAAGACCCCTGGATTTAAAAGTTTAATAACTTTTAAACCACAACTCTAATTGAGTTGATTCTTTTTTTCAAATTCTTATTTTTCTCTCTAGTTTTTTTTAGTATTTATTTAAAAATATTTTGAGACAACTTTTGGTACTGTTACAAATTTTTTGATTTGAATTTGAATTTGAATTTTTCAGAAAATGAAGAGGGGAACTTTGCCGAGAATTTCGAGGGTTCTTCTTCTGATTACTTTGGACAAGGCAAGCATTTTGAACCTGGGATATGGTGAATTGCATTGCATGTATGCATTGATTTGAGTTGCACCATATGTGTGGAGATAGTGCATGCATGCATGATCATATCATATTTGCATTTGCTTGCACCTCACTCAAGTGAATTCCTACCGTGAATAAAAGTTGTGAGACAACCAGGAGTGCAGCTCCTACCTTGGACGTGCTGGTGAGCTGTAGTGACACGCCGGTGTCACCGTGGCTTGTGAGACATGCCTGTCATAATAACAACACCTCCTGAGTCGACCTAGATCGAGTCTTGTTCCGTCACACCTAGCTAAACACCGTGCTGCCACGGGTCTTCCCGCGAGGGAAGTGCGGTTTAGTAAGTTGCTAACCCCTGTCTGTGTACACACCACATAGAGGGCCATGATGAGGGTTTCCACGGCCATGGACTAAATCCCGTCATCAGGTCAGGGGGCATGGGTGTATCCGGTCTGGGACCGAGGGGGTACCACCCCTGTTTGCGCGCCAATATAAATATTGTGATCCCATGCTATTCGAGATTGTAGTCTCCCCGACTTAGAGTTTTTCTTGAACGGTGCTTTGGGTGATTCCTGGCATCCGGAAAGTTAATCTGGTGTGTGCTGGTCAGGTGTGTTGTCAACCCAGAGACCGTAGTGGGAATTAGTCAGTGTCACGATGCTAACTAAAGCAATCTCATACACGTGGGCAAAGAGTACACCCTCTGCAGAGTTATACCTATTCGAATAGCCGTGTCCGCGGTCAAGGACGTTAGCTGGGAAGGGTCAAGTGTCGGTCCGGTGTCGGTCTTCGGAGGAAATAATTAATTTGAGCATCAATTATTTTGCAGAATATTATTATTTCATCACTAAAGCTGTCATGGATATTTTGTTATCATGAATATTATGGTTGTGAATATTATTCTTACTATGCATATTATTGTGGACTAACCCGTTTCTCTTATTTTATTTTCCTGACTGTCTGAGGGGCTGGCTAGACTACCCCGGGCACCCAGTTTTATTTTCAAGACCTCTCGTGGCGTTGCTTGAGTTCTCGGGCGGTCTGTCTCGCCCGATTTCTCTTTTAGACACCCGTTTGGCATTTCTTTTCAAGACCTACCATGGCGTCACTTTTAGACACCCGACTGGCATTTCTTTTCAAGACCTCTCGTGGCGTCGCTTGAGTTCTCGGGCGGTCCTGTCTCGCCCGATTCTCTTTTAGATACCCGTTTGGCATTTCTCTTGGATACTCGGGCGGTCCTGTCATGCCCGATTGTCCACTTTTAATTTTCTTGGTTTATCACTAACAATTTAATTTTTTCTGCACATGCTAATAATTATCATGCCATGTTTTAAATTTTAGTCAGCATGAGCATATCATTTAATCCATCATGAGCATATGCATTTGGTATATCTTTCGTTCATAATGTTTGTGAGTACATTCCAACGTACTCACTGGCTTGTCCCTGGCTATTTCATTGGCCAGACCTGCAGCAGGACGAGCTTGTGGAAGGAGATTGCACTAGCGAGCCCGGCGCTTAGAGGTGTTCCCAGTCAGACAACCTGTGAGATTGGAGTCTACCACATGTATCATCCGCTGTGTTTCCGCTACGCAAATAAAATAGTCAAGCCTCACACTGACGCTTGACTTTATTTTATTGTAATAGTGTTGTTCTGCCACCACACCACTATATTATTCCACCACCGTAGTATTTTGGCAAGTTTGTAATAATTGTTGAGCCATCCGACTCAACCCTGTGTAATATTATATTTGTACTGGTTATCTGTATCAAGGAAGCTACCAGTTGTTCTTGGGGCTGGTATGACTTGAGGCTCTTCTGTGATTTATCCCAGAAATGGGCCTGACAAACCTTGGTATCAGAGCCAGGCTGACTGTAGGAAGCCCTAGGCATGGACGCTAGCAATAGGGTCATTACTAACATTTTTAGCAAGCATCTCATGCATTTATAATTAATCTGGCATTAAATCTGCATTTGTGTTATAACCTGTTACTTCCAAGCACTTACATTTCTGGGGGGGGGGGAATTATTTTCAGTCTTTAAAAAAATTATTTCCTTCCTTTATATATTTTCTTTTCTCATCGGTGTTACACAAATACCCCAGAAAGAAAATGCATCGTCCCTGGACCCGTTCTATGCCCAGTCCGCCAGAGGACAACTTTGCACAGATGGGAAATGATTTTACACAAGGACAGACAAGTCAGCAGAGTAACGATTCAGCATTTTCACAAGTATGCCGTCTGTATGAGCAAAGTCAGCAACAGCACCAAGAAATGATGCAGCACTTAATAAATATGGGAAATCACCAAGGACAACATCAGCATAGATCAAAATTATCTGAGCTCCAGAGGACCAATCCAACGGTCTTTTCTCACACAGACAAACCTCTAGAGGCAGATGATTGGCTGCGTGATATGGAAAGGAAACTGAACATTGCACAGTGTACGGACCAGGAAAAAGTGCTATATGCTCCGCACTATTTTTTTGGGACAGCAGCATCATGGTGGGAAAATATATGCCACACTCATCCCAATGGAGCAGATATGACATGGGAAGAATTCAAGGAAAAACTTTCAGGGCGCACATATCCCCAACAGTATTATGAAATTGAAGAAAAGGGAATTTGAGGATCTCAAGCAGCGAGGCACCACGGTAACTCAGTACCTGGACCAGTTTACTCAGTTATCTCGGTACGCCAATGATGAGTACATGACGGAAAGCAAAAAGATGGAGAAATTTCTTGAGGGACTCGTTCCATCTCTGAAGTGCCAACTGGTGGTTCACACCTTTCCAGATTTCAAGACACTGGTAGACAAGGCGATTATACTAGAGAATGAGCACCGCAACATGAATGAAATTCACAAACGCCGTATGACCCAGTTAGTACAGGTTCGCAGCAACAGGCCCCGAAATGAATTTCAGAGGCCTGTGGCACCACGACCACCAATTCCAACACAAAGAACGCAGCAGAGTCACAGCACCATCAACAACTGGACCAAGGACACAACGTTCCGTCCTGGCGTTACCTGTTTTACCTGTGGAGAAGAAGGGCATTATGCCAGGCAATGCCCAAAACAGGGGAACAGTAATGTTCCGAAGCCCAACAACAATGGCCGCAGTGTTAATGCAGCCCCACGACACAGCAACAACAACCAAAGGAAGGGACAGGTGAATCACGTGACCTTTGAGGAAGCACAAAACGCACCGGACATCGTGTTTGGTACGTTCCCTGTCAACACAATTAATGCTACAGTTTTGTTTGATTCTGGAGCTTCCCATTCATGCATTTCCAAAAGATTTGCTTTGGAGAATCGGTTTTCTGTTTCGCCTTTGCAAAATTCAATGGTTATTCAGTCCCCGGGATCAAAGCAAAGCACACGATGGTACTGCAAGGATGTGAATATTGAAATCAAAGGAATGAAGTTTCTAGCCAATCTTGTTGTACTGGAAGTAGTCGATCCGGATGTTATTTTGGGAATGGATTGGTTAACCACGAATAAAGGTTTTATAGACTGCTACAACCGTACAGTGACTCTCACAAATTGTCAAGGAAAGACAATAAAATTTGGCACAAGGAAGATTTCTACTTCACAGGGAAAATTAAATCAAGTGGATATGACAGAGTTGAGCAAGGTTCCTGTGGTGTGCGAATACCCCGACGTATTTCCCGAGGAGTTACCAGGCATACCACCTGATCGGGAAATTGAGTTTGTTATTGAGCTAGCGCCTGGAACGGCACCCATTTATAAGAAGCCTTATCGTATGGCTCCGACAGAATGGGCTAAGCTAAAGAAACAAACTAAGGAATTACTGGAAAAAGGTTATGTTCGACCCAGCTCGTCACCATGGGAATCGCCAGTTTTATTTGCTAAGAAAAAGGATGGTACCCCGAGGTTATGTATTGATTACAGAGGTTTAAGGTCAAAGGAAAATTGGCACCGAGATTTATTGGACCATTCAGGATAACTGCAAGGAGAGGCAAGGAAAATTGGCACCGAGATTTATTGGACCATTCAGGACCTACCAGCTGGACTTACCCGCAGAATTATCGGATGTTCACGATGTGTTTCACGTATCACAACTGAGGAGATGTGTCAGTAATCAGGAAAAAAAAGTCCGACATCAAGACCTGGATATCCAACCAGATCTTACATACAGGGAGCGTCCTATAAAGATTTTGGAGGAGTCTGAACGGAGAACCCGACAGAGCGTGATAAAATTTTACAAGTTCAGTGGAGTAATCACACCAAGGAAGAAGCAACATGGGAAAGAGAAGATCATCTGAGGACTAAACATCCGTACCTGTTTGAGGGATAGCTGAAATCTCGGGGACGAGATTTTTCTTAAGGGGGGTAGGTGTTGTAACACCCCAAAAATTTTCCTCTGGATTTTTAAATCTTTTCTTTAAATAAAATACTTTGAAATTATTTTGACCCAATTCTTCTTCTTCTCTTTCTTCTATTTTGAAATTCATTTTTATTTTTTTTATTGGGGTTCAAAATTTTAAATGGTTCTGTTTTGGAAGGTTTAATTACTTGGAAAATTATTTTTGAAGGATCACAATCAATTTTTATTTAGAAAAAGTTTTGGAATAATTAATATTATTCCATAGGAGTGATCATTTCACTTCTTCCTAGCCCTTCTTAATTCATCCTATAATTTTTCTGCCACTCCTAAAATATCCCTCAAGTCATTCTCAAATTCTAGGACAGTATCCAACTCCTTACCACCTTACAAAAATATTTCTACAATATTTATTAAATTCCAAATTTGGAATTTATTTTATTCATTGTTCCTTGGGTTTGCAAAGGAACTATATTTTCTGCAATTCTCCTGCTTCCACCAAAATTTCCCCAACAACTATACAGTACCCAAAACCCATTTCACCAAAAACATTGGGTTCCACAATTCAAAATTTTCAAATTTCATCCAATTCAAAATTGGACCAGAAACAATCTCTCTGCTACAAACCTATTTTTAATTGCTCCAAAAATTCTGAAACTTGGCCAGACTCTCTTATATGCATCAACACCCCACCACAAAAATTCCCATAAATTCCTAAAATCCCTAAGACCATCTGGCAATTCCCCATACATGTGGTGGGCACACTGTTCACTGCTGTCAAATTCAGTTAACTGAATTTGGTTCAATCGGCAGAGGAGTTCGTCGCCGTGCACCACACTCCACCACCTCTCCTTCTCCTCCACGCCTCCTCTCGCCTTAAATGGGCCGCCGTGACCCCGCTGGTCAGTAGCTCACCACCGACGGCTCAGGAGCTGGCCGGTGCACCTGCCACCGAACTCATCCGCGGCGGACCAGGCGGATCAGCACGGCGCCCGCCATATTCACTAGCTGCGCCGCCCACACCTACCTCTCCCTCCACGCGGCGTCTCCTCCGCGTCATCACCGCACCGTCCAAACCGCCCAGGGCCCCGCCTGGCAGTCGCCGGAGTCGGTCATCGTCGCCACACCCGCACGGAGATCTCACCGTGGATAAGGCCGAAGAACTCGCGGTCGTCCACGATAGAGCTTCCAGAGCACTCCACCGTCCTCATAAACTCCTCACCGCCCTTGACCACCGCCCCTAACCACCTCGCTGGCGGAATTAATTCCGGCGTCGCCCGCAAGCCTCGGCCCTCCCCGGATTGCCTATAAATAGGAGCTCCCGAGCTAATACACTCCACGAACACCCACACTACCACCCAAACGACTCCCAGCGCACTCACCCGACCTCGTGGAGGTCATCTTCCTCCTCTCCGGCCACCGATCCGCCGCCACCTCCACTGATCAGCACGACGCCATCACTTCATCTGTGCCTCAAAAACTCCACCCGTAACCTCGCATCACTCCCTCTCATCGATCCCACGCACCAATTCGGAGCTTCCCCGTCTCTCCAGCGAGATCCGCCGTCACCCGAATCGCCGTCCGCCGCCATCGACCTCACCGTCATTCGGTTGCTCGCCGGCGATCACCACCGCCACTCACCGACGCGGACGGACTCGCTGATCATGTCCCGACCATCTCCGCCTCCTAAAACTCCGGCGATCGTCACCGGTGATCGCCGCTTCCCTCTGTATACACGCACGCAGCGCGTTTGAATTTAATCCTGACGGGTGGGGCCCACCCGTCAGCATTTTCTTTTTTTGGCATTTAAAACGAAAGCGTATTCTCTGTTTTACGCTTTCCACGCTGGGAAACGTATTCCTTTCCGAACCGTTTTCTGTTTAAAACGCACAGGGACTGGTTGTTTTGCAGAAAGATCCCTAGATTTAAAAGTTTAATAACTTTTAAACCACAACTCTAATTGAGTTGATTCTTTTTTTGAAATTCTTATTTTTCTCTCTAGTTTTTTTAGTATTTATTTAAAAATATTTTGAGACAACTTTTGGTACTGTTGCAAATTTTTTGATTTGAATTTGAATTTGAATTTTTCAGAAAACGAAGAGGGGAACTTTGCCGAGAATTTCGAGGGTTCTTCTTCTGATTACTTTGGATAAGGCAAGCATTTTGAACCTGGGATATGGTGAATTGCATTGCATGTTTGCATTGATTTGAGTTGCACCATATGTGTGGAGATAGTGCATGCATGCATGGTCATATCATATTTGCATTTGCTTGCACCTCACTCAAGTGAATTCCTACCGTGAATAAAAGTTGTGAGACAACCAGGAGTGCAGCTCCTACCTTGGACGTGCTGGTGAGCTGTAGTGACACGCCGGTGTCACCGTGGCTTGTGAGACATGCCTGTCATAATAACAACACCTCCTGAGTCGACCTAGATCGAGTCTTGTTCCGTCACACCTAGCTAAACACCGTGCTGTCACGGGTCTTCCCGCGAGGGAAGTGCGGTTTAGTAAGTTGCTAACCCCTGTTTGTGTACACACCACATAGAGGGCCATGATGAGGGTTTCCACGGCCATAGACTAAATCCCGTCATCAGGTCAGGGGGCATGGGTGTATCCGGTCTGGGACCGAGGGGGTAGCACTCCTGTTTGCGCGCCAATATAAATATTGTGATCCCATGCTATTCGAGATTGTAGTCTCCCCAACTTAGAGTTTTTCTTGAACGGTGCTTTGGGTGATTCCTGGCATCCGGAAAGTTAATCTGGTGTGTGCTGGTCAGGTGTGTTGTCAACCCAGAGACCGTAGTGGGAATTAGTCAGTGTCACGATGCTGACTAAAGAAATCTCATACACGTGGGTAAAGAGTACACCCTCTACAGAGTTATACCTATTCGAATAGCCGTGTCCGCGGTCAGGGACTTTAGCTGGGAAGGGTCAAGTGTTGGTCCGGTGTCGGTCTTCGGAGGAAATAATTAATTTGAGCATCAATTATTTTGCAAAATATTATTATTTCATCACTAACGCTGTCATGGATATTTTATTATCATGAATATTAAGGTTGTGAATATTATTGTTACTATGCATATTATTGTGGACTAACCCGTTTCTCTTATTTTATTTTTCTGAGTGTCTTAGGGGCTGGCTAGACTACCCCGGGCACCCAGTTTTATTTTCAAGACCTCTCGTGGCGTTGCTTGAGTTCTCGGGCGGTCTGTCTCACCCGATTTCTCTTTTAGACACCCGTTTGGCATTTCTTTTCAAGACCTACCGTGGCGTCACTTTTAGACACCCGACTGGCATTTCTTTTCAAGAACTCTCGTGGCGTCGCTTGAGTTCTCGGGCGGTCCTATCTCGCCCGATTCTCTTTTAGACACCCGTTTGGCATTTCTCTTGGATACTCGGGCGGTCCTGTCACGCCCGATTGTCCACTTTTAATTTTCTTGGTTTATCACTAACAATTTAATTTTTTCTGCACATGCTAATAATTATCATGCCATGTTTTAAATTTTAGTCAGCATGAGCATATCATTTAATCCATCATGAGCATATGCATTCGGTATATCTTTCATTCATAATGTTTGCGGGTACATTCCAACGTACTCACTGGCTTGTCCCTGGCTATTTCATTGGCCAGACCTGGAGGAGGACGAGCTTGTGGAAGGAGATTGCGCTAGCGAGACCGACGCTTAGAGGTGTTCCCAGCCAAACAACTTGTGAGATTGGAGTCTACCACATGTATCATCCGCTGTGTTTCCGCAGTCAAGCCTCACACTGACACTTGACTTTATTTTATTGTAACAGTGTTGTTCTGCCACCACACCACTCTATTATTCCACCACCGTAGTATTTTGGCAAGTTTGTAATAATTGTTGAGCCCTCCGACTCAACCCTGTGTAATATTATATTTGTACTGGTTATCTGTATCAAGGAAGTCTACCAGTTGTTCTTGGGGCTGGTATGACTTGAGGCTCTTCTGTGATTTATCCCAGAAATGGTCCTGACACCATGGATTGCGAAAGAATGGTGGAAAGGAAATAAACTTTATTTTCTGTTTGGGAACCGCCTATAATGTGTTTAGCATGGAAGATATTGGGAATTCTCGGTCATTTTCGTTGACAGGAAAAGCATGCCTCTCAAAATAATTTTATCTCTCTATTTTAAACCTTGAGCTCTGGCACCTCTGCAAATCTTTGCTTCCCTCTACGAAGGGCCTATCTATTTACTTTTATGCAATTTTTATTTTTATTTTGAGTCTCCATCTTCTCTTACAAAGCACCAACTAGAGAGCACTATTGTCATACTTGTGCATTGGGTGTAGCTAATATTGAGTCTGTTTCATGAATGGATCAATGATTGAGCATAGTGGGCTAGGGATAACTTTCTTTAGCATTGATAGTTTGAAAGACATGGTTGCTTGTTAGTATGCTTGAGTATTTATGTCTTCATGTCAAATTATAGACTATTGCTTTGGAATCATTCAAGTCCAAGTGTCCATGCTATAAGAGAAAAGAATATGATGAATATGATAGGCAACATTCCACATCAAAAATTCTGTTTTTACCATTTACCTACTCGAGGACGAGCAGGAATTAAGCTTGGGGATGCTGATACGTCTCCAACGTATCTATAATTTTTGATTGTTCCATGCTGTTATATTATCAATCTTGGATGTTTTTATATACATTTACAGCAATTATATAGCATTTTTTGGGACTAACTTATTAAGTTAGTGCCCAGTGCCAGTTGCTGTTTTCTGCCTATTTTTGGTTTTACAGAATATCAATACCAAACAAAGTCCAAATGCCACAAAACTTTTTGGAGATTTTTTTCTGGACATAACCAACACTAGAAGCTTCGAGAGAAGGCCAGAAGCCCCAGGAGGTGGCCACGAGCCACCAGGGCACGCCTGGGGGGGGGGGGCAGGCGCGCCCTGGTGCCTCGTGGGCCCCCTGTGGCACCTCTTTGCGTGATTCCAACGCTGAAAAATCATATATATTCAGAAACCCCCGAAAGTTAACCTTGATGAGTTTTTATGCCGCCGCAAGTCTCTGTACCTCCACGATCTCATCTACATCCCTTTTCCAGCACCCTGCCGGAGGGGGGAATCATCACCGGAGGCCATATTCATCATCCCGGCGGTCTCCATGACGAGGAGGGAGTAGTTCACCCTCGGGGCTGAGGGTTTGTACCAATAGCTATGTGTTTTATCTCTCTCTCTCTCTCTCATGTTCTTGATTTGGCACGATCTTGATGTATCGCGAGCTTTGTTAATATAGTTGGATCATATGGTGTTTCTTCCCTCTCTATCCTTGTTGTGATGAACCGAATCTTTTCCCTTTGACGTTTCGTTATTGTCGGATTGAATATTTTAGATTTGAGAACACTTGATGTATGTCTTGCATATGAAAACCCGTGGTGACAATGGGGTATTATATTGATTCACTTGATATATGTTTTGGCACTCAACTCATGGATTCCCGCGGTGACATTGGGGTAATATATGCATAGGGGTTGATGCACGTTTTCATTATCTTTTCTCCGATAGAAACTTTGGGGTGCTCCTTGAATTTCTTTGTGTGGATTGAATATTATGATTATGAAGTTGTTTGATGCATATCGTATAATCAACTCATGGATACTTGTGGTGACATTGGAGTATCTAGGTGACATTAGAGTTGGTTGATGTGAATCAGATGGTGTTATGTTAGTACGGACTCTAGGGCTGTTTGTGACACTTATAGGAATGGCTCAATAGATCGATCGGAAAGGATAACTTTGAGGTGGTTTCGTACCCTACAAACAATTTCTATCTTCTGTTCTCCGCTAATAGGAACTTTGGAGTGATTCTTTATCGCACGTTGAGGGATTGTTATATGATCCAATTATGTTAGCATTGTTGAGAGATTGCACTAGTGAAAGTATGAACCCTAGGCCTTGTTTTTAAGCATTGCAATACCGTTTGTGCTCACTTTTATTGTTTGCTAACTTGCTATTTTTATTTATTCAGATTATAAAAATATATTTCTACTATCCATACTACACTTGTATTACCATCTCTTTGCCGAACTAGTGCACCTATACAATTTGCCATTGTATTGGGTGTGTTGGGGACACAAGAGATTTCTTATATTTGGTTGCAGGGTTGTTTGAGAGATACCATCTTCATCCTATGCCTCCCACGGATTGATAAACCTTAGGTCATCCACTTGAGGGAAAATTGTTGCTGTCCTACAAAACTCTGCGCTTGGAGGCCCAACACGAGTCTTCAAGAATAAAGTTGCGTAGTAGACATCATGCTGGACGCTGTCTTCAGATGGCCGACCAGTTTGCGCTTACCAGGACAGTCAGTTTTCGGCTTTATCAACTAAGGCGCTTTGCCATGTAAGCTGGCAGTGCAATCGTAGTGGTTCTCCCTTTACGCCCTTAGTCGAATAGATCGGAAACGTAAGGGGTAATCACAAGAGCCGGGCAACCCAACTATTGATCAAAATCGAGGTTCGATACTGATTCATATAACGCGATATCCAAGACGCCGAATAGACACTTCGGACTTGTAAGGGCGTGAAATTAAAAGCGACGCCCATGGTGATTGTAAATAAAAGTTGTATCATGAATGTATGCTTTTGGCTCAAGGGCTGTGAACATGAGGAAATGCGTAATGACCTCGATGGGTGCACTTTTATTTAATGTGGTAAAGCCGTACATGCCGAGCTTTAACGAAAGGAACTTGTAAAGGATACAACTTAAAAGAAAAAGCAAAGGAGTAAAAATAGGGCGGATATGCTAATGGGATTATTCACCCAAGCCCGTCTGCGTCTTCCTGTTGTTGACCAGCTTGCCTTCATTGAGAGCGAAGGAGATATGGGTTGTCCGCGACCTCGGCCGTTTGCTTGCTTGATGCTTTCGTCGGTCGAGTCCTTTGAAAAGGTGCGCGGCTGCCGTATGGATGGTTTAAGCCGTGTGGACATGCTGCTTCTATCCGGGCCTTTTACAGTGCCCTGCTGGTAAGCAAGTCCGAAGTGCGTTGCTGCTTGGTCGAGCTGATAGCAACCCATGGAATTTTTAGTTCGAAGTTGTGCACCCTGGGGACGTAATGCCCTTCCAAGGGAAGGCAATCGAGGAGCCCGTGCCCCTATTTACGGGGAATGGTGGCCTGGCCGAGGTCGGCTTGCGCGGCCCGTATGCGTTTTGAAGAGCTGGGCTTGTGGCGAGTTCCTCCTCGGTTGCCTGCACCTCGGCTGTGAAAGCCACGGTCTGTTCCTCTGTTCGGAGGGAGCGTTCGGTGTTACCATTGACTGTAATAACACCACTTGGTCCCGACATTTTCATCTTTAAGTATGCATAATGCGGGACTGTATTAAAGCGGACGAATGCGATGCGTCCGAGCATCGCGTGGTATCTGCTCCGAAAAGGGACAATGTCGAAGATTAACTCTTCACTTCGGAAGTTCTCGGGTGAACCGAAGACTACTTCCAGCGTTACTGTCCCCGTGCAGCGGGCTTCCACGCTTGGTATGGCACCTTTGAAGGTGGTTGTGCTGGGTTTGATCCTAGATGAGTCAATGCCCATCTTCATTTTCGTATCCGCGTAGATTAAATCGAGGCTGCTGCATCCGTCTATAGGCTTGCTCCCGAGCTTAGCCATTCCTGTCTATCCAGGTGTCATAGCCATCGAGCCTGGCCGGTGCGCATCCTCTTGTCCCATAAATGGACCGATGCAGTGCCTGATTTGCTTCTATCCGACGCCTTGCGTCGTATGGATCGGTGCAATCGATGGGATACTTGCCGTAACGGCGAGTAGTTGTTTGGGTGCGTAGATTTTCCCGCATCGGCCTGTCATGCCCTCTAGGTGGGCGGTCAGGTTTGTCAACCCGTCCGCGTGTTAAAAGCACGTCGTCGGCTAGTTCTTTGTCGAATTCGGGCAGCAAACGCCTGCGCGGGTAAGATGTAGGCGCACTCCGAAGTCGGTCCTCGAGGTGTTGCTCGGCCGAGAGTATCTCGACGCACTTATCATTCAACGCGTCTTGGTTTCCTTGCAGCTGCTGCTGCTTTCATTTCATGCTTTGGGCGGTGGCTACGAGGCATCGCCGGAACCGCTCCTGCTCGAAGGGGTCTTCGGGGACTATAAAGTCCTCGGTGCCCAGGCTTTCGTCCTCTTCGGACTGAGGGAAGTAATTGTCATCGGCCCTTTCGAAGAGGTCATCGGGGTCCTCGTCCTCGGGGATTCCCGTGGGGCTATGCGGCCGCTCTAGGGAGGCATGTAAATCCTCTCCCAGGTCATCGGCGTTATCTGCCGCCGCCCCAGTGTTGGTAGCAGCAACGTCATGCCCGCTAGGGTCCCCATTGGTACCTCGTCCGCGCCTTCGCTGGCGTCTTGATGGAGGTTTCGGAGTATCCACCATGTACACGTCATAGGTGGAGGTTGCAGTCCACTTTCCGGTGTTGACCAGTGGCGTGGTGGTTTCTATGGGGCCATCGACATCTTCATCCATGTCGGTGGCTTCATCATAATCCAACACGTCGGTTAAATCATCGACCGTGGCGACTAGATGGGTGGTGGGTGGTATATAAATTTCCCGATCATCGGCTTTAAGTCTGATCTTGCCGTAGACCGAAGCTTGGCAATTGGAGATTGATAAGCTTTGGATGCGATCCAACATCTCATTTAGGTGAGATAGCTCTTCGGGAGCCATGGCCTGGCTATAAGCCGGGCTGACTTGAAGCACGACTGGTAGATCGCCTGACGCGTCATTAGCCTCGTGCGGGGCCGGGTTTGATCCCGGATCCATCACCCGAGCTGGCTCTAGATCCGACATAGTATCCGAAGTGGCGCTCCAGGCGACGTCATGGCTTGATGCCAGGACGAGGCTGTCCGTGGTGGAGCTAGTCGATTCCTTAGCAGGGGCCTGCAGGGGCAAGGGATTTGATCCGACGTCCTTGGAGGAGATCGGTTCCGGGGCCGAGCCCCCTATGTCCGCTGAGCCCTCAATCAGGCCTGGCATCCAACCAGTAAGGATGAGCTCTCCGCATGAATCCGCGGTGTACTCCAGGCCTCTGAAAGTTATGACATGATCTGGAGCGTAATTCTCAATGGAAGCTAGATGGCCTGAGGAGTCGGCGCAAAAGACCATGCTGCCGAAAACGGAATAACTAGCCGGGGATGAAGATGTCCCCGTAGCTGGAGCCACAGTTGATCTGCAAGTGAGCCATCGATCCTTTGCCGATCTCACAGCGGAACTCTCAATGAAAGCACCAGTGTCGGTGTAAAACCGGCTGACCTTGGGGTAGGGGCTCCCGAGCTGTGGATCTCGGATCGATGGTAACAGGAACAAAGGAGACGATGTTTACCCAGGTTCGGGCCCTCTCTATGGAGGTAAAACCCTACGTCCTACTCTTGTTTATATTGATGATGAAGTATCGAGTACAAGCTTGATCTACCTCGAGAACATCAGGAGAAGCCTAACCCTAGATCTAGGTGGATGACAATTATGATTCCGTGTCCTCTACAGGCTAAACCCTCCGGCTTATATACATGCCAGGCAGGGGTATCTAGGGTTACATAGGCGGTATCTAGGGATGCGTATGGAGGCGGCAGGAGATGTCTTGGGGTACACTCCAAGTCTTCGGCAGAGACCGTCTTGATCACGTCACAGTTCCCAGAGTCCATCTGGAAGGGAACAGGGCCTTCAGGCCGAAACCGAGGACTATGGGCCGCTTAGGTTGGTACCCCCTAGTCCAGGACACCGTCACCTCACTAGTACAGTGAGCTGCTATACAAACGGTTTTTAACCCCTTTCCATGATGGAGTTTTAAACCGTCGCCTTGCCTGTGTTTGCGATAGGGGGGGTCCTTCCCACACGACCCAGAAACCGTCGGGGATAGGTCCTCCAGTCACACATGCTGGGCAAAATGAGCTCGTGTGCGATCGGGCAAGCCATCGCATACAATTATACAGGCCCAATCATTTCTGTTCGTATGTACATCCCACATAGTGAATCCCAGACAAACGTTTCCGTTCGTATGTACATCCCACACAGTGAATCCAAGACAAACGTTTTCGTTCGTATGTACATCCCACATAGTGAATCCCAACCAAACGTTTCCGTTCGTATGCACATCCCACACAGTGAATCCCAGACAAATGTTTCCGTTCGTATCTACATCACACACAGTTTTTTGTATAGCCTTGCCTGTGATAGGTGTAACGATCACACACGCTCTGCCTCCGTAAAACGTTTGCGTTATTCAAGTATATCACACACGCTTTTGCTCCTAGAACCGTTTGTAAAGTTCCATGACCCATTTAGCAGGTTTATTAGTTTACTATTAATAATTCCAGTATTAAGCAAAATCACATTTCATATCAAACAGCTGTTTGCCAATTTCATATCAGGCACATAAATATATTATAACATCACAATATGATAGGTACATGAAAACAATACAATACAACATATAGCTAGTTCACCTTCATAAGCACAATATTAGAATAATATATTCATTTCCCTAATCGATTGATGCATGATCAGCCAAATTATTCTTCTCCTCCTCTGCTTTCAGTTCAGTAAGAACCTGTTTTGCACTGACCAACTGGGAAAGTGCCTCCTCCTTCGCAAATACCATCTTAGCAAAGTCTAATTTAAAAAAATCTGAGCTCATTCTCCATCTTCCTCTTTTTTTCTAGTACCTTGAAATATTCTTCAGCGTTCACAACATTTTCTCTAAGCCTATCTCTATTCTCTTCCTCAAACATGCTCCAGAGCTTTGCTAGGCACATCTTCAACGACGGTGGCCACTCTTGATCAACCCACTCCAAGTAAGAACACTTCCGTTAATCCTATAATATTGAAAACTAAATTAGTTACAGTTGTAGGGATAATGGGTTTCTAGCAACATAGAAAATCACCACATACATATTTTGAAAAACTGCAGAAACACATTTATTATGACATATCTTCTCAAAAAGTTCAATGTGCAAATGAATTAATTGCTACTGAGACAACAACCAAATTCAGGAACATCACAAGCTATAATTAAGTTCTTAGTCAGGTACTATAATAACAAATTGACCATTTTATGAGGAAGCTAAATATAACTGCAACAGCACAGTGACAGTGTTTCAATGCCATCAAATTAATACTAACAGGTATGTACATGCACAAATTTAATAACATAGAACTAATACCAATAATGGCCCTCCACTGTGTAGGCCAAAACCGGTGTCAAATCAACTATTGCTACATTTGGCACCCGTATCCTGCACTGCCGAGTCATTGCCAGAGGAAAAATTCAGGGAACCGGAGCACCTAGTTGCTCCAATGCCCAGTTCCTTCCTGCCATAAAGTATTAGTATTTTATTGCTTGGTTGCTCGGATGTGTGGAGCAAAGTTGGGTGCACAAACTGCTAAAGCGGTGCCAAATAATTTTCTCAGGGCACCGCTGATGAGATGGCAACATTTTTAGATACTAGGTAGAAACTTTGACAGTGTCTTAATCACATCCATATTAACATAGCACAGTGACATTGTCTGACTCACATCTAACAAATGATTTGTAACAACGAAAGTGGGGCTAACCTTCTCTGCACATGAAAGAAACTTCCTCCCACTGTCCACAGATTCAAAAGCCACTAACTTCACGCATGGAGATTGATGGTGACAATGAGCAGGCAGATCTTCAGCTACCCCACTCCATTCCTTGCAAGTGATGGTCCTAGGGAGCTACAAGAGGAACAAATGGCTCAAATAGGTCTCCGGGTTAAAATCCTTTATTACAAATCAGAACCCTAAGCCTAGGGGAGCGAGAGAGAGGAGAGAGGCATAATCGGCTAGTAACATACTCGTCGGAGGAGGAGGAACCGCTGGAGAGGTCAAAGAAGACCATGGCGTCCACGGTGGTTGGATGCGAGACAGCGAGAGCGAGGAAAGCAAGCGAGGAAGCGGCTATAGCTTGGGAAGGAAGGAGGGAGTAAACAGGGGAAATGTGGCTCATGGTCGGGGAGAAAAGGGGGTGGGAAGGGGGGGAAGAGTTAGATATTTCGGCGGGAGGCAAAAAATTTCGAAAGGTGGGGGGGGGGGACTTGGCACGAAGTGTCATCGGACACCTTTCACTTTGAACAAATGTGTGCATCGCAAACGATTCTTCTGCTTTACGCGCATGCGATGAGTTTGAGCACTCGAATTTTGGTGGAAAATTCCCTGGGCACAGTGCCCATCCACGTCATTGCATATTTAACATCACTTGCTAATTTGGGGGGGTACACAAAAGAGCTTACAGCACACGGACCACACTTACTGAATCGAGCAATTTTAGTAATTAAACAGAGCCAGTTGACCTAATCATTGCTCTAACAAAAGGCCAGCATTATAAACAAAGGCTAAGTACGCATAATTTAAACAAAGCCGCCGACGCGCCGCCGCCCTATGCCTCGCCGGTGTAAGATGAGATGTCGATGAGTCGTCCTGCCGACATGCCGCTGCTGGTGGACTCCGCGTCCCCCAGGCTAAAGTCGACCGCATCGTCGTCCTCGTCCTCATCCTCAGCGCCGCTCTAAACGTTGTAGTACTCATAGTAGTGGCGGCGCCAGAGATCGCGTTGGTACTCCACCGCCGATTCCTCGACGGACAGGCGGCTCTCTACCTCCTCCTTAGCCACGCGCAACTCCTCCTCCCGGGCCTCCTCGATCTCCGCCGCCTCCTACATCTCCATCTCCCGCTCGGCGATCTCATGAGGAAGCAGGGGCTCCATGGCCTCCGCCGCCGCATCATCGACAAGCATCTCCGCCGCCTTTTTGGATGTGGGGTGCATGCTGGATTCCGAGGAGGCCTAGAATATCTTGGCATAGGCATCCTCGACCTGGGCGTGGATGGCCTCGACCCGGGCCAGGACGACCTCCACGGCATGGACGGCTGCTCGAGCGCTCTCGATGTTTGCAGCCGCCGTCGCAGCAGCAGCTGCAGCCATCTCGGCTGCTGCAGCTACCCTGTCGGCTGCCGCAGACAACCTCTCGTCGGATGCGGCCGCGCTCAATGCGGATGCTGCCGCGCTCTCGGTGTAGGCGGCCGCGCTCTCGGCGGAGGCGGGGCCGCTCGGGGAGGACTCGGCAACCGTACGGGCCCTCACAAAGCATCTCCACGGCGTCATTCTTTGCAAGAAGGGGATGAGGAATGAGTATCGGGGACTCGAGGATTCGGGGGTGAATAGCGCTTGAGCAGACGAATCCGGCGAAGCTTATGGAGCAAGACATAAAAAGACCCGTGAATTTTTATCGCAAATGGTTCTTATAACCAATTGTGTGCGATGTAGTCCATTTTTTAATTACCTGCGGTAGACTAATTTGGAGTACACTAGCAACAGATGGTGATGGAAATTGTTCAATTTTTTTTGTACCGTTAACATGCACTGATACAACTGTCATGTTAAAATTTGGAATTTTTCTGGGTTCATCTGACCTTTTTAAGACATTCACTACTGCAGGAATGCCCAGCAGTGGCGGGTGTAAAAACCCTAGTAGTGGCGGGCCAGGCTCTCAGGGCCGCCCGCCACTGACCTCCCGCCACTGCTATGAACCCATCAGTGGCGGGCGCTCGCCCGCCACTGGTACGTAGCTTCCAGTGGCGGGCTCTCTCATCTGCCCGCCACAGCTTGCTTCGGTTGCCCGCCACAGATTGCTTCTGTTACCCGCCACAGCTGCCACCTTAGCTGTTGTTGTTCAGACGTTCTGCCAGTAGCTACAACAAATGGGATGAGCACGGACGATTCTCAATATAACTGAAGCAGAATGAATTCATTTTGAAAATAAACCCTCAAATAATTCAGTAACACTTGAAAGTTATTCGACTTAAGAAACAAACATCAATGTATCACATTCATCTTAACATACTAATTAATTAACTAAAAGTTCTTCGGCTGATATATTCATGACTTAGTTCTAAACATGGTCAACAACAACCATCATCTGATAGTCGTTGCGGTTGCTCTTCCTTATAGTGATCACCACAAGGGTGTCCACCCTTAGTTCTCTCTTTCCCTTGATGAACTCCCACCAGCCGGACTCATGGAATGATATGCGCCCGTCGGATTCCGTCTTGTATTGGACGTTCATGACAGGCCCTCTTTGTCCATGGATTACTCCAGCGGTGCCGACGACGGGGATGTCCACTCCGGAAAACATCTTCAAAGGTAACTTCTGAACTCCCCGTCATTAAGAGAAAATAGAGAGCACACAATGTTAGACATCTCACCATACTTGGTTATGACCAAAAAGAGATGAAAGAATATAAAACATTTCACCATAACTTTTTTGACCATGTTGGTTTTTGTTAGACCGTGCACAAAGGGCTTCCCCAAGAAGGCAAAGAGGATGGTAACATCGCTTTCACATTAGCTGTCTCGTCCCGAGTAAGCTTCTTCATCCTTTGAGAAAAAATTGCAGAAAGGATAGGACCATCATCTTCATCTTCGATGTCCTCCTCTTCATATTGGTTGTCCTGGTCATCGTCATCTTGGTCATCTTGATCTTCATCATCCTGGTCATTTTGGTCTTCATCATCCTGGTCATCTTGGTCATCGTCATCATCATCCCTGTCGACATATAATGTCCTTAACCTGTTCACCTCTCCTTTTAAGGAAAAGGCTATGAGTTCTCGTCCTTTAAAATTCTTCACTGCAATGTACTACTCCCATCCATCACCATATATGATGGTTTTATTCTTTCCTTTGCGCAGATCCAATTCGAATTCGCGCTCCTCATCATCCTCAAAGTACAACACGTTAGCATATGAATTGTTGAAGTCTTCCCTTATGTTGCATGGGACACACTATGCAGCAGTTAATAATCAACAATAAAGTCAGTAAAACAGTTAAACAAATGATCAGATTCAATACAAATTCAAGTTAAAGACCGTTACCACTGATTTTTGAAATCCCTTTCTCAAAAATACCCCGAACTGCACTGCAGTTTCAAGACTGTCCATACATGAATTTTAGCAGACCTCGCAGATCTTACGCCTCATGGTCCCTAATAATAATTTTGAAGCAGTGATTAATTGTAAATGGTTCACATGAATACTAAATTATGAAAGTATTAGTGAGACGAGGATCCGACTAAGAAGGGTCCGAGAAAATTCAATGACCCGAATGCAACCCCATCCCTTCAAATAAAGAAGCTAACACCGAATAACACAAAAATTTGGCATGACCATTGCTTAATATTGAATACATTGAGTACCAGAAATTTGATGAAATGGAAGTTAATCAACGTTTCACCAAAATGTTGGCACTCATTTTCAAGTGTCTAATAAGCCCAAGCAGTTGTCAAATGTAAGAAAATGCAATTAACACTTTGTAAATTAGCTTATCGTACCAAGGTCTATGAATTTCTCTATCAATTCCATGACCCGAATGCAACCCCATCCCTTCAAATAAAGAAGCTAACACTGAATAACACAAAATTTTGGCTTGACCTTTGCTTAATATTGAATACATTGAGCACCAGAAATTTGACGAAACGGAAGTTAATCAACGTTTCACCAAAAAGTTGGCACTCATTTTCAAGTGTCTAATAAGCCCAAGCAGTTGTCAAACGTAAGAAAATGCAATTAACACTTTATAAATTAGCTTCTTGTACCAAGGTCTATGAATTTCTCTATCAATTCCATGACCCGAATGCAACCCCATCCCTTCAAATAAAGAAGCTAACACCGAATAACACAAAAAATTGGCATGACCTTTGCTTAATATTGAATACATTGAGTACCAGAAATTTGATGAAACAGAAGTTAATCAACGTTTCACCAAAATGTTGGCACTCATTTTCAAGTGTCTAATAAGCCCAAGCAGTTGTCAAATGTAAGAAAATGCAATTAACACTTTATAAATTAGCTTATCGTACCAAGGTCTATGAATTTCTCTATCAATTCCATGACCCGACTGCAACCCCATCCCTTCAAATAAAGAAGCTAACACCGAATAACACAAAAATTCATCTAGGTCTATAAATATCACATTTTTGTTCTATTATCCATGGGGTTCCTACTTTTGATCCTAGGTCTATAAATTTCTCTATCAAATAAAGAAGGTAATTTACATGGAAGAACACAAAATTATTACTCCGGTGACGGCTTCGGTCGACGGTAGTGTTGGTCGGGGCAGATGACGGAGGTGGTGGTCGAGGCGGACGACGGCAGCGGCAGTCGAGGCGGCTGATGGTGGCGGTCGGTCAAGTCGGACGACGGCAGCGGTGGTCGAGGTGGATGACGGTGAGCAAATCCTGCGGCATCATGGGTCGGAGGTGAACGACGAGCAGATCCGGCGACGGCCGCGGAGAAGGACGGGTCGGCTAACAGATCCAGCGGCGGTGCGGGTCGGAGGCACGGCGGCGGCCGCGAGCGAGGTGCACGACGATGCGGAAGGGGGAGAGGGAGGGGAGAGGAACTGACTGAGTGAGTGAAGGAGTGGAAACCGAAAATAGATCCGGGCGTGACGATTCACCTGACGCGAAGCAGAACAGCTGTGGTGGGCGTATAAGTGAGCCCGCCAGCGCAAATATTAACAAAATTTGGATGTGTTTGGCGCGGTTTGCCAATCTAGAGTTGTGGTGGGCGCTGCACGCCACCCGCCACAGGTCAGGGAGAACCAGTGGCGGGCGGCGCCCAGTGGCCCGCCACTGCTCTGTCGAGCCAATGGGCTTATTTGGAAGAGCCTACCTATGATGGGCGTAAACAAGTGCCCGCCACTGGTATGCCCTTAGCTGTGGCGGGTTGTTGCTGGCACCCGCCACAGCTGTTCTTGAATAATAACAGTGGCGGGTGCCCCACCTCGCTCGCCACTCATTAGGGTTCACCTATAAGCCCTTTCCCAGTAGTGATTAAGTGAGTTCCTAGCCATATAATGGCCGTAATTCAAATTTGAACTACATGTACATGCAACGACAAACCATCATTGGTTGGAAAATCATATTTGTGTCCTTGTGTGCGAGTTAATGCCCTGTGCAGTAAATTGGAAGGAATTTTCAAACATATTGGTGTCACGGATTGCACACAAGCAGTGAGAACCATGGCTTTAAATTCCAAAAAAATCAAAAATGATCAAAAATACACGAAACCTTGCTTGATGCCATGAAATGCTACCAAGATGCAGTGGTAAAAGAATTGGCCAATTTGATGAAAGTTTTGACACAGACCTCTCACAAATCGGAGCATCTCAAGAGAAGACACGTGGTTCCGAGGGGGAACAATGCATGTTTGATGACGAACCGGCGCTCGCTTCCTCTTATGACCCTGAATTTTTTTCTACCCTTAACAAGAACTAATGCAACGGTCATGTTAAATTTTTGAAATTTTCGGTGTTGATTTGACCTTTTTAAGACATTAAGTGAGTTTCTAGCCATATAATGGCCATAATTCAAATTTGAACTGCATCTACATGCAACGGCAAACCATCATGGGTTGGAAAATCATATTTGTGTCCTTGTGTGCGAGTTAATGCCCTGTGCAGTAAATTGGAAGGAATTTTCAAACATATTGGTGTCACGGCTTGGACACAAATAGTGAGAACCATGGCTTTTAAATTCCAAAAAATTCAAAAATGATCAAAAATACATGAAACCTTGCTGGATGTCATGAAATGGTACCGAGATGCAATGGTAAAAGAATTGGCCAATTTTACGAAAGTTTTGACACATACCTCTCACAAATCGGAGCATCTCACGAGAAGACACGTGGTTCCGAGAGGGGACAATGCATGTTTGATGACGAACCGGCGCTCGCTTCCTCGTATGACCCTGAATTTTTTTCTACCGTTAACATGCACTGATGCAACGATCATGTTAAATTTTTGAAACTTTCGGTGTTGATTTGACCTTTTTAAGACATTAAGTGAGTTTCTAGCCATATAATACCCGTAATTCAAATTTGAACTGCATGTACATGCAACGGCAAAAAAATCATGTGTTGGACAATCATATTTGTATTCTTGTGTGCGAGTTAATGCCCTATGCAGTAAATTGGAAGGAATTTTCAAACATATTGGTGTCAAGGCTTGGACACAAATAGTGAGAACCATGGCTTTTAAATTCCAAAAAATTCAAAAATGATCAGAAATACATGAAACCTTGCTTGATGTCATGAAATAGCACCAAGATGCTGTTGTAAAAGAATTGGCCACTTTGACGAAAGTTTTGGCACACACCTCTCACAAATCGGAGCATCTCACAAGAAGACTCATGGTTCCAAGAGGGAACAATATGCATGTTTGATAACGAACCGACAGTGGCTTCCTCTTATGGCTTGGCATTTTTTTTCTACCGTTAACATCCACAAATACAACTTTCATGTTAAAATTTGGAAATTTTCAGGGGTTATTTGACATTTTTAAGACATTAAGTGAGTTTCTAACCATTTAATGGCCGTAATTCAAATTTGAACTACATGTACATGTAACAGAATATCATCATGGGTTGGAAAAATCATTTATGTAATACATTTTCCAACAATATCATGGTAACACGAAATAAGCATTCATGCAAAACATTTGGAAAGAAAATGTAAATATCTGGCAAGACAACTGCCCCCCCCCCCCATGATTGGCACTCTGTTTCGCGTCGCGAGGTTTGGAAGGTGAGTGGCGCGGGTTATTAATCAGATGCGGTTCAGTCTTGGGAACCGTCAGTGATTTATTTCACACATGGATTTTGATGTAGGAATCGTGTGTAATTCAAGATACAGTACTCGTAAATTCCGGCCACCGGCGCTTCTACTGCTCCCGTCGATCTAGATTCCTGCCGCCAATAAATACTACCCCACCCAGGTCGTCCCGCCTGCATTCTCATCTACATTCTCTTCTCGCTCGCCCCCCCCTCTCTCTCACAAAACTCTGCCATGGCCTCGACGATCTGCCCACCCGTCAAGGAGGAAGCGCCGCCCCACGAGGACATCCAGGCGCAGAGCAGCGACGAGGAGGACCCCTACGGGCCACCAGACGAGGTTGCACCGGAACCCCCAACTTTGGAGTGGTTTTGGGGCCAGTACAATCTTTGTCTGTGGAAAGCGCTGCCGCCAGCTGAGAAAACCAGGCAAGTGGCATTCAAGGAGTTGGCGGAGGACTACGCCAGGGACCAGGCGGCCTGTGAAGCCCGTGAGGCCTCCTGGGAAAAGGAGAAGCTGGAGCTTTGGCGGCAGGCACGTCGACGTGCGGACGAGGTGTACGAAGACAGCCGGTACTTCCCCAGGAAGGCCAAAGGCACTAGGCGCCTCATTGCTGCGTGGAGGTGGGCCGATAAGCTCCAACGTGCTACCGACGAGGATCTTCGGTGGGCGCCCAATGAAATGGAAAGATCGTTCGTGCGCGTCCGCCAGCAAGAGGCAGATCGGCACGTCAAGCACTGCGAGGCAGAGGAAGCGGAGAACTCCCTCTGTGCTGGGAAGCCGCCGCGCACCAGGGAGCTGCTAGCGAGGGGCTGCCAGAATACTAGCCGCATAAGGAGGGATTATTAGTTTTAGTATTGTTCATTTTCAATTTTATGCATTGTACTTAGTAGTTAAGTATGGGATCCCAGTTAAGTATCATCACATATTGTTCGTTTTCATACTAATTTCTATGTAGCTGTTTAATATCCACATGTACGAAATGGAAAACATACACATTGAAACAGAACAATATATAAGAACGAAAAACAGAGTACACACATTGAAACAGAGCAATAAACAAAGCAATATTATGATTGTTGGGAATACATAGCGATCAACGTCGAAACGACTCAACAAAATAAAACGCGTCCATGACCACCACCCTGTTGACACCAGATTTTGGCATGGTCAAGAACTTAATTAATATGGCCTCAAGTTGAGAAGTGATCTACATGAAAAAGTTCCGTATTGTCGACATGAACATCTTTGAAGTTTGGGCCATCGCCATCCGATCTCATCTCAAGGGCCGAAACTATGCTCAAAGTACTAAGATTTTGTATTCAGAGTATTTTTCGGCCAATTAAGCCTCCAAGACAGCGCCATATGAGAAAAGTTTCTACATGGATTGTTTTCGTCTCATCGAAACGGTCGATTTTGATATAAAAAACGTCTCAATCGGAGTTTGTATGCAAAAGTTAGAGCCAAAATGGTGTGCTGCAGAAGTCTGCCCCGGAAGTTCCGGGCAAAACTTCCTGGGAGGTTCCGGGCTAAACAGAAAGTTTGCACGCGGTGCGCCCCGAAAACTGGAATTCAGCATTATTTGCAGATTTGCGGGCCAAAATTCAACCTCAAGATGACCTCGGATGAGAAAGTGATAAACTAACGAGCTTTTCTCCGTTTCAAGATCTACAACTTTGCTTTTCGGACCATCACGATCCGAAATCATATACGACCTGCAGGAGCAGTGCAAGAGGGCTACTTGATGTAATTTTAGCCCGGAAGTTCCGGGCCGACCGGAAGTTCCGGCCCCCCTAGTCCGAGTTAGGTTAACTTTTGATGTTTTGGACGAGATTTGAGTCCTTTTCTTGTACGGAAAGTCCAGCCGCCTCATATATATGTAAGAGGTGACGGCCGATTGAAGAACAACACACAATCGACAAAATCATCTACCACTTTTCACCTTTACTTTTTCTTCTCCCTTATTCTTCTTCTTCCTTGTTCTTCGTTCGTTCTTCTTGTTGCAGGGCGGCGAACCTCGAGGCCCTAGGGGCGATCAGGTCGACCTAGGGTAGCCCATAGCCGTCGCGCGCCCTGACGGGGTCCCTCCTGGGCGTGTGGGGTTTCAGGTCTACAAAAGCACCCGCCGGACTGCTTGTGTACTGCGCTTCCCGCCGAGTCTCCTTCGACATGAGCTGCGGTGCATCACCCCCGGCGTCGAGGGTACACGGTGACGTGTTCGTGTGCGAACACACTTTTTGACGACTCCGCTGGGGACGAAGCTTTGAACGGTCTCCGGCCCGTTCTTGCTACGAAGAGATCGTCATCTAAGTTTTGGCAACTCATTGCCGAAAGAATCTCAAAGCATTGGGGGGCAATCTCATGAGGAGTGGATGGAAATTGAGATGAGAAAGTTTAAAGCTCGCTAAACTGAGATGTGGGCTAAAATAAGACAAGAGCGAGAAGCCTTGCAAATTCAAAAAGAGAAAAGTATTGATTCAGGTAACAAAGAAAATTCGGTTATTGAAAAAGCTGAATCAAATAGTATGTGAACCGAATCTATCAAAGAAAAAGAGGACGCCAAGGCATTGGAGAGTCATTCAAAAGTGGATCAAAGTATTATTCAAGTGATACAACCATCATGCTCTCCCAATGTGTATGAAGAGGTATGTCTACCAAGTGATTTACCTATTTTCAAATTTTGTCACAACTTTATTGTTGATGCATCTGTTAGGAAAAATCTTATAAGTAATTTTGAAAGACCAATGATGAAGGGTAATTTACTCGTTGGTAATAAAATTGTTACAAAGCATATCGGTCAACACATTGTACCATTCGAGGAGACCGATAGTGACTTATTGTTGCAACCAAAGTTTTTCCCATTGTTTTATGTGAAGTTTATATCTAAGTGGGTAGCTTTGCTTGTTTCTTACTTGGCTTACACTTGGTCTCAATTGAGACATATGTGTTCTAACTATTTTCATTACAGAAATTTAAAGCCAAGGTTAAATTCTATTGAGAAAACGGATGCTAGTATAATATCTTATCCAAAGACATCGGAGATAGGGTGCAAAACACAATGCATAGCTGAATGGGGTGATGCAAAATCTGAACCATTCGTTTGCTTAACTCCAAAGCCGTTCTCACAGCAAGATCGGCTAGAAAATAAAAAGTTTACCTTCAATTCAAGCATGTGTGATCGAATATTTGATTTGTTGCTGAAAAATAATTACATTAGAATTCTTGATCACCATGTCAAGCCATCAATCCAAGGACGAATGTATTGTAGGTTGTATCATTCGTTCAAACATAATTTTGAGGATTGCAATATGTTTCGTCAAATAGTCAAATCGGCCATTGATAAAGGACGATTGAGATTTGTTGAAACACCAAAGGATGACCAATCTATTCGGATTGGTCCTGATGGCAAAAAGTTTTTGCATCGGCTGCTTCAAGCTGATCCATTTAAACATGAGAAGGTAAAAACTGCGGATAATGGGATCAAGCTTTCAAGTAAGAAAGTTGTTCAAGAGCACAATGATAATATTCTTGAGGGCGAATATTCCATCAAAGTTGCAATGAAGACGCCAAGTACTGGGGGGTAACACGAAAATCCAAAGATTGATGCAAGCACAACCAACGAAAGCAAAGGCCGAGGTAAGCACAAAGGTAAAAAGCCGAAAGTCACTTTTGCGTAGCTATTGGAAAAATATCAGAAGATAAGTGAGGAGAAGATTGCTTATCGGCCAAGTAATTCAAAACCATCAAGATCACCCCGTAGGCGCAAATCTGAGGACCGGCATTGGCAAAGGGGAAATTTCAATGAATCATATTCATATCCATATTTTGGGCCGCCAATGCCGATGCAATGGATACCTCCCTATGCTAATTTTTATCCATATTCATCATGGGACAGGTATGATTCAAGTGCACATTCTCCATCTTATTTTAGACCATCTCACAAACATTATGCAGCTGCAAGAGGATCAACATTTGATGAACAATCACATGTCAAAGACTGTTTCAATCATAAGGAATCAGTCCGGAGCTCAAGGAAGAATAAAGAGTTGGTCAAGCAAGTTTATCGCGTTAAAAAAGATGGTCGTAGGAGTCCCACTTCAGATTTGATCTCAAATGAACAAGAGCCAATTAAATTGTTGACATTGGCTACAAAAAGCAATGAGGCAAGTCAATCAATTACCAAATCTAAAGAGAAGAAGTTGAGAGTGCACAAGGTAAAACAAGAATTGCCACTTCAAACAAAATCGCAGCCAGGGTGCCCACTCGGCTTATCGTATTGGCAAAATAAGAAATTACAAAAGCTAAGTGCACAAGAGCTGAGAAAGAAGAACATGGCATGGGTTCCCAAGGGGGGAAATCAAAACAAAAATGTTGTGCAAGATTCTATTGCAACAAGTACAATACAGGTGAAGGAGAAGAATGAAAGCAGTAAACAATTCAGCCGAAGGTTTCCATCACCCCATCAAAATCTTCGGTTAGCACATCATCCATATTCATCAAACATACCATTGATGCCTATGCCATGGAACTCATCCTCAGGTATGATTAGTTACCCTCCCTGGGCTTATTTTGATCCATGGTTGCAATATAATTTCTTACATCATGAAAGGGTATTGCCAAATCACTATACATTTGGCTAGCATCAATTTTGTTGTTGATCCAAAGGGCCGAAATACTTGATTTGTTATTTCATTTGTTTATTTCGGCAATACGTGCTTTGATGGATGAAGTTTACATGGACCTTATGGTAATGGCCGATATTTATCTATCGTCCTAAGAGTATGTCAATGCATGCCTGGTGTAGTATTCTAACATCGTCCTTAGTTTGATTGGAGAGCGAGACAAGGTCCGTGCGCATGGAAATTTATATGTATGCTTATATTATGCTTGCATGGAGTTGAGACATTATGACCGATGCCATTCAAAATATGTTGCGACCAATTCAGAGCAAAATTGGTGAGTGGGCTTATGCTTTGTCTTAATATGATTTGGCCTACAAATCTTCCAAATTTACGAGAGGCCAAATCATTGTTAGTTTTATTATTGAGCATCGGATTTATGACATGCATGATATATAAATATTAGCCTTGTCTCTCTAGTGCTATGGAGATTATGTTTTGATGGTTGAATTCATAACAATGGCCAAGGTGTCGGTGTTGATTATAAATCTCCTCATGGTGCTGTTTTTGAAGCCTCATGCCGCTTAGAATATTTTTGCACAAATAATCAGGCCGAATATGAAGCATTGTTATTCGGCTTAGAGATGTTGCTTGCCATAGGTGCTACACATATTGAGGCTTTTGGTGATTCGTTATTAGTAGTGCAACAAATATCCAAATTCTTTCAATGTTTTGATGAATCACTTAATGTTTATCTTGATAAATGTCTAGATATAATTTCTATTTTTGATTATTTTAGACATGACAATTGGAGAGCAAATGAGTTGGCACAACAAGCATCCGGCTATCATGTTGATCATGGCATGTTTCATATTTCTCAAAGGCTGATGTCTAGCCTTGCCAACGTAGGGGAGGCTGAACAGGAGCCCACCGTTTCGGCCACTAACAAAAAAATTAATGCAGGAGAAAATCAAGACTGGAGGAAACCCATTATTGATTATTTGTGTGATCCTAGTAAAAGGGTGGACAGGACTATTCGGCGTATGGCTTTCAAATACACGATGAGAGATGATGATCTTTATCGCCGAATGGTTGATGATGTTCTTTTAAAGTGCTTGGATGAGGACCAAGCGAGAGTTGCTATGGGAGAGGTTCATGAAGGAATTTGTGGCACTCATCAGTCGGCTCCCAAGATGAAATGGTTATTGCGACGGGCTGGGTTTTATTGGCCGACGATGATTAATGATTGCTTCAGGTATTATAAAGGATGTGAAGCTTGTCAAAAGTTTGGTGATATTCAGTTGGCTCCCGCTGCTATGTTACATCCTATTATCAAGCCGTGGCCTTTTAGAGGTTGGGGATTAGACTTTATTGGAGAGATTCATCCTTCTTCTTCAAAAGGGCATCGGGTCATGTTGGTGGCAACTGGTTATTTCACTAAATGGTCTGAAGCAATACCTCTCAAAAATATGACGCATACGAAGGTAATTCAATTCATAGGTGAGCACATTATTCATAGATTCAGCATTCCTCAAACATTAACTACGGATCAAGATTCATCTTTCATGTCACGTCAAGTTGGAGAATTTGCCGAATTATATAAGATAAAGTTGCTCAATTCCTCTCCGTATTATGCCCAAGCCAATGGACAAGCTGAGTCTAGCAATAAAATATTGATCAAGCTCATCAAGAAGAAGATTGAGGATAATCCACGGAGATGGTATGAGCTATTGTCCGAGGCTTTGTGGGCGCATAGAATCTCAAGGCATGGTGCGACAAAGGTAACTCCATATGAGCTCGTATATGGTCAAGAGGCCATTTTACCAGTGGAAGTGAATTTGAATGCTTTGAGAATAGCCAAACAAAATGATTTATCGGCGATGGACTTTTATAACTTGATGATGGACAATATTGAAAAAGTCGCCGATAAACGTTTGGCTGCTTTGAAGGCCATAGAAAGGGATAAGTTGAGGGTGGGAAGTGCTTACAATAAGAAGGTCAAGTTGAAGAATTTTCAGGTTGGCGATCTCGTGTGGAAGGTGATTCTACCAATTGGTTCAAAAGACAGAAAATTCAGGAAGTGGTCTCCAAGTTGGGAAGGTCCTTTTAGGATTACAAGAGTAGTTCCCGGAAACTCATATTTGGTGGAATCCGTACAAGGTACATTGTTACCTCGAGCTCTCAATGGCAAATATTTAAAGAAGTACCATCCAAGTGTGTGGCAAGAAGCCTAGATAGGCAACGGCCGATATATAACTATCGCCCTAAGCACATGTAAAAGGCCGATGGAGTGTTGACATCGTCCTTAGAACAAGCTGTGGGCAAATTATTTTTCGGCATCCAAGTTTTGCCGAAAAACAGGGGGGCATGTGTTGACACCAGATTTTGGCACGGTCAAGAACTTAATTAAGATGGCCTCAAGTGGAGAAGTGATCTACAAGAAAAAGTTCCGTATTGTCGATATGAACATCTTTGAAGTTTGGGCCATCGCCATCTGATCTCATCTCAAGGGCGGAAACTATGCTCGAAGTACTAAGATTTTGTATTCAGAGTATTGTTCGGCCAATTAAGCCTCCAACACAGCGCCATATGAGAAAAGTTTCTACGCGGATTGTTTTCGTCTCGTCGAAACGGTCGATTTTGATATAAAAAACGTCTCAATCGGAGTTCGTATGCAAAAGTTAGAGCCAAAACGGTGTGCTGCAGAAGTCTGCCCCGGAAGTTCCAGGCAAAACTTCCGGGGAGGTTCCGGGCTAAACAGAAAGTTTGCACGCGGTGCGCCCCGAAAACTGGAATTCAACATTATTTGCAGATTTGCGGGCCAAAATTCAACCTCAAGACGACTTCGGATGAGAAAGTAATAAACTAACGAGTTTTTCTCCGTTTCAAGATGTAGAACTTTGTTTTTCGGACCATCGCGATCCGACACTATATACGACCTGCAGGAGCAGTGCAAGAGGGCTACTTGATGTAATTTTAGCCCGGAAGTTCCGGGCCGACCGGAAGTTCCGGCCCCCCTAGTCCGAGTTAGGTTAACTTTTGATGTTTTGGACGGGATTTGAGTCCTCTTCTTGTACGGAAAGTCCAGCCGCCTCATATATATGTAAGAGGTGACGGCCGATTGAAGAACAACACACAATCGACAAAATCATCTACCACTTTTCACCTTTACTTTTTCTTCTCCCTTGTTCTTCTTCTTCCTCGTTCTTCGTTCGTTCTTCTTGTTGCAGGGCGGCGAACCTCGAGGCCCTAGGGGCGATCAGGTCGACCTAGGGCAGCCCATAGCCACCGCGCGCCTTGACGGGGTCCCTCCCAGGCGTGTGGGGTTTCGGGTCTACAAAAGGGCCCGCCGGACTGCTTGCGTACCACGCTCCCGGCTGGGTCTCCTTTGACGTGAGCTGCGGTGTATCACCCTCGGCGTCGAGGGTACACGGTGACGTGTTCATGTGCGAACACACCCCTGCCTACGGTAGCTCTTGCCTCTACGTGAACTCGTGCAGGCGTTCGTCCAAGCGGTTGACACACTCGCGGTACATCTAGAGCGCGATCTCGAGCTCCAAGTTGCCTATTTCATTGGAGATCAGCAGCTCGAGGATACGATGGCCATGTTCCTCTACTGCGCCTATGTGGACACCTAGGCCAAGGAGGCGCTCGAGCCTAGCGACCAGCGCGTTGGCATCGAGAGGGCCGCGGTGATGATTTCATCAATCGCTGACAGTTGTTTACCAGCAAGCGTTTGCCCACAACACACAGGTTATTAGCAGGAATCGTCTGTGTTATTATCAGTCTTCCCACACATTTCGGATTACTGACCTGTTTGCCGCGTATCACACACATCTTGTTAAGTTGAACCGTTTCTGTTGTGTTGGGTAATCGCAAACAGCTCATCCAAGTGAACCACATGCCGTATATCGCACACACCTTGATCTGCCTGAACGTTTCTGTTGTGTTGGGAAATCACTGTAACACCCTGGTTTTCGCTCCCCGATTTTTCCTTCGTGGGATTTGACTCACATCTTTTTTTTCGATGTTATTAGATTTTCTCTCGCCCTTGGGTATATGAAGATGGTCATTTAGCCTTGCCTTTCCTATCCAACCAGAGATTCTCTCCAGTCCACCCTCGCCACCCAAGATTTATTCTCAGGATTTTTCCACCGAAACCCTACCTTCCGAGTTACCGGAAGGGAAACCCTAACTCCTGTAGTTTCAAAGGAACCCCAATTTCCTTTGATCTGTTGCCTCCCAAACTTTTCCCAGAGACTCTCCCATACTTGTAAACCCTGGATATGCAAAAATATTGCCAAGTCATTTGCAATATTTTTCATTTAAAATTAATTCCTTTTTCTACTGTTTAAAGGAATTAAATCCAGGAAAATATCAATCCATCTCCAAAGTTCATGAAAACTTGTGAAGATATTCTTTGTGATTATATTGAGCTCTCATAAAAATATTGGCCATAATTAAATAGGGGGAATTGCATTTCCTATTTAAAGCCAATATTGCACCCTAGGCACTTTCCAAAGGAACTACCATTTTGGTAGCCAGGAAAAATCCCAAATAATTTGTGGAGCTTCTCCTATCCATATCTTCACCATTTCCATCAAGAACCCAAGTTCCATAGTTCAAATTTTGAGCACATCATCCAATTTTTGTTTCTGTACTTATTTTAAGGTTGTGAAGCAACTATATTTTATATTGCTTCAAAATTCTTTAAATTAATCCAGGACCTCACATTTCCTATATGATGTGAGCATGCAAAAATTCACATAATTTTATCTAGCCATTTTCTCCCAAAAATTCCATCTAGATTCTGTCCAAATATCCAGTTTTGCAAACGAAGTGCTTGAACCCTTGATCCATTTGAGCTGAAATTTTGCATGGTGGTTAATATTGATAAATCACTCTTGTAAACCAAAAATCAGCTCAATCCAGCTAACATTCTTCCCCAGCAATTTTCCTAAGTTTCTGTCCAGATTCAAGCTTTGTGAAGGAAGTACCACTTTGGCATTGCCAAATGAGCTGAAATTTTGCCAGTACCTCCGTGCACCCAAATCACCTCCCTCCACCAAAATTCATCTCATTCCATCAAGTCATTTGAGCACAGCAACAAAACCTAGTTTCTGGACCCATTTGGGAGTTGTGAAGGAACTATGATCAAACTTGGTCCAATTTGCTTCAAATTTTTCGAGAAGATGCTCCTTCTTATCTCCTTTCCCTGTGACAACTTGCTCAGCTCATTGGCACATCTATATAACCACAACCTCATGTCCAAATTTCTATCCAGAACCTGTTTCGGACCAGCTCGACTACTCTAGGGCCATCCTAGTCCATCTAGTGATCGACCTCATCTATATGAGCAATGAGTCACCCCGTTGACATGATGTAGCATCCAGGAAAACTCCAGAGCGCGTGTTGACGTGGTGACCACGCCACGGACAAGGCCAAACGCGCGTTCTGCGCGCTGACCGCGTCTGGTCGCGTCGACCAGCTCACTCCGGCCGGCCTCCGCTTGTCTGAGCGTGTCTAACGGCCTCGCAGAGTCCACGTACCCGCTCTCCCGTAGCTTCCCACTCCACCTTCTTCCTCCTCACGCCATGGCGAGCGCCGCCGCGGCCACTGTTTGCCCGTAATCCTCGAGCTGTCGCCTCCCTCCCTGGCTGCTTCCTGCTCGAGTTGTCGCCTCCCTCTGGCGCCATCAGGTCGGCACCACGCGCGTCCAACGCCAGCTCACCGCGAGCTCCAGTGCGTGGCTAAGGACGCCACGGCAGCCGATCCTATCCCCCTCGGTCGACCGGCTATAAATAACCTTCCCGAGCTTCCCCCGAACACCCACAGCCTCCGCCTCCACCTCCAAGTACCCCCTGCCCTCTCAATGGAGCTCGAGGAGCTCCCTCATTTCCTCCTGGCCGGAGCTCTGTCGCCGGCCCTCTGCTCGAATTCGAGCTCCGCAGCCACCCACTTCTCCACCTAACCACCGTAGCCGACCACCACCACCACCACGACTCCCTCCCCGCATCAATTTTGCCTCGGGGATGACCCTGGCCTCGACCCCGAGATCCCCATCGCCGCCCGTAGCCGCAGTCCGCCCTGCTCAGGCCGCCATCGACCCGGCTCTCCTCGGCGTCTGTGCCTGGTCCAGGTGGGCGCGGCGCCTCTGCCTGAGCCTACCGGTGGCCGGAGCCCCCGCCCAAGGTGGCCGAAACCACCCGGACAGTCGCCGGCGCTGAGCTCCTTCTCTGTCCCCGCTGGCGCGCATTCAAGGTAGAGGAAGACAACCCAGCCGGCGGGCCCCACCTGCCACGGACCCCACCAGTCAACCACCCAAGCGTTGACTCGGACCCACTGACGTGTTTAAGTGAAGGCGCATTTTGGGACTTTGCGTTTTCCATGGTTAAAGGCGTATTCGGCTGCGGCAACAGGCCAGCATACGTTTTCTCTGCGGTAAAGCGTACTTCCAGTAAATGCGTTTTCTATTTAACCCCGCCGGCCGAAACCTCTAATTAGTGGACGTTCACCCGTTAAGGCCCAAAACGAACAGTTTTTGTTTGTTTGTCTGCTTAACGAATGAACGGCCATTTCTCCGCGACCGTAACTCCGATTGAGGTAAATCCAATGCTCTGTGTTATTCTTGTGAGATTAAATAATGAATATGCCTGTGTTAGAAATAGTTGAACTCCTGCTAGGTTGAACTTGCTATTTACATTACTTGCTAGTATTCATCACAACATCGCACTAGTGACTCGTATGTGATTCCGCATGGAGATAGGTTGTTATGTTTTCATCATGCATCATTATTGTTATTGTAATAAAAGAATATGACTTAATAATAACAACCTCCTCCGTCGGCTGGATCGAGTCATAGTGCCACCAAACCGAGCTCATCTGTGCAGCCACATTTGCCTTTATGGGAAAGCCCTAGCTTGGTCTATTGTCTTGAATCTTGTCGGTACCTCCAGAGAGGGGAGGTTATGCATGCATGCTACCCTGGCCCGGTAGCCGGCGATAACCTTGTGAACCCAGGTTATTTGCGCGCGGTCCCCGTTTGGGACAGTTTAGTTTGGCCACGACGGTGGCAGGTGTCAGGAGTGACACAGGGCGACCCAGGACATGACCCGGAAGGGGTATGGTTGTCGGTGGGACCGTAAGAGTGCCAGGCAATAGACAAGTTTTCTTGGAGCAGCACCGGTCCACCCGAATGGGAGCATGAGGCCAGGAGCTCCATAGTGTGGGTAAAGTGCGCAACCTCTGCAGAGTGTAAATCTATTCGAATAGCCGTGTCCTCGGTCATGGGACACATTTCTTACTAGGTCACACTATTTGGTCTGTGTCGAGTCTGGAGGAACAAACTACATAAATGTTATTGCGAAGACTGAACCAGAGAATGGTAAGGTTTGTCAGACTTGTAGTGCAGGTGCAGGGACATCAGAGGATGTCAGGGGTATAAATGTTAGCCATGCGATGGTTATGAGATGAGCGGTCGAATGACCACAAAGCTTGAGTGGGATTTGGATCGTGAGAATATTCGGAGTATGGATTATTTACTTGATATGCTGTATTTACTCCAATAGTTATCATGCTAGATAATCCTGCCATAACATGATAGTTAATACTGTTAAGATAACAAGTGCATGCTTGAATGCCATGGATTGCATTGCTTGGTGTATATGTTGGTTTGGTTTGCTTGCGAGTACATTCAAAAGTACTCAGCGGCCTTCAATGTGGCCAGGTTCACCTAAGGATTCGACGACCCCTAGCGAGGAGCCGGAGTGTACGCGGTCTAGAAGAGTAACCCAGTCAGATCCCTGTGGATTGGAGCCGCACCAAGACCCTGCTGCCTTAGATAGAGTTTTTCCGCTGCCATCACCTTTGTAAGATACCATGTAAAGACTTATATATCCATTAATAGAAATGCATGTGTTCATGATACTTGTTGTAAAAGCGCATGCCAGAGTGATTTCCTGGGCTGGTGTAAGCGGCGACCGTCTGACTATAGTGGTATTCAGTCGGGGCGCCACAACGAATGGTATCAGTGCGAGGCTGACTGTAGGTTACCCTAGGCAAACTTCATTGTCTTGTGCTCAGTAGAAAGCCCAGATGGATTTCAGCCATCCTTGCTAAACAGGCACGGCTACTATTGATCATAAGGCAACCCCATAGGCTTTTGACTCCATCAGACCCCAACTCTCGTGGTCTTTGTCTTCGGGATGAAATGCCCACACCAGGCAATGACCCGTGAGCCCTGAACCCCTAGGTAAACCAGATATCCCTACCTTGCTGGCTAACCATGGCATCTCTCTTCTCAAATCCAGTTTCCTTTGGGAAACGCCTATAAATTCCATCTTTTCTCGACAACCCTAGGATCATTGACTAAGCCACTTTGGCTATGGTCGTGCGTCGAGTTTGATGTTCCCTAAGGAAGTAGCAGAAGCTTGACACCAATTGCTACCAGGAGCATTATGTGGTTTTACTTCTAAGTCCTTAGAGGTACATCGAGTGCGCTATACTAGTTATACTAGTGAATCTTCGACCACATGTGTAAGGTCCGCAAAACGTGAGCTTTATTTGCTTTGTAGTATTCTTTTTGGGTTTTTCGCGGTTCTTGCTTCTTTTGTCGATCCCGTTCTGCCGCTCCGACTGGATCCATCCGCAAGAGCTACCAAAGAAGACCAACACACAACTTGGATAATACCCAATAATCCAAATTTTGTAAGAGTCAAGTCAACAGCCTGAGATTCAGAACACTATCACCGGATCTGTCAAGAATAAAGAATGGGTCAAAAGCAGACTTGGCATGCAACAGACAAGGCCAGAATATACCTGAGAGAGTTTGCCTCAGAACAAATCATACTTAAGGAATAGTCAGATGAGCAACCAAGAATGGACACCAGTAGGGACAAATGATTCCGCCCTCGACACAAGGATTATTTTCGTCAGTGAGGTGAACCTTGATTCTTCCTCAATGGACTCAAGAATCATTTATTCCCCACATAAGACATATTTCAAGGGGTGAAGATGCTGAGAGCAACAACAAAATTTTGGTATGTTGATACAAATTGCAAAGCATATTTTGGAATTCAGCGGTGTATATGCAAATTTCCAGGCACTGTGAACAAGGTTTGTGAGGAATATGGATGACTTCACGGCCACCCAGAATCAATGAGAATTTCAAATATGTGGAGGTTCAGCTAAACCAAATGGAATTATCCGCCAACTGCTTACTACCGGCAACATCTGGTATCCCGGATTAATTGTCAACACGAAGTCAGCAACCGTTGCAATGATCAGACCAACATAAGAACAAGCGGTGTGCATGACCAATGGAATATCTTCAGACAAGGTATGGCCTATACCAAATTTTGGCTCCGCTATGGGTAAATTTTGGATACTTCGAAAGGAAGCCAGAACCAGCCACAAGTCCATCTGCATACCACAGCAAAAGGCTTCTAGTAGAAGAAACCCAGCCTTCCTCCGCAAGCTGTCGGGAGGAGCTTGCGATGCAAGACTCCCAATCTTCCTCGCTATGCTACTAAAGGGGAAAATCTTCTGGAGTACGACACTCCCATGTTCCTCAGCGTGCTACTGCGGAAAGCTTCCGGCATAAGGCACCTGACCTTCCACGGTAAGCCACATGAGGGAAAGCTTCTGAGGTACGATACCCAGCCTTCTTTGGCACACTACCTGGCAGAAGCTTTGAGCATAAGGTATTCAGCCTTCTTCAGCATGCCGTCATGGCCACAACAATCCTATCAGAAGCGCGAACTAGTCCAGACACACGTCCATCTCAAAACTCAGTGGTTGTGAAAGGATTTATCCTACCCCTGCATTTGTTGTGAGCATGTAGTCTAGTGGATTAGTTAATGCGAGCCACTCGTACACGGGAATGACTGTGTTCAGAGAAACATCGGCCCCATAGTTCAAAGCAAGGATATGAGCACAGCCACCCCTACGAGATATGCAAGAGTAAATTGTGAATACAAGCCCAACAAGCTAGGATATGACCAAGGAGCCATGATGGTAGGTCATGAAAAGTTCCCCAAAAGGAACCCTCAAGAACAAGGAAGTCTTGAATAAACAATCTCCGCGACGGTCAGTGAAGTAAAGCTTCACAGACAAGGTGATATTGCCAATCCTTGTCAGACTCTTGCTTATACGGCCACAACAATGCAGCAAGCATGTTGTACTCCTCATGAGCATGGGCCATCAACCAAGATAAGAGGCTATGCTCCGAAAGATACACCTAATGATAGCCAAACTATGTTCAGCTCAGTGATCATAGCAAGGACTGCAAGGGATATATATGACAGAGCTACCTCAGCAATCGGCAGAGTTTGACGGTCTATATGGATACAAGGTGATATGGAAATAATCGTTCAATCCCGAAAGAAAAGAAGAAATATGGTATGGGACATGGGGAATCACTTGTTTTGATACATCCCGTGTCAGCTCAGACCTCTAGATGAAGCAGCTAGCTCCAGGCCATGGAAACCAAGCTATTTGTCGATACTACCCGCTACCCACTAGGCCTAGGCAACAACCCACTAGGACAAAGGGTTTGCCTGATAGGAAAGAGAAGGATTCAATACAACCATTTGAGAAGACAACACCTGAGCCATCAGAAGAGGCAGTTAAAAGGTCAGTGAACCGAAGAAGACAAGACAGCTGATGGATCCAAGTCGCACACAGGTATGTCCCCTTCACCGGGAGGTAAGCCTGGAAATCTCGAGGACGAGATTTTCTTAAGGGGGGTAGGTTTGTAACACCCTGGTTTTCGCTCCCCGATTTTTCCTTCGCGGGATTTAACTCCCGTCTTTTTTTTCCCGATGTTATTGGATTTTTTCTCACCCTTGGGTATATGAAGATGGTCATTTAGCCTTGCCTTTCCTATCCAACCAGATATTCTCTCCAGTCCACCCTCGCCACCCAAGATTTATTCTCAGGATTTTACCGCCGAAACCCTACCTTCCGAGTTACCGGAAGGGAAACCCTAACTCCTGCAGTTTCAAAGGAACCCCAATTTCCTTTGATCTGTTGCCTCCCAAACTTTTCCCAGAGACTCCCCTACACTTGTAAACCCTGGATATGCAATAATATTGCCAAGTCATTTGCAATATTTTTCATTCAAAATTAATTCCTTTTTCTGCTGTTTAAAGGAATTAATTCCAGGAAAATATCTATCCATCTCCAAAGTGCATGAAAACTTGTGGAGATATTCTTTGTGATTATATTGAGCTCTTATAAAAATATTGGCCATAATTAAATAGGGGGAATTGCATTTTCCTATTTAAAGCCAATATTGCACCCTGGGCACTTTCCAAAGGAACTACCATTTTGGTAGCCAGGAACATCCCAAATAATTCGTGGAGCTTCTCCTATCCATATCTTCACCATTTCCATCAAGAAACCAAGTTCCATAGTTCAAATTTTGAGCACATCATCCAATTTTTATTTCTGGACTTATTTTGAGGTTGTGAAGCAACTATATTTTATATTGCTTCAAAATTCTTTAAATTAATCCAGGAGCTCACATTTCCTATATGATGTGAGCATGCAAAAATTCACATCATTTTATCTAGCCATTTTCTCCCAAAAATTCCATCTAGTTTCTGTCCAGATATCCAGATTGCAAAGGAAGTGCTTGAACCCTTGATCCATTTGAGCTGAAATTTTGCATGGTGGTTTACATTGATAAATCACTCTTGTAAACCCAAAATCAGCTCAATCTAGATATTCATTCTTCCCCAGCAATTTTCCTAAGTTTCTGTCCAGATTCAAGCTTTGTGAAGGAAGTACCACTTTGGCATTGCAAATGAGCTGAAATTTTGCCAGTACCTCCATGCAACCAAATCACCTCCGTCCACCAAAATTCATCTCATTCCATCAAGTCATTTGAGCACAGCAACAAAACACATTTTCTGGACCCATTTGGCAGTTGTGACGGAACTATGATCAAACTTGGTCCAATTTGCTTCAAATTTTTCCAGAAGATGCTCCTTCTTATCTCCTTTACCTGTGATAACTTGCTCAGCTCATTGGCACATCTATATGACCACAACCTCCTGTCCAAATTTCTATGCAGAACCTGTTTTGGATCAGCTCGACTACTCTAGGGCCATCCTGGTCCATCCAGTGATCCACCTCATCTATATGAGCAATGAGTCACCCCATTGACATGATGTAGCATCCAGAAAAACTCCAGAGCGCGTGTTGACGTGGTGACCACGCCATGGACAAGGCCAAACACGCGCTCTGCGCGCTGACCGCGTCTGGTCGCGTCGACCAGCTCGCTCCGGCCGGCCTCCGCTTGTCTGAGCGTGTCTAACGGCCTCGCGAAGTCCACGTACCCCCTCTCCCATAGCTTCCCCCTCCTCCTTCTTCCTCCTCACGCCACGGCTAGCGCCGCCGCGACCACTGTTCGCCTGTGATCACTACACCACGACACCACATTCCCTACTGACGTTGGTCGGGAAATGTCAGCATACACCAACACACAGTTAGTTGGCAATGTTTCTATCTAACTGTTGGTTGGTAATTCTCGTAGAGGCAACTGACTGTTGGTCGGGAATAATCAGACATTTAGTGTCTCATCGTCGGACGGCAATACGCTTACACCCAGCCAACCATCGGTCGGGAAACAATACCGACCGACCGTTCGTTGGGCCAGCGAAATAGCCCACGCCAATCGTTTGGGCCAGCGAAATTTAGCTCGCGCGCGGGGCGAAAAAGGCTTCGCGCCAACCAGCTCGAAAAATCCTCCAACCAGCTTTTCTCCCCTTCCCCTACCAGCCACCACACAGTAACCCTATCCCCACCCACGCGCTCTTTCCGGCGACGGCGCCGCCATTCTCTTCTTCTCTTCTCCGTGCACCGCCCTCCGCTCCGCGGCCGCTCCATTTCCTCCTCACCTGCCTCACCTTATCCCCTCCTCCTCCCACTCTCTCTGCCTTTCTGTGCTCCCGTGCTCCTAGTGCCTCCTCCCGGCTCCCGCATCCAGATGCGGCCGCCTAGGGTTCGCTGCCGCCGGAGATGGCTACCATGGAGGTCGCCCCCTTCAGATCTAGCGGCTCAGTCCTCTACCAGGTGTCGTAGTCAAGGAGGACGCAGCGCTGTCACCAGGCTGGTGTTGGGTGCGCTCTGGCCCTCCTTCCGGCCCGTGTGTACCTTGCCCTGACTCCTCGGGCAGAGCCGAGCAACGGCGGCGACTACAAGCAGCAGCAGAAGCGGCGCATGGCCAAGGATCTAGGCCTCCGACCATTGGTGGTTGTTGTTGTGGCAGAAGCGGCGGTACAGAGTTCGCGCCTCCGCCCAGTTCAGCCTTGCCCAAGGTTTTGGTTACCAGTCGAAATTTCGAGATTTCCCATGGTTACCGCGTATTTCAGTCCCCCTCGGTAAATCCCCATACCAAGCAAATAATACCATTTTTTTGAATTTTTTAAATTTAAACTCTCGATTTACAGTAAAGTACGTAGGATATAAATAATGCCATGAAAGTTGGTTCTGAAATGTTGGTAGCAATCTAATTCCTGTTTTGAGAGGTCTCTGGTTCGAATGTTCGTTCGTTTACTTATTTGAATTCAAAATTCAACTATAAAATTCGTTCGAAATATTCTCGGTATTTCTCGGTATTTTCCGGTAACCGTGGTAACCACGTTTACCGGTCCCCCTCGGTAAAAATGTCTCGTTCGGTAACCAAAACGTTGGCCTTGCCTGCATCAGCTCTGGAACCCCCGGTAAGCATATTCATAATCCTGTCTTCATTGTGATTGTGGCAAAAGCTGGATATGGACGACGACGATGACCAAGGGCAGCTTTTGTATATCTGCTAGCTTTACATCCGTTTTTTTTCTGTAGTTTATTTTTTGCCACGTGAAGCAGGATGGGTTTAGATTTGTTCATGAAATTGGATGGGATAGAGATAGGACTGTAATGCCCAGATGTATTTTCAAGTGGATACCTACTGCCTAAACTACAAGAACACTTACAGAAAGTCACTGAATCCAATTTTATGTTCTGGAGCTCCCAAATAGACACCGTGCTTCAGAATCAGCTCCAAATTCTCAATCCTGTAACACAAACATCATTTGATAAAACAATAGAAATATGTTTCACAACAATAGCGGTACATGATAAAAACCATATGCATATGGTGAAACAAAAAGCGGCACCCAAATCAAGTGCATACCATTCTTAATCCTGTCTCTGGTTATTTTAATTTCCAAGAAAGTCTGACCCTCAACAACCTTATTATTTTGAGTGATTCCTGATCTTCCATCAAAGAATATCAATTCATTGCAAATACAGCACCATTATTATCGATTTCTTCATTGCTATCATTCTATTAGGATTTTACCGTTGATTCATTTCCAGTACTTCCATTAACTCTATGCATCCTCTGGTTCTGCTATTATTCTATTAGGATTTTACCGTTGATTCCAACATGCTGGTTATTTAGCTTTTTTCTGCCTTGAGTTATTTGGCAAGAAATTCGTAGCTATTCTGTGGGTGCTCCTTCAGTAAATATATTCTTACCTCCGCCATGTCAGGGGCACTTAGACACGAAAGGAGATGTTTCATATATGAAGGTATAAAAATATACAAAGCATCATCAAGCAATGGAGGAAGCTATAGCAGAACTCAAAATCAACAAAAAGAAATGCAGAACTTAATTAGTTCCTGGAGCATATACCTAGATGATCATAGATCGTGCAGGTTCATAACATGGAAATGCTCTTAGAAAGGTTGTTTACATGAATGTTGTCCTTTGTTTGTCTAAACAAAAGTATGGCGAATGTTACTACAATGTAGTAGTTACACTGTCGTTCATTTATAGTAGGATAGTAAAGTGATTATTTTTCGCTTCTGCTTCACATGGTTGTTGGTTGGAAAAAAAGTTTAAATCTTTTGTGCTACATTAGTTTGCTCCATTCCCATGGAATTTGTAACTGGACTGTCTCGGCCGTTGTTGTGTATATTTGTTTCTTTCTAAAAAATAGGTTTTTTATGCAACCCTTCGTAGACACTACCGCGGATGTCGAGTGGCGAAATGTTTTTTTTAACCTTCGAGTGGCGAAATGGTATTCCTTCATTAGGTTCATGAAATGGGAAAAAATCATATGAGTTTAATTTTCTAGATTACTGCATCAATAATGTAAGCAAATAAGTTCTCCTTTGTTAGACCCCTCCAGTTATGTACTTTTGCTGCCACTAATTGTGAACTATATGCAGCATTGAGCATTCTAATTATTCTTCTGCATTGTTCTCTATCTCGACAACTACTGTAGTGCAGGCTGAAGCGATGGCATGTATGATTGATGTAGTTTCATCTCAATAAGAACTATTTGGTGCATAGTATATTGGTCCCAGCCTACTTGCTGTAACTCCTGATTTTGATGGATTTTGTTCATGGCTTTGATTCTACAATCTAGAATTTGTACCCTTTTGAGGCAAATTCAAGAGAGTATATCATCCAATACTAACGATTTCAATTATCATGGTGTATTCAAGTCAAAGCTAAATACTAGTCTGTGTCCGCCTACCTTGGCAAGGATAGCAGGTTAATCTACTTTGGTGCTGTAGCTTCTTTTCTTCTTACTCTTATTTTTTACATTTCATTTCTTATTCCTATTTCCATTTAGGGCCGAAAATGCTGGGAACTGTTTGGTTTACACATGTACCTTTTAAGTGTTCTCCCTTCCTGCCCAAAACAATGTTAGGTGAGCTAATATAATACTTTTAGGCGTTCAGAAAGAGTCACATCTATAATTAGCTTTCAGCTTGCTATATCCAGTGTGAACTTCTAGAAATTTGTACATCTACTGAAAGAGTCACAGTTATATATATTCAGCTTTCAGCTCACTGTATCCACTATCTGTAAAGTTGTATGTTTATTGTTTTGGAAATAATTGTTGGAATATTGGCTGCTGGTACCTATGTACAGTAACTTAAATATATCCCCGGGAACACTATATGCTCAGCAATCGTACAAAGTAAATGATGCATTTCCTTTCAATGGATAGACAAAAAGTGGATGGAGGGCTTCTATGCCACATCCATGGCTACTGCTGGAAGTCGATTGGCGGTCTGCATGTCCTGAAATCCTAGTTTTATAGATTAGGTAAAGTAAGTGTATTCTTCATTTTATGCTGTTGTGTGTGCACAGTGCACATGTGAATTTTGTATGCATTCAATTTCATAGATTAATTGAGCATTCTAAAAATTGAGACTTGTTTAACTTTGTAGGAAGCAAACGTAAGGACTGGACTCACAAAGAACCATGAAGCCAGCGGTCCACGTCAACTGGATGTTTGAGCTTTCATTTTGTACAACTGATGTCTCATACTTGCATCTTTTATCTGTCCTTTTTTGAACCTGATGTATGGTGTCTTGGTGGTTATGTTTAGAACAGACTGAAGTGTATGTATGTGACAATTAGTTAATGGAATAAAAAATATTTGGTGCACCCTAAATACTGTGTCTTGGTGATTATGCTTAGAACGCATGAACTATGTGTATGTGACAGCCAGAACAATAGCTTAATTAAAGCTGTGGTTGGCTAAACAAAATGTTGATGACTTATTTGGTTGGCAAAGGAAAACACTGTCTGATTGTTGGTTGGCAAAACAAACACAGTCGGTCGGGAAAGCCCAACACCAGGCCCATCAGAATGTTGGTCGGGAAAGCCCCATGGCTACCCCAACAGACTGTTGGTCGGGAATGGCCCATTGCTGCCCCAACGGACTGTTGGTCGGAAAAGGCCCATAGCAGGCCCAATAGAGTGTTGGTCGGGAAAGGTACACAATAGCCATCAAGCAGTCGGTCGGGAAAGATATGTCGGTCGGGAAAGGGTTTTCCCGTCTGGACTTTTCCCAACAGACAGGGTCGGTCGGCAATAGTCTTTCCCGACCGACTGTCTGTCGGCGAAAGCTGTATTCCCAACCAACCTGGCTGTCGGGGATATAGTGCTATGGTGTAGTGGATCCTTGAGCTGTCGCCTCCCTCCCTGGCTGCTTCCTCCTCGAGCTGTTGCCTCCCTCTGGCGCCGTTAGGTTGGCACCGCGCGCGTCCAACGCCAGCTCGCCGCGAGCTCCAGTGCATGGCTAAGGATGCCACGGCAGCCAATCCTATCCCCCTCGGTCGACCGGCTATAAATAGCCTTCCCAAGCTTCCCCCGAGCACCCACAGCCTCCTCCTCCACCTCCTAGTACCCCCTGCCCTCTCAATGGAGCTCGATGAGCTCCCTCGTTTCCTCCTGGCCGAAGCACTATCGCCGGCCCTCTGCTCGAATTCGAGCTCCGCACCCACCCTCTTCTCCACCTAACCACCGTAGCCGACCACCACCACCACCACGACTCCCTCCCCGCCTCCATTTTGCCTCGGGGATGACCCTGGCCTCGACCCCGCGATCCCCATCGTCACCCGTAGCCGCCGTCCGCCCTACTCAGGCTGCCATCGACCCGGCTCTCCTCGGCATCCGTGCCTGGTCCAGATGGGTGCGGCGCCTCCGCCAGAGCCTGCCAGTGGCCGGAGCCCCCGCCCGAGGTGGCCGGAGCCGCCCGGACAGTCACCGGCGCTGAGCTCCTTCTCTGTCCCCGCGGGCGTGCGTTCAAGGTAGAGGAAGGCAACCCATCCGGCGGGCCCCACCTCCCGCGGACCCCACCAGTCAGCCACCCAAGCGTTGACTCGGACCCACTGACGTGTTTAAGTGAAGGCGCATTTTGGGACTTTGTGTTTTCCGTGGTTGAAAGCGTATTCGACTGCAGCTACAGGCCAGAATACGTTTTCTCTGCGGTAAAGCGTACTTCCAGTAAATGCGTTTTCTATTTAACCCCACCGGCCGAAACCTCTAATTAGTGGACGTTCACCCGTTAAGGCCCAAAATGAACAGTTTCTGTTTGTTTGTCTGCTTAACGAACGAACGGCCATTTCTCCGCGACCGTAACTCTGATTGAGGTAAATCCAACGCCCGCGTTCTTAGTTCGTCGAGCCCGTTCCGATGATGTCACTCTCACAATGTTTACACTTTTTGAAAATGACCATTTTGCCCCTGCCCTATATTCAGCCCCTCCGAGAGGGAATCCTTTCCGGCAAATTTTTCCGCGAGGTGATCGCACTTCTCTCCGGTGAATCCGTCGACCCCCAGGCAAGCCGACCATCTGATATATGCTCTAAAGCATTGCTCTGTGTTATTCTTGCGGGTTTAATTAATGAATATGCCTGTGTTAGAAATAGTTGAACTCTTGCTAGGTTGAACTTGCTATTTACATTACTTGCTAGTATTCATCACAACATCGCACTAGTGACTCGTATGTGATTCCGCATGGAGATAGGTTGTTATGTTTTCATCATGCATCATTATTGTTATTGTAATGAAAGAATATGACTTAATAATGACAACCTCCTCCGTCGGCTGGATCGAGTCATAGTGCCACCGAACCGAGCTCATCCGTGCAGCCACATTAGCCTTTATGGGAAGGCCCTAGCTTGGTCTATTGTCTTGCCTCTTGTCGGTACCTCCAGAGAGGGGAGGTTATGCATGCGTGCTACCCTGGCCCGGTAGGCGGCGATAACCTTGTGAGCCCAGGTTATTTGCGCGCGGTCCCCGTTTGGGACAGTTTAGTTTGGCCACGACGGTGGCAGGTGTCAGGAGTGACACAGGGGCCACCCAGGACATGACCCGGAAGGGGTATGGCTGTCGGTGGGGCCGTAAGAGTGCCAGGCAATAGACAAGTTTGGTTGGAGCAGCACCGGTCCACCCGAATGGGAGCATGAGGCCAGGAGCTCCATAGTGTGAGTAAAGTGCGCAACCTCTGCAGAGTGTAAATCTATTCGAATAGCCGCGTCCTCGGTCATGGGACACAGTTCGTACTAGGGCACACTATTTGGTCTGTGTCGAGTCTGGAGGAACAAACTACATAAATGTTATTGCTAAGACTGAACCAAAGAATGGTAAGGTTTGTCAGACTTGCAGTGCAGGTGCAGGGACATCAGAGGATGTCAGGGGTATAAATGTTAGCCATGCGATGGCTATGAGATGAACGGTCGAATGACCACAAAGCTTGAGTGGGATTTGGATCGTGAGAATATTCGGAGTAGGGATTATTTACTTGATATGCTGTATTTACTCCAATAGTTATCATGCTAGATAATCCTGCCATAACATGATAGTTAATACTGTTAAGATAACAAGTGCATGCTTGAATGCCATGGATTGCATTGCTTGGTGTATATGTTGGTTTGGTTTGCTTGCGAGTACATTCAAAAGTACTCAGCGGCCTTCAATGTGGCCAGGTTCACCTAAGGATTCGACGACCCCTAGCGAGGAGCCGGAGTGTTCGCGGGCTAGAAGAGTAACCCAGTCAGATCCCTGTGGATTGGAGCCGCACCAAGACCCTGCTGCCTTAGATAGAGTTTTTCCGCTGCCATCACCTTTGTAAGATACCATGTAAAGACTTATATATCCATTAATAGAAATGCCTGTGTTCATGATACTTGTTGTAAAAGCGCATGCCAGAGTGATTTCCTGGGCTGGTGTGTGCGGCAACCGTCTGACTACAGTGGTATTCAGTCGGGGCGCCACAATCACAAACAGTTCATCCGAGTGAACTGTATGCCGTGTATCGCACACACCACGAACTGGCTGACCGTTTTTGTTGTTCTGGCTTATTGCAAACAGTTCGTATGGATCAACTGTATGCCACGTATCGCACACGCGTCTCTTATCTGAATCATTTTTTATGTCTACGCCATCGGAAACAGTTCATCTTATTGGCAATGGTATTTTTAAGACACCGTTTGCGATTCTTGCATCGCACACAGTTTGGTCGCGGGGTCTCTGATTCATGTGTCGCGTTAGCGGTCGCTTGCAGTAGTGCCTCCTGCCATGCCTTTCATGGTCGCTACCATAAGTTCCATGGATCTAACCCCATGCTAGGGTTCCTTTATTCCCGGCCCCTCGACTTTCTCCCGAGTAAAGCCCACTCCCCGCGCTTCATCTCCACCATGAAATTCAGTGCAGACATTCCCGACGATCAAGGGGGCAACTATATATATATACCTTGTGTGGGACTGCCACCATGGTCGCATTATCCTTCGGGATAATTGGACGCCTACTCACCTTGTCGTGTGGGACCCCATGACGGGTCGCCAAAGAAAGCTGAAAATGCCAATGCTAATGGGCTACATTGATGGGGCCACTGCACTGCTTTGTGATGTGAGCGGTTGTGACCATCGCGTGTGTCATGCAGGGCCCTTCCTGGTGGCATTCTTAGGCCTTGACATAACTGATGATGATGATTGTGTTGCACATGCGCGTGTGTCCTTGCCGGTGACTGGAGCAAGTCGTGCTTAGATTTTGAGTGGAGCGACATGTGCTCAGATTTTGAGTTGGAGCAAGCTTGTGAGGCTGAAGATCTCACTAGTCTTATTGGGGGCCAAGGCATTATTGTCTCTGTGTGTGCAGGTCCTGGTCATTGGCTATGTTACTAATCTCCTGTTGGTTCAATATACTTTGAGGCCACTTCAGGAAATTGTTGCATGCTACAAACCTTTGCACTTGGGGGCCCAACACCTTCCTAGTTGAGAGAAAGCACTCACTATGTAGAGACGTATGCACCAGCAACGACGATCAGTCGATAGTAAGTGGAGAAAGATACAACATTGATTTTGTTTTGGATCATGTGTCATTGTTGCATGTTTCTAAATAATGTATTCGCTACTGCTTTTTGGCAATACTGCTCAGCGGTTATCTCAAATAAGAATATAAGTGGAAAATGTGTGTCACACTTAAAAGGTGCATTGGTAATGTGTGTGTCACACATAGAGGTGCACCGAAAATGTTTTCAAGTTTTATTTTTGTTTTCCTCTTTATTGATTTCATCACATTCTTAAGATGTTACCTACGAGATTTTATTGAAAAAGAAATAACTGAAAATACACAATCGTGTCGTGCATAAGTGTATACCTGGAAAATCTTTAAGTAACAAATATATGAATGGCAATATATTTTATGTTCACAAAGAATGTATATCAGTTAATTACAGTGTATCTTGGCATAGCAAAGAGGTTGCGAGTATAATTCGACATATCCTTTTATCTTAATGCCTTCATGTCGATTTTGAGCTCGAGATGTGTGCCACAAGGGTCGAGATGAGAATCCAAAGGTAACTTGCCTTTGCAAAGGAAGCGGAGAGCAGCCAACATGCATTCATGATTTTCATATGGAATTCACAGTGATAAGAAATTGGTAGGGATGTATTTTCCTAATGAGTGACGTGGATTTCACTTGCCACACTATATTTGTTTGTTACCTTTATATCGCAAGTTTATAAAATAAAAAAAAATAGTATTGGAAAGCTTCTTTTGTACGACTCATCGATTTCCACCTTTACTCGGATGGCTACCGTTCTTATTCTTCAACCACCTAGGAGGAGGTTCTCTTCAAATAGAGATAACATGACTTTGCGAAATTGTGCTCGTTAATGGGTAAGGCGTGTAATTAGACTGTATCATTGCAAAGAATATTGAAACATGCGAACCAACCTTTGGTTGGATGGTTAGGAAGACAGTGGTATCCCCAGCCCATCAGGGTTCAAGTCCTGGTGCTCATATTTATCCTGTATTTATTTTTAGGATTTCCGGTGATGCGCGTTCAGTGGGAGGAGACGTTTCCATCAACTACAAGCCTACAAGGCGCCTACGGTGACTTCGTAAAATCTCAAGATGATATGCCGACTTAATCTGTCGGAGGTGCTCATAGGGGTACGTGTGCGTGTGTGCGTTCATAGGGATGAGTGTATGCGCGTATATATGAGCGCCTGCGTCTGTACTGTGTTCAAAAAAATATTGAAATATGAACACATGAAAATAGATTGGTGATGGCATGTGTGTGGCATGACCTCCTTCGTGATGGGGGTTGACCCGAGGGCTTCCTAGTGCAAAAGCGCCTGGCAGCAATTCCAGATTTATTGTTTATTTCCATATCTATTGTTTTGCAAAAGAAATCATTGGCAATATGTTTCCTTGGCAATATGATTTGCGCCGTCGTATCAGGCTATGTGCGTATCTTTTGAGGATCTTTAAGGAATGATTAATAAATGAGTCAAAATAGATTTTAACATATCTAATATACGTACGGTTATCACGTGTGACGCCCAGCTGACCACCTCATCCAGCGATGCGCTAAAGGGAGCTTGCCTAATGCATCGTGTGTTGGGCCAACAGAAGGCTCCTAAGACATCACGCAACATCCAGCTGGGCACCTGATCCGGTGATGCGCTGGAGAGAGCTGGCTCAGTGCACTGCGTGTTGCCCTAACGGCTCCAGACAGGTCATGCAACACCCAGCTGGTCATCTGATCCTCCAATGTGCTGGAGGGAGTTGGCTCAATGTGTCGTGCGTTGGGCTAACAGATCAGACTGCTCCTGGCACATCACTAAACTCCTAGCTGGCCGTCCGATCCGGCAATGCTTTGGAGAATGCTGGCTCAATGCTCCGCGTGTTGGGCCAACGGATGGCTCCCGACATGTCACACAACTCCTATGTGGTTGTCCAATCCAACAATGCGGTGGAGGGAGCTGGCTAAATGCATCACTTTTTGGGTTAACAAATGGCTCTGAACACATCATGTGACGCCCGATTGGCCATCTAATCCGACAATGTGCTAGAGGGAGCTAGCTCAATGCGACAAGAATTGGGCCAACGAACGGCTCCTGACACGTCACGCGATGCCTTGCAGAGTATCTAATTCGGTGATGCACTGGAGGGAGCCGTCTTAGTGCACTGGATGTTGTGCAAACCGACAGCTCCGGACACTTCACGCAACACCCAGCTGGTCGTCTGATCACGCAATGCGCTAGAGGGAGTTGTCCATTGTGTCGCGCGTTGGGCCAATAGACTGCTCCTGACACATCATGCAACTCCCGGCTGGCCGTCTAACCTGGCAATGCTCTGGAGAAAGATGGCTCAATGTTCCGCATGTTGGGCCAACGGGCGGCTCCTGACATGTCACACAACACCTGGCTGGTTATCTAATCTAGCAATAGGTTCGAGGGTGCCGGCTCAAATTCATCGCGTGTTGGTCAACGAACGGCTCTGGACACATCGCACGACGCCCGAATGGCTGTCTGATCCGGCAATGTGCTGGAGAGAGCTTGCTCAATGCAACGAGAATTAGGCCAACGGACGGCTCCTGATACGTCATGCGATGCCTTGTTGGGCGTCTGATCCGGCAATGCGCTAGAGGAGTTGTCTCAATGCGCCATGCGTTGGGCCGACGGATGACTCGTGACAAGCCCCGTGTCCGTACGACTGTGCGAACATTCATGCTAGATGAGATATATCTCAATAGATTATGTGTTCCTATAGAAAGTACTAGCAGGCAAAGGCGCGGCGGCATGCCGCACCCGTCGGTAAGCCCATGCATGTGCTTATTTCTTTCTTCTTATGAGAAAAATAGATTGAACAGATGGGTGGTGCAGTGGGAATTTTTGTTTATCTAGTCGATTCATCTAGACCTTTGTATTTTCTTTTGTGCATGTGGATCCTTCTTGCTTGTTTGTTAGCGTTTTTGTATGTCTAGTTGATTAGTTTGTTTTCTTGTTTGGACTAAACTGATACATTCATTAATAGCACAATGTTACGTAGATAGGAGGGATAAATAAAATCACGGATTAATAAGGAGCATACAGTGGACCCAAACCCTGCACTATGGCCCCTATGAATTGATTTTGGTTTCATACAATGTATCACTTTCTGAAAGAATATATCTTCCAAAGATAGAAAAAATGTTAATAGCAAATATATTTTTTGATCAAATTTAGTTCTTCTGGATTTCCAACTATGTACTCAATGTATTAGAGCATTGAAAAAAAAGTTCTAGATAAATATATCGACGTGTCAAATATCAAATGTATCTAACTTTTTTGTAGTATTCCACAATGTCAACCATGATGTTAAGGACTCAATAAATTCATACTAGTAAAAAAAGGAAAGCATAGCAATGCTTGACCTCGGCTTCAAACAACGACCAAGCACTTGAACTCCAAACACACCACCACCAACAATACATCCTGGTGCTATAGTGTATAGTCCATGGCATGAACAAACCAAGCAAGAAGAGAAGTATCTTACCAAATGGAGAAAAAATGCTTTTGCTTCCTCTGCCATTTGGCGACCTGTGTTGTAATTCTAGAGTTTGATGTATTCTGTTTTTGATCAAGTCTTAATGAGGTATGTACGATCAAAACTAAAGTGTATACATTTTTTCTGCTCTAGACAAATATTATGACATGCTAATATTAACACTTGGTTGTTGTATCTATTAAAAGAGTTGAAGGGAGACAACCTCTAGAGATACTTCTTGATCGCCTGTGAACTTTCATACTCATGCAACATGGGTCGAATTGTTCTCGATAGAAGGTTGCATGAGTAGAAAGATAACGAAACATCGCACCCTTGAGCAATTGTATGCAACAAACCAGTACAAAAGAATCAATAGTTCCAAGAATACTATACATACGTCATACTTAAATCTGAATCCATAAAATTCTTATAGTCAATTTAATTAATAGTGCAGAAAAGATTTTGCCTTAATGAACACTTGCTGGTTAACACAAATTATTGTTGGACTAATTCAGTAGGTCCTAAGCTTGCCATAATTTGTTGAAACATACTATGATCATTAAATAAGAAACCTCTTAGGAAGCCCATCATGCAACTGCACACATTTTGAAGAGGATAACATGTGTCAAACAACAAAATTTAGTCAAACTTTATAGTTTTACAACACCATAAATTCTACCAAACTTTAATAATTTATTACGGCAAGGGACTCCAAATTAATAATTTCATACCCTAGGTTGTATCTTCTATATGTCAGTAGTATGACAGATCACATGTTTCTATGTTTGAACATCATATATATGAAATTAAACCATTAGCAGAATTCCTTTCATCCAAGAAATGGAATGGAACATAATGGAAAGATAAAAAAATTGTGACTCACCATGGTATATTAAAAGATGTAGGTTGTGAATTTCTTGCACATGAGGCTAAGGAGTCTTCAAGATTGCAAGATGTGGAAAAAGAGAGTCCATTCTTGTCATGTATATATTGCAGGATCAAAAAATTTAACGGATAATGTATCACTGATTCACTATAAAGAATAATCTTCATTGCCGCTAGATATTGTATTCTTTTTAAAGGTAGAACAAAAAATATTTCGAGTACCTGTTAAAGGGGCAATTTTTTCACATAATAGATTATTTGCTATATTAGGAATGAAAGAATCTTAAGTCAATCTCTATTTAAGCCAATCTAATACCATCCATGATATTGGGTTGAACTCAATTGGGGAGTAGGGGAGGGGGGTGCCATCTCCATGGTATACTGGATTGCACAATGAACATGCTCTAGTTCAGCACCGATTCACATGAATTTTATACATGTAATAGCTGGTTAAACATCTCGCGATGATTTATGTAACCTTAATATACACTCAGTTCCTTACATTTTTTCTTTCAAATGATGACCATAATAAATACATGTGACGCCCCCGACTCGACCGTGCACTAATCATACACGCAAATGCGCACGATCATGCCCAGGGACTGATGGGAAGATATCACAACACAACTCTAGACACAAAATAAAATAATACAAGCTTTATATTACAAGCCAGGGGCCTCGAGGGCTCGAATACATAAGCTCGAGTTACACAAGAGTCAGCGGAAGCATTAGCATCTGAGTACAGACATAATTAGTCAAGGATGCCGTAAGAAGGCTGAGCAAAACAATGACATCTAGATCGAAAAGGCGCAGGCCTCCTGCCTGGGAGCCTCCGAACTACTCCTGGTCGTCGGTCTCCACGTAGTAGTAGGCTCCGCCGGGGTAGTAGTAGTCATCGACATGTTCAGCTGGCTTCGGGGCTCCATCATCTGATCGTAGCAATTGGGTAGGGGGAAAAAGGTAGCAAAGCAACCGTGAGTACTCATCCAAAGTACTCGCAAGACTTACATCAGAACTATGCTAATCATGCGCCGGTATCAAATGAAGGGGCTGTATCTGTGGACCGAACTGCAGAATTGACAGAATAGAGAGAAGGCCTAGCCTATCGAAGACTAGCATCTTGCAGCATTAGAAGAGTGCAGATTAGTATCATATAATAAAGCAATAAGTATGTAGTAGCAAAGCCCAGAGATCCTTACTCGACCCCCTGCGAGAAAGTGATCCCGGAGCTAACATATTAATTAAAGTAACATGTATCCAGTTCAAGTTTTTGTAGATCGGGATACTACACTGAGCGTCCTGTTACCATGGACACGTCTATTCGAATAGATAATTTCCCTGCAGGGGTGCACTACTGTTACCCAACACGCTCGATTAACTCTGGCCGGACACACTTTTCGGGTCATGCCCGGCCTCGGCTAATCGACACGACATAGTCCTACCTAGGCTCCGCAGAGAGGTCCCCGCCGGTATACATCCTAAGTGCTCAGGGGTCTTAGGCCCATCGCCCTTTGCACTCCGGGTCGTTGCGTGCAGGGCCAGCCTCACCACGTTGTGCCTGTGGGTATCTGCTGTCAGCCGTGCCGCATAGCTAAACTGGACGTCTGATAGAGCTTTCGGCTGATACATATGGCGCCGAGGGCCCCATTAAACCATTATCCCGCATGGTGGTAGTGCGTATAGGCCAGTGGCCAACTCAGATAAAATACCCAAATCCGTTAAGCGTATTTGTAACTCGCGGACACGAACAGGGCTCAAGGCTCACCTCCGACACCCCGTCACACCGACTTGGTAACCCGTGGACTAACGACCAGGAACCAGGCCCACCTCTCTCCTAGGTGGTCTCCACCTGCTCTGTCGTTCCGCCACAATAATCTCTCGCGGGTGCCCTCATGGCCAACCCGACTTCCCAAAGGATTGAGGTGAAGGTCAAAGTACCCGTGTGACCATAGCATCGTGGGGAATCCGAGGAATCACCCTCGATGGATTCCCACTTGATGTAACCGTCAAGGTGAACTTGGAGGAATCACCCTCGATAAGTTCACACTTGAGGGGCTGTACGACAGAGGCATCATTGGAGGCGGTGAAAGAGGAATCATCCTCGATAACCCATAACCGACTAGCTAAGCTACAGAGATATCATCAGGAGTGAGGTAGGAGGTATCACCCTCGGCACTCGATAATAGCTCTGCAGAGTCGTACAACCAACGGGGTGTGCGGTGCTGTGTTGGTCTCTGTGCGTCGATCACATTGATCGAATCTTCTGGTAGTAAAGCCTGGCAACACGGACAAGGGTGTAGGGCCACTGATGGATCACTAACCAGCCTATACTAAGCATTTAGGATAGCAGGTAAGGTATCAATAGCAGTTACAAAAACAGGCTATGCATCAGAATATGAGCAATCAAATACAGTATCAAAATCTAATGCAAGCACGGGAGAGAAAGAATGGTCGATATAGGAATGATAAATGAGGTTTTGCTTGCCTGGAAGCTCTGCTGAAAAGGAAGAAGGGTCGTTGGTGACGTAGTCGATCACAGGGGCATCGGCGGCGGTCGCAGGTTCTACCGGAGAAGAAAAAGGAGGGAGAAACAAATAAATAATGGGCAATCCAATGCACACAGATGCATGACAGGTCAGCATTGGTTGATTATGTGCTCTAATGCCCCACTAATTATTTTTGACGGAGAGGGAAAATATCCGGGAATATTTTCCCAGCTCCAGGTTCTTATCGATATATTGATCCGGAGGGGAAGGTTCCATGTTCATCTAGTTAGGAGTGATGGTCAAGCATTTTGACCACATATTCGGATTCGTCTTATTTTTCTGATCATTTTTCATATATAAATTATTTTCATCTGAGCTACGGTTTATTTTCTATGAATTTTTGAAGTTTAAATTGATTTTCTGGAATTACTGGATTAATTCTAATTCGAATTATTAAATAGCTAAATTGCTATGGGTACATAGAAGTGTACCCAGAAATGTGCAACAAAGGCTGACAGTGGGCCCCAATTGACTGCCCAGTCAGCAGTCAACTGTGGATTTTGACTGGTCAAACTGACCAGTGGGTCCCTCCTATCATTGACTGATTTAATTAATCAGAGGTTTAATTTATCTAATTAAGTTAATTAACTAGCGGGACCCACGTGTCAGTGATTAACTAAATTAACAAATTAAGTTTAATTAGTGAAATAGTTAATTATCAAGTGGGGCCCAGTGGTCAGTGGCACAGGGCTGCCCAGTCAGCACATTGACCTGGTCAACGTGGTCAACTGGGCCCCTGGGACCCACTGGTCAGTGACCCAGGGTGGGCCCCAGGTCGTGCCACGTCGGCGCCGTCGCCGGAGGAGCTCCGGTGAGCCGTTTCGCGGCGGCGCTTTGCCGGAGTTGGCCGTAAACGCAGCACAGACGTCCATTTGGGACACAGCTGGGTGCTTTCGAACTAGTGCGGTGTCGCGCGTCTCCCTGTGGCGTCAGCTCGAGCGGGGGTGCTCGGAAATGGGCAAAGCAACGACGACGGGCGGCGGCCAGAGCACGGGTTTGATCGGCGCAAGGCTAGAGAGCTCCATTTTCACGGCCAGAAGCGGCTACGGGCTACTGCGAGCGCACCGAACACGGTTCCACGCTCGGACACGAGTTGTGGCTGCGGTGGCTACGGTGATGGTAAGCGCGGCGGCGGCTAGTGCTCGGGTGCGACAGTGAGGCTAGCTAGAGCTCGAGCGCGACCGAGAGAGAGATAGGAGTCAACTGGGTGCTCACCAAGGGGGCTCAAGAAGGCCCGGTGAGAGCACGGGAGCAGCAGAGGGGAGGAATTAGGGCGGCGGAGCTGCGGTGATCCGAGGAGGAAGACGGAGGCGATCTGGTGATGGAGACGCTCCCGGCTCGAGCGAGAGGTAGGGGAGGAAGTAGTCGACGACGGCGGTCTCGTCTGACACGGCGAGGCGGCGAGGAGGGCACGGTGGCCGCGGTGAAGCAACGCGGCGACGACGGCGCTCGGTCGAGATGGGGAGGGGTGAGCGAGCGAGGGAGAGGAAGGAAGAGTGGCGGTTGGTGCGGCCTTATCCACCCAGCGGCGCCCAGCGACGGCAGCTGTCGAGCAGCGGCCGGAGCGCGCGCGTGCGGCCATGGGCGCGCTGACACACACAGGAGAGAGAGGGAGACGACGGTGGAGGTGGGCTGGGTCGCTCGCTGTTTGACTTAGGCCCAGCAGCACGGTGTTCGTTTTCCTTTTTTTTTTCTTATATTTTCTGTTTTCTATTTTTGTTAGTGTTTTGTGTTAATTTGAGCCACCAAATGGATTTTGGAAAATATGAAACTTGTCATATAAATACTTATGCAATATTAGTGAATGCCCCCAAAAGTTGGGAGGCAAGATGATTTCATTTGAATTTTGAATAATTGAAAATGGATTATTGGGGCTGTTTTGGTCACTGTTTTTGGATGTTAGTGTCAATTTGGAAATTCAAATAATGTTGGTTTTATTTTTATAATTGCTTTGATATTATTTACAATGTTATGAACTATTTTGTTTAATTATCTGAAGAAGTAATTATTTGACTTGCATTTCAAATGGAATTTGAACTTGATTTTGGACAAGTGGCTATTTGGCATGGAAAAGCATGATGACATGGCATCATTATTGTGAGGTCACTGTAGCATGGCACTGGGGGTGTTACAATACAATGCAATAATATAATGCTATGTACTGCTGCTTGACTAGTGTACAAGAATTTATATATAATCATAAGCAATAGAAATATGAACCTCACCTAATTTCATGTGAAGTGAGATAGGTCAACTTAGTAAATGCTTGCTCATGTTTATGTTAAATAAGTCTACCACTATAATACACTTTTTTATACCGAGATTTTCGGATGTCATCTCAGTGTGAAAATTTGCACAAACTTAGAAGGGTCTCTCATCTTTGATGTGTAAAATCTCGGACTTTTTTTAATTTTGTTGGTATTTCCCTTTTCAAAAGTATTGTCCACCCGCGCGTACTGTTTAAATTACCGAGCTTCTCGGGTATCATCTCAGCGTGAAAATCTGCACAAAGGTAGAAGGGTCTCATATTTGATGTGTTAAAATTTCAAATATTTTTGATTTTTTGGGTTTTCTTAGTTTTTTAAAATTTTGTTCGCTTTTTTAAGGTACTATTAACCTAGGTGTTGTTCACACATGGTACTGTTTGTCCATGATTACTGTTCATTCAAGCACTATTCACTGCATGCCACATGTTAATTTCTCAGAGCCTCCAAAAAATCCAAACATTTGTGAGGCATCCTAGCTTAGCCACTTTAATTCTTTTATTATATGATGCTTAGTTATTTGTGTATCTTGGCTGATGACTGAACCGTGGAGGGTTGTTGGATTGCCATCTCACCGTTGCTCAGCACAAAAGGGATTTAATTTTTCCTTTCTTCATCTTATTTTTATGTTGCCTACGAGAAATCTTTTGGAAGAAGAAATAATTGGAAATACATTTGCGCAATCTTCTAACACATAAGGGTGTATCTTTGGAAAAAAATTGTAGGGACCAAATAAATCAATGAAAATAGATTCATTGGCAAATAATGCAAGAGACACTAATTTTCTAAAGCTACGACATGAATTCTACTTGTCGTGGCTCTATCTGTTTGGTGTACTCCTGCTCCTTGATACACTAAAGCTAGAATAAACTTACCGGCAATAGCCGCTTTATAGGACCATGTACCCCATGATTTGTGGCACCATTTGCTATGGGTTTGTGCATTTTAAATCGAGTGGTTGCCATAGTTTGAACCTTGCAAGCCCAAAGTTTATTTACTTTTCTTTTTACCATGTTGTGCGCTGAAGCTAAATAGCCTAACATTGTTGCCTACATTGCACCATGTAGTTTTTCAAATGGTGAGTCGCACTTTTGTGAACGAGATTCTTTTATTGGAGCGAACCATATTCGTACACCCCATTGGAAACCAAGGAGAAAATGTGGACGCTTCAACATGGCCTGTTTGTCCATGCAATACTCAATGATTCAAACATGGGTGACCGTGCAAGCGATGACAAAAAATTGTGGGCCAGCAAACTAGAAACCGCGTGACTCACCATGTCGCGACGCACACACCAGCAATGACGATCAGTCAATAGTAAGTTCTGCAATGTCCGAATCACCCTGTAAAATGACATGTTCTCCTAGGTCGGACTAGGCAGTTCCTTTCCTTAGAACCATAGTTGAGAGTTCCCTACCTCATACGGCTCAGAAATTGGAATATTAATTTTCCCTATCATAAATGAATTTGATTCATCAAAGATGCACCATTGATTTGTTTTGGGTCATGTGTCCACTGTTACACGTTTAAAAAATGGTTCTGTTATTGCTTTTTGGTAGTACTGCTCGTCGGTTGTCTCGAAGAAGAAAATAAGTGAAAAATGTCTGTCACACTTAAGAGGTGCATTGGTAATCTGTGTGTGTGTGTCACACATAGAGGTGCACTAAAAATGTTTTCAAGTTTTATTTTTATTTTCCTCTCTATTTTTTTATAGAAGTTACTCATGCTTCGGATGATGACCCACCAGTAGCCCCACGCATAGGAAGTGCACACCAGGCAGAAATCCCCAATATAGCCATAGACGATGAACAACGCCACCTCATGGACAGACCACTCTACCGAAAAAGGTTGTATGCCCCGATTTATAAATAAAGCACCACACGCAAGAAGCATCCAAAGGTTACAAATAGCACCGCAAAGGGCAAAGAGGAAAAGAAAAGGAAAACCGAAATGAGTTCCATAGAGTACAAATGCAACACAGGAACAGGTCCATGATGAGGGCACCAGCTCAACAAGACCAAAACAGAAAAGACACACAAGTCCAAGTGATTCTATATCGGGTGTATGGGGAAGCCATTCACCAAGTCAAGTTAACAAGAAGGAAGATATTACAGGTGAAGGTAACATGACATATGTGGATCCTCATGCTGCGCTACTAGTAGATCAAACTGACTCTGCCAATAATCAAGTTTGTGATGAAACACCAGTTCAGTGTTTCACCCGAGAACACCACGACATCTTCACTGACAAGAAAATGGTGCATACAAGAGAATCAGAAAAAATTGCTTCACTGCTTGGCTTATCTTCTTCTCTTTGGACTGATCTAGAGGCAGAATGCTTTTTTCTTTGGCTGCACATTTTTGGTAAAAATCTCAGCCTGGTGAGCAATTTATAGGGAGTAAGACAGTTGGGGAGATCCTCTCCTAGTAGTATGGGAGGTTCTATAGTGGACAGGCATATAAAAGTTGGTCGCACCTTAGAAAGACAAGAACTATTTTGGTGTATAAAACATGGGTATTTTATACACTGACTTATGCACAGAAGATAGCAGCCTCCTTGCCGGCCCAGACTTGCCGGAAACTACCAAGACCAAGATTCAGGGCCCAGTTGCAAAAGCTACTGGGGAGAAGCTCAAGACGAAGCATCAACAAGCACTCAACTAGTGATGAAGATGAAGATATTTCTTGCCGGTAAGACTAAACCGGCAAGGTGAAGACCCGGCAAGCTCCGTACCGGCAAGCTTCCGCCAGCACGCCAGCGCTCCACCTCACCGGATAGCTAGTCACTGATCAGTGAGGTGTTGACCGCGCAGGCTAGTTGGTGATGTTTGTCGGGCACATGTCAGCACGCAAGGAGAATATTTGCCTTTAATGACACCTGTCCATGAGGCGTGTCAGAATAATACGATGTAGCTGGGCGAGCGGTGCAGGAACCTTGCCGGGGCTGCCTCGCCACATGACACCTAACAGTGCATTTAATGCCTTTGTCCTAAACTGGTAGAGTTAGGTATGATAGCACTATTTGCTATCTAATCGCTATGTAATTACTGTTTTGCCACTGTGGTAACCCCTTGTGCTATAAAAGGAGGGCCAGGGCAACAGTTAGAGGGATTCGGACCCCTTTTCAAACACTAGCACGTCTCGCTTAGCTGCTCTCTCCACGCCTTGCCGGGAGAAGCGCTCCTTGTACTCGCGCTCACACTCATCCAATACACCAAAAGCTGGAGTAGGATTTTACGCTTCTCAGCGGCCCGAACCTTGGTAAATCCCTTGCGCCTTCCATTGATTCTGCTCTTTGTGCACGTTGATCCCCCCTGCCGAACCACAAGGGGCTGGATGGCCCCATAAATGGTCATACCCACGACATCTTTGGCGCGCCAGGTAGGGGAATCACTTGCGCTAACCTGAATCAGTGGGTTGCGTGTCATCTTCATCAACTTCATCATCATCCTCCTCATCGTCGATGGCCCCCAAGAAGAAGGGCATCACGATGATGGCCCCTTTGCACGTATCCATAGGCGGCGCAGGCGGCGCGGCCAATGCGGACGGTGCAGATACCGCGGTCGGCACGGTCGCCGTGCCCACCGTGGTCGGTTCGAGGGACGAGCACGCTGGAGGCGGTCGACTTCCTCGACCCTCTGGCGAACAAAGTCGAGACCGCACGAGCGGGGCAGACATACGTGTTCCTCCTCCTCCTCGCCGTGCCGACGAATGCAGCCACCGGAGCGGTAACGCCCGGGCCGGTGCGAGCCAAGTTCCCGCCGTGGCGGCATCCAAAGATGCTGCTTCAGGAAGATGCTGCTTCACGGCAAGACCCCTGTCGATCAGATCCCAGATCCTCAAGCACCACCTCTGCCACAACGACCAACTATTGATCATGTGCCATGGCAACGAGACCACGATGGCACTCCTGCTGGCTCTACCAGGAGTAGAGCGACATCGCGTTCTTCGCTTCTGGCCATGCCGGCCACAGCAGCGGAAGCAATGGCGCGAGCCCAGATGCTTCTAAATTTCCCTCGAGTGGCAGAGAAGATGGATGAGTGGAGAGCCACCATCCAAAGCTTGATTGGGTTTGCCGAGGCCAGCAAATTGCAGCAAGCGGAGCCCTCACGGCGTCCGCAAATAGCACCAGTAGATCCAACTGGTGGCCACGTTGACGGTGCTGCGCTAACGGTGCAATCACCTCAGCGGTAACAGTCTCAACAGCAGCAACGCCCACAGCCGCGGCAAGCTCAACAATCTTTTGAGCCCGATGAGATGTCGATGGCCTCTTTGGATCCGCGAGCGCGACAAGATCAGCGGGTAGAAGACGCCCGCACCACCATTGAACGACGCCGGGAGGGGCGCCGCCAATCTGACGTGTGCAACGGCCCCATCATTGACGAGCCTGCGCAGGGGTTGGCGGATATCTACCTTACGTGGTTGGGTATCCTGCCTTCACCCGTGAGCTACGGCAATTCCGATGGCCGTCCGTCCGGGCCTTCAAGCTGGAAGTACCAGAGAAGTACGATGGCAAGCTGAACCCGGCAGAATTTTTGGGAATCTACACGATTGCCGTGCAAGCTACCGGAGGAAGAGATGAGAAAATCCTCGCCAACTACTTTCCGTTGGTGCTGAAACCCAACGTGAGATCTTGGCTGATGAACTTGCCGGAGAACTCCATTTCTTCGTGGCCAGATCTCTGTAATGAGTTTGTTGGAGCCTTTACCAGTGGCCACAAGGCCCCTGGACAGCCCAGTGACCTACAAGTGATTCCGCAAAGAGATGGAGAGAATTTGCGCAAGTACATCCAGAGGTTCAGCCATGTGCACCGTAACTTTTCAGATGTGCACCCCGCAGCCATCATTGCCGCCTTTCACACGAATGTGCGCAATCGGAGGATGCAGGAGAAGATGAACGTCAAGCTACCCAAGACCGTCAACGAGCTCTACACATTGGCGGATAAGTGTGTGCACGCTGAGGAAGGAAGAAGGCTTCCTGGGGAGGACACTGGTGCCGAGGTAGATTCCGAGGAAGACGACGCTGCCACCCCGAGGAAGAAGGGCCGAAAGCGCAACAGAAAGCACAAGGGAAAAATTGTTATGGCCGTCGAGGGCTCCGGCAACTCTGAGTCCGCCAAGAAAGCAAAAACTGAGAACTCCGGCAAGGAGGCAGCAGTATGTGCCGCTTGCTAGGAGGCAGCAACAAATGAGAAGGCCGGCAAGTCTGGCGGGCCGTACTGCAAGATTCACCGCACCAAGGGCCATGACCTCCAAGAGTGCCGACAAGTCGAGCACCTTGTTGAGAAGCAGAAGGCTGAATATGAAAAACGTGACAAAGAGAAGAGTCAAGATGGTGCCGGTGGATCCGGCAAAAAGGGCCGTGGGGGTCGAGGAGGCCGTCGCGGCAAGGCCAAGCAGTAGAAAGAAAAACCTGCTAGGGGCCGCGAAAAGAAAGGTGAAGACGATGGGAGTGAGGAAGAAGAGGACGACGGAGAGTCCAGTGAACAGGAATTCCAGAAAGCAACTGAGGCCATGTGCGTTGACGGAGGCGCATCTTTGCACTCCCCTCACCGCCAACTTAAGCACTGGGCACGTGAAGTCAATGCGGCAGAACCGGCAATGGGCTCTCAAAATCCACTCAAATGGTTACACACGCCTATCATTTTCGATGCCGAGGACTACCCTGATCGCACAACCGCAGTTGGGTGTTTTCCGTTGTTGGTTTCACCGACAATTCGCAACCTCCAGGTCACGAAAATGTTAGTTGACGGTGGGGCCGGCCTAAACTTGATTTCTCCAGAAGTAATCATGAGGCTGCAGATCCCCGATGATGAACTCGAAAAAACGGGCACGTTTCAAGGAGTAAACCCGGGAAGAAGCCAGCCCAAGGGAAAGATCACATTGCCGGTGATGTTTGGCGGGGAATTGAACTACAGAACAGAAAAGATTGTGTTTGACGTTGTCAAGATCCCCTTGCCATATAATGGAATTCTTGGCCGCCTAGCCTTGGCAAAATTCATGGCAGCATCTCACTATGCTTACAACACGTTGAAGATGCCAGGGCTGATGGGTGTCATTTCCATCAACTCTGACAAAAAAGATGCAGTTATTTGCGTCGACAAGATGTACTGAGATGCGGTTGTAGCAGAAGCTGCCAAGGCGCCAGCTCCCGCCAAGAAGAAAGAAAACAAAAAGTCCGGCAAGACCTCTGACAAGGATTCCGGGAAGCGCACCTCTTCGGAGTGCTGCGCGCCTGTCGAAGACTTGCCGGAGTGCTCTACCGGTAAGAAGTCCAGAGCCACTGCACCAGTGACCAAAAAAGTGCCGGCGAGGGAGGACGGCACTGACGGTACCTTCACTATCAGTGCCACCCTTGACAGTAAATAGGAAAGCGCGCTCGTTGCCTTCCTGCGGGCGAATGTCGATGTGTTCGCATGGCGACCATCTGACATCCCCGGTGTTCCCAGGGATGTAATTGAGCACCACCTTGCCGTCTCTCCCCACGCTCGGCCCGTCAAGCAAAAAGTCCGGAAGCAAGCTTTGGAGCAGCAACAATTCATTGACGAAGAAATCAAGAAACTTGAAGCAGCAGGCTTGGTCAGAGGTGTACTACATCCTACTTGGTTGGCAAATCCAGTGGTGGTGCGCAAAGCAAATGGAAAGTGAAGACTTTGTATTGACTACACTGATATTAACAAAGCTTGTCCAAAGGATCCTTTCCCCTTGTCGCACATCGATCAAATTGTGGACTCCACTTCTGGCTGTGATTTACTCTCCTTCCTTGATGCATATTCTGGGTACCATCAGATATTCATGGCCAAGGAGGATGAGGAGAAAACCGCATTCATTACTCCATGTGGCACATACTGCTTCGTGCGTATGCCTTTTGGATTAAAGAGTGCTGGTTCGACATTCGCAAGAGCAGTCCAGATTGGTTTTGAGCCCCAGCTGCACAGGAACGTGGAAGCATACATGGATGATATAGTGGTCAAGACCAAGGACAAATCTACCCTCATTCAAGATTTAGAAGAGGCATTTGCAAACTTGCGCAAGATCAATCTGGAGCTCAATCCCGAGAAGTGTGTGTTTGGTGTCCCGTCCGGCAAGCTTCTCGGATTCTTTCTATCTCAACGAGGAATTGAAGCAAATCCCGACAAGATCAAAGCAATTGAGTAGATTCAAGCACCGAAAAGTGTCAAAGATGTATACCGTATTGCCGGTTGTGTTGCTGCCTTGAGTAGGTTCATTTCAAGATCCACCGAGCGCGCCCTGCCGTTTTTCAAGATTTTGAAAAAGGCAGGACCGATGAAATGGACTCCGAAAGTGGAGGCCGCGCTGCAGGACTTGAAAAGATACCTCTCCTCCGTGCCAACACTAGTTGCGCCTAGACCACAAGAGTCGTTGCTGCTATATGTAGCGGCAACAAATCAAGTGGCTAGCTCTGCGTTAGTAGCGCAGAGGGAAGCCGATGACGAGGAAGCAGTCGGGGCAAGCCCATCCAGCGACAAACCGGAATCTTCTCCGGCAAGGTCCGACGCCGACAAGACAGAAACATCACAAGCGAATGAAACTAACCAGCAAGTGATGCCAAAGAAGAAAGTGGTGCAGTGGCCCGTATATTTTGTTAGCTCCCTTCTATAGGGGGCTAGGTCAAGATACTCTGGGGTGCAGAAATTGCTTTTCGGCCTTCTTATGGCCTCAAAAAAGCTGCGTCACTACTTCCAAGCACAGGAGATCACCATCGTCACTCGCTTCCCGTTGCAACGCATTTTGAGAAATCCAGAAGCAACTGGCAGGATAGTGGAGTGGGCGTTGGAATTGTCAAGCTTTGCACTTAAGTTTGAAAGCACTTCAACCATCCAGAGCAGAGCCTTGGCGGAGTTCATTGCAGAATGGACGCCAACGCAAGACGAAGAAATTGAAGAAATGGCTCTCCTCGGCAAAGAAGCAGTCAAAGAATGGATCATGTACTTTGACAGTGCCTTCTCGCTGCAAGGCGCCAGTGCCGGAGTGCTGCTTGTCGCACCCACCGGAGAGCACCTCAAGTATGTGGTTCAAATGCACTTTCCCAGGGAGCAACCTACAAACAACACTACTGAGTACGAAGGACTCCTTGCCGGTCTTAGGATCACGGTGGACCTTGGAATGAAAAAATGGATCATCCGCGGTGACTCGCAGCTTGTTGTGAAGCAAGTAAACAAAGATTACGAGAGCCCGTTGATGGAAGCGTATGTGGAAGAAGTGAGGAAATTGGAGGAACACTTTGACGGATTGCAAACACATCACATCCCTCGTGCGGAAAACAGCATTGCTGATCACCTATCAAAGTGTGCCGCCCAAAAGCTACCTGTGGAACCAGGAACTTTTGTGCTCCATTTGAATCAACCAACAGTCACTCCATCAACGCAGGCCGGTAAGAGAAGGAAGTTGAATACCGTCAAGTACTTTCTGTAGGAGATATGCCCTAGAGGCAATAATAAATGTTATTGATTATTTCCCTGTTCATAATTAGGTTTATGTTCCATGCTATAACTGCTATGGTTCTCGAGTCTACAATAACCACGAGGCTCGGAGGAAGACTCATATGCACGTGTGGGATAATAAACAGTAAAATGTATTCCTAGTCTGGCCTCTAAGACTGGCTCAAGTATTGCATGATGATCCTGTTTTCCTGATCATGGGCATGGCTATGCCGGCAATTTTGAGGGCACAATTGTTGGTAGAACACTTGTGTTGAATCGACCCGAATTAATGTTATGCTATGAGATTCATTCGTCATAAGTTAATGGTTAATAACACAGAGATGGTTAATGTTTGCATGATTCCTTAGACCATGAGAGTATCGAGTTTCTTCATGCTTGCTTCATGAACTTTGGGGTTTGTTAAACGTCATCCGTAAATGGGTGGCTATTACGGCGGCTTACGGGTTCATGGAAAAGTATGTCAAGTAACTTGATAGCTCAAGATTGGGATTTGCTCCTCCGACAATGGAGAGATATCTCTGGGCCCTCTCGGTGTTACGGTATCCATCATCGTCTGGCCAGACACTTTGTGATTTGATCACAGGGATGCCGGAGCACGGAACGAGAAAAGAGAACAATACCGGTAACGAGGTAACTGGCATAGTGGACAAGGTGTTGATCCACGGGGATGCCAACGTGTCTCACCTCGGGTATTTGTAACATATCGCGAAGCAACAGGAATAGCACACGGCAACTGGAGGTTCGCTCGAATATTCATTCGTGTGGGTATAGGGGTCAATATGGGTGTCCACGGCTCCGATGTTGATCATTGATCTGAAGGGGTTCCGGGTCATGTCTATGCTTCACCGAACCTATAGGGTCACACGCTTAAGGGTCATCTATCTGTTGAATACTAGACAGGGAGTCTGAGAGAAAAACACCGAAAAAGTTTCGGACACCGGAAAAGTTTCGGTCAACGGAAAAGTTTCGAAGAGAGAGGTCACCGGATGAGTTTCGGTGAAACTGAAAAGTTGTTTCAGAGGATACCATAAAGTCAAATTGGTTTTGGCACATGCCTGATAATTCTTGAAGGGTGCCAGAATCATTCTGGAAACTTTCTGGAATTTTCCGGGATGAAAACTGGAAATGTTCCGGAGCTGCCGAAACCGCTTTAGATGCTTTTCGCTGATGAAAATCACTAAACCGGAATTGTTCCGGCTCGCGTTGAAAATTATTTTGGTGGGTACTGGAAATGTGCTAAGCCCACATGAATATTTTCAGTTCGATCAGACGTTGAAAAATGTCGTCGTGAGTAGTGAAAGTGCTTTTTGGGATATTTTTGGAAAAGTACCTTTTGGGATATTTTCCCAAAAGGCTTCTAGAAGGGATGGATGGATGGGGACCACCTTTGGGGGGGCCCACAAGGGTTGTGGCCGGCCAAGAAGTGGGCTCCACCTTGGAGCCCCACTTGCCCACTTCCTTTCCCATTTTGCCCTTGGAAAGTGTTTCCTTCATGAGCAAGTTTTGGTATTTTTGAAATGCCCATCCTAGCCCTTGGTTTTCCTATAAATAGAGGTGAGTGGGCTGCCCACAAACTGACTCTTTTCTCACATACAAGTGCCATTGCAATGATCTGGCTTCTTCTCTCCCTCCCAGCGAAATAGTTTCGTAGAGCCGAAAGGCTGTCTGGGTTCCGGCAGGAACTAGTTCTGGACGGCGAAGCCCTGCCGGATAGATGACACCGTATGTGTGAAACTCTATAGAGAGATCGTAGTTTCGGTCTTAGTTCGAGAGTGCCTCCTGAAGGGCTGTCCGTGTGACCGTCCGAGTTTTGGAGGTCCTCCCGAAGGGCTGTCCGAGTGACAGTCCGAGTTTCGGAGGTCCTCCCGAAGGGCTGTCCGCGACACCGTCCGGGGGACTGTCCGACCACCTCCCGGAGGGCTGTCCGCGGGGCAGATGAGGGTATACATCCTCGCGGTTGGGAGGTTGTAAATCCTAGCTGCGGGGATCTGCACCGCCGATCGTCATCGACTCTACTTCCGCTGCGCTACGAGTCGGTAACGAAAATGATCAAACCTTGTATGCAGTCTCCATAGTGGTCCTGGGCTGGTGCGTAGGTCAGAAATTTTTTGTTTTCTGCTGTGCTACCCTACAGTGGCATCAAGAGCCGTGCTATGCGTAGATGCAGGTTGCGATCTAGAATACATAGAGATGTATGGGTGTTGCACAATATAATTAGGTAGTAGATGAGATCTATTGCTGAAAATTATTTGTGCGGGTAGCAGATGAAATCTGTTACCCGATGTTCTTGTTGCTTCCCTAGAGTTTGCATATTTCTGATCTTGATAACAGTATGGTGGAGTTTCAATGTTCTGGCAATCCGCGATCCTGATTGATCAACGAAGTGCTAACAGTTCATTGAATTCCACCGTAGTTAAAAAGAAAGATGAAATTTCGCAGACGAAAGGGCAATGCAGATATGATCTGCACGGGGGTCACGCGTATGACGAAGTTTAGTATGGGGCTCGAGATTTTATTATCTCGTGTTTCATACACCCTGGAATGTTAATCTAGCGACTTGGATTATCATGCTTGATGATGGACGTTGGTAGCTTCGGTTTGTTTCGAAACCTTAGAAGCCACGAAAAATAAATTTTTGCATGAACCGATTAGAGGCGTCTAACTTGGTTTTGTAGGATGGTTTGCATGTGCATGTGATGTGGTATAGCAGTGTTCATAATAATTTGATTATGTATGAGATGACTATATGATGTAAATTGATTAACATGACCTGCGTGTCATGATTCGGCATGATGGCTGGAGCCATATGATTGCACTTTAATGACCTGCGTGTCAACCTTATGTAATGCACTTATTTTATTAGCTATAGAGATAGCAATATTATTTGGTGCATCGACAAGGTGGTGGCAATCTTCGCGAAGGTGAACACCGACGCGAATGCCGAAGACGAAGAAATGAAAGAGTTCTCCGTCAGAAAGGGCTATACGATATCTTGCTATTATGAATTGCCTAAGATGTTTATCCCTTATGAAGCACCCTTCTTGATTGCGCGGTAGTCGCTTTTTATTAGGGTGATCTCTCACAAAAATATCAAGTAGTTAGTGTTCTCCCAAGTGTAGCACCGTCACGGCACCTAACTTTTCGGGGTATCACAGGATCTCCCTGGGTACGAACGATTAGGGATGTGTGAGGCGGGTGAGTTGAGACCTCGCAGCGAGATCACTTGGTTGTCTTGACGTTCTGGAAGGATCTCCCTGAGCTCGGAACACGCCCATCGAAAGATGAACAAGAGTCACATAGAGATGTGATCGGCAAGTTTGCCTACCGATTGAAGTTCGCGCCATCAGTGTTCATTTCGTTCAATGGCGTTGAAAGGATATGCGGATCTTGAACCACTCACAATCAATTATGAGAGATATTGATTTGAGTGGGAGCGCACTATAGAATTAACTTGTTTAATTCTCAGTGCAATTAATTTGAACATTGTCAAAGTGTGGTTTGCATAATAGTTGTAGAATAATGGCTCGCGTTTCCACCTTCCCTATTAAAATTGAATAGCTGTTAAATATCTGGTTAAAACTTTATGGTTGCTAACGTAATGTGAGGATTGTCCTCAATAGTGCCGAGAAGGACTTTGTCCTATCGCATACTTTCGGTATTCTCCCGCTAATGCTATGGATCATGTGACTCTCGTCCTTCGATCCAAAAGCTAGAATTCTGTTTCAGTCAAGTGCAATATGTTTGCTTCCATGAGACCCGAACTTCGAAAGTTTGGATAGTTATGTGATATTCATGGAATCTGAAAATCATTTTCAGAGACAGACAAAGGCTAAAAGATATGAGATATCCAAAGCAATGTTTGTTTGCAAACTATTAGTAAAGGAGTTTACTATGCATTAGACTGATAAGAGAGGGATCCAGGAGAACGTCTGTCATATGATGAAAGGTGAATAAAACAACAACTTAAAGAGAAAGGAAGTGTCCAAAGGGTGTTAGTAAGACTTTCACGCCTAGGAAGTCCGGGGCTAACGCCACTCTTAAGTTGGGTGCTTCTTCTGAGAGTAGGAGAAATACTGAAAGTTAAACTGTTAGAAGTATAATGGCAAAAGGAAAGGAGACTGGAATATCCAGCTCATGTATGAATGTCATACAAGTTTTTGATGTATAGTAGGCTGGTCAAAGATATAGTTCTTGGGAATTATGGTTAAACATGTTAATCACTAATTCTTGGGTATTGCGAGTCGATCAAAAAGATACCCGCTCGATTGCATTCTGTTGCAACTCGAAGCAAGAACTACTATGGCCTGAAAGACTAGCCAGGAATGAGGTCTTGATACACGCTGGGAACATAGTAAAAGTTACTATACCTTCCATCGGTGTATTACCTATGTATTTATTTTCATAATTCATTTAGAGTTTCACACTCTAGCCTTTTGCATAAAGTATCTTGCAAGAAGGTTGTTCATAAGAGAACTTTTGATGTTCGGTGTTATGAATAACATAAGGGCCATACTTTCATTATGAATGAAACGTGTGTTATGAATATTGATAAATAATACATTACCTCTGGGTTTACTTTCATAATTCATTTTAGAGTTTCACACTCTAGCCCTTTGCATAAGGTATCTTGCAAGAAGGTTGTTCATAAGAGAACTTTTGATGTTCGGTGTTATGAATAACATGAAGGGCCATGCTTCCATCAAAGATGGGATGTATGTTATGAATATTGATGGAAATATGATACATCCATAACACTGACGCTAAATGTCGCAAGACTAAAAGAATACCACACAAGTGTGGCACTGCATTTGGTCACATTGGAGAAACCCGCATGGAAAATTCCATTATGATGGATTTTGAAGTCGTTTGATTTTGAATCATCTGACACTTGCAACTTTCCTCTGAAAGGTGAAGTGACTGAAATACCATTCACAGGCCATAAGGAACGAGCAAAGAACATATTGGTAATCATACATTATGATGTGTGTAGTCCAATAAATGTTGTTGCAAGTAGTGGATTTATCTATCTTCAAGAATGACTCAAGTAGATATATGGATATTTACTTGTTGAGACGTAAGTCTGGATCTTGTGAATTCATTCATAAGGTTTTCAAAAATGAAGTAGAAGTTGTTGTAACAAGAAAATTATGTTTCTACAATTCGATTGCAGAAAGGAATATTTGAGTTACAAGTTTAGCGAATGTCTGATGAGTTGTGAAAGGGGTTTCATAACTTGCACCTCCCGGAACACCACTGCAAGTGGAAAATCCGTGAAGATGTAATCGAACCATTTATGACATGGTAAGAGCAAAGATGACATAAATAAATTTGCCATTATCCCTTTTAAAGTGATGCTTTAGAGACTGCGGCTTTTACACTGAAAAGAGCTCCATCGGGTCTGTTGAAATGACGCCATGGTATGGTACGCCCAACCATGCTATATCTTTTCTTAACATTTGGAATATGGGGCTTGTGTGAAAGGTTACAAACCTATTCCAAATCAGACAAGTGCTACTTTGTAGGTTATCCCAAGTCATTGGGTATTTCCCCACCACAATACCGAGGCAAATAGGTTTGCCACAAAGAACGGTATGCCTTTTGAGGAAAATGGTTCTTTCAAAAAGGTGAGTGGGAGAACAGTGCAACTCGACGAGATAAACAGTATCTTCGTCATCAGATCAAAGGAAAGAGACCTTGGAAGTAATTCCGGAGTTTCCTACTGCGATTGATACGGAAGTCTCTACAATAAAATGTATGGACTTCGGTCGAACTTGCAGCTGAACCACGTAGGCAAAGCTCGTGCAAACCTATCAGGTGCGCAAACGAGATATTGTTGTTAGACAACAATATACCTACAATACACAAGGAAGCGTTGATGGGCCCTGACTCCGGAATTGGCTAAATGCCAATACAATCCGAGATAGTTTCCATATAAGTGATTCGAGATTAAAATCTTGATACACCTTTCAGAAGGCTTAGAGTCTAACGAATATTTATGGAACTAAAAACTGATACGGATAAAATGTTTTATCCATAAAGCTCGACTTGTTGCAATAACAAGTTCAAAGAGTTGACTACGATGAGATTGTCTCACCGTAGCAATGCTTGAAGTCGGTTCGGGTTGAACTAGCAATTAATACATATTTCAATCATGAGATATGAAACATGGATGACAAAAGGATTTCCATCTCATGGAAATAAAACCTAGGACTTGTATGTGATACAGTCCAAAGCAATTTGTCAATCCAGAGGATGCTAATAAGTATGCAAACTTCAGAGTTCCAGCGATGGACAGAAGAGAGCAAAGTGGAGTTGGAATCTTTGTTTTTGATGGAATGGTCAAAGGGGTTTGATTTCATCAAATGGGTATCGAAGATGCTTGTGATTCAAGAAAGTAAGTGGGAGCATAATAATATTTCTAAAAACCGTGTGTACATGACACATTGTTAATTAGAAATAAATTTCTTGACACGAATTAGGACTTCATTTGAAAATAGTTTTTCGATGAAGTGCTTAGGCTAAATAAGCCTCAATATTAGGCATGATGATCTATGGAGATAGATTTACCTAATGGGGCTAAGCTATGAATACATATTGACAAGGTGCTAAAACCTTTTAGCATTTAAAACGCCAAGGAGTGATTCTTGCCGAAGTCACATGGGAAGAGTTTTGCAAGACTCGGTGTCTCAAAACACAGATGAGCAAAAATACATGATGGTGATTCCACACACTCTTGTGTTTGGATTAATCATGTACTCCATGGTATGTAAAACAACCAGATATGTCCAATACTCCAAAGTTGTTGCGAGTATAGATACCAAAGTGATCAAAAGTACTGATCATGGGACAACAGTGAAAGATGTCATTAGGTACTAGAGTAGTACCGATGACATGTTTTCTCGCAAGCAGAGATTATGAACTGCTCATTGTAAGTAATTACATCGATACAGTCTTCATCAATGCTCCATGCGATTTTCGATTTAAGTTAAGGGTTTTGTGTAATACACAATATGGTGGCACGGTAGTTGGAAATTGTTCCAAACAAGATACTGTGGCGAATTCTATAACAAAGGCTAAGTATGTTGATGCTTTAGAAGCGACAAAGAAGTTGTTGAATCATATAGTTCATTCATGAACTTAGTATGGTTCCAAGATGGCTTTGGTCTATGGGACACTATTGCAGATAGTTGCTCCATAGCTCAGTCTGAGGAATCAGGTTTCGACCAATGATTCACACATATGCAAAGCCAAGTCCACACAAAATATGAATTTTGTGAAAGCGTGAAAACGCGAGGATATGCAATGTTACACACGGAGCTGAAGTCGTCAGATCCGTTGGACATCAGGCTATACCACATGCGAAGCATATTTTACACCAGTATGCCATAGGTGTAAAGTGCATTAAGCATTGACTAGATTATTGAATCTAGTGCAAGTGGGAGTCTGTAGGAGATATGCCCTAGAGGCAATAATAAATGTTATTGATTATTTCCCTGTTCATAATTAGGTTTATGTTCCATGCTATAACTGCTATGGTTCTCGAGTCTACAATAACCACGAGGCTCGGAGGAAGACTCATATGCACGTGTGGGATAATAAACGGTAAAATGTATTCCTAGTCTGGCCTCTAAGACTGGCTCAAGTATTGCATGATGATCCTGTTTTCCTGATCATGGGCATGGCTATGCCGGCAATTTTGAGAGCATAATTGTTGGTAGAACACTTGTGTTGAATCGACCCAAATTAATGTTATGCTATGAGATTCATTCGTCATAAGTTAATGGTTAATAACACAGAGATGGTTAATGTTTGCATGATTCCTTAGACCATGAGAGTATCGAGTTTCTTCATGCTTGCTTCATGAACTTTGGGGTTTGTTAAACATCATCCGTAAATGGGTGGTTATTACGGCGGCTTACGGGTTCATGGAAAAGTATGTCAAGTAACTTGATAGCTCAAGATTGGGATTTGCTCCTCCGACGATGGAGAGATATCTCTGGGCCCTCTCGGTGTTACGGTATCCATCATCGTCTGGCCAGACACTTTGTGATTTGATCACGGGGATGCCGGAACACGGAACGAGAAAAGAGAACAATACCGGTAACGAGGTAACTGGCATAGTGGACAAGGTGTTGATCCACGGGGATGCCAACGTGTCTCACCTCGGGTATTTGTAACATATCACGAAGCAACAGGAATAGCACATGGCAACTGGAGGGTCGCTCGAATATTCATTCGTGTGGGTATAGGGGTCAATATGGGTGTCCACGGCTCCGATGTTGATCATTGATCGGAAGGGGTTCCGGGTCATGTCTATGCTTCACCGAACCTATAGGGTCAGACGCTTAAGGGCCATCTATCTGTTGAATACTAGACAGGGAGTCTGAGAGAAAAACACCGAAAAAGTTTCGGACACCGGAAAAGTGTCGGTCAACGGAAAAGTTCCGAAGAGAGAGGTCACCGGATGAGTTTCGGTGAAACTGAAAAGTTGTTTCAGAGGATACCATAAAGTCAAATTGGTTTTGGCACATGCCTGATAATTCTTGGAGGGTGCCAGAATCATTCTGGAAACTTTCTGGAATTTTCCGGGATGAAAACCGGAAATGTTCCGGAGCTGCCGAAACCGCTTCAGATGCTTTTCGCAGATGAAAATCACTAAACCGGAATTGTTCCGGCTCGCATTGAAAATTATTTTATTGGGTACTGGAAATGTTCTAAGCCCACATGAATATTTTCAGTTTGATCAGACGCTGAAAAATGTCGTCATGAATAGTGAAAGTGCTTTTTGGGATATTTTTGGAAAAGTACCTTTTGGGATATTTTCCCAAAAGGCTTCTAGAAGGGATGGATGGATGGGGACCACCTTTGGGGGGGCCCACAAGGGTTGTGGCCGGCCAAGAAGTGGGCTCCACCTTGGAGCCCCACTTGCCCACTTGCTTTCCCATTTTGCCCTTGGAAAGTGTTTCCTTCATGAGCAAGTTTTGGTATTTTTGAAATGCCCATCCTAGCCCTTGGTTTTCCTATAAATAGAGGTGAGTGGGCTGCCCACAAACTGACTCTTTTCTCACATACAAGTGCCATTGCAATGATCTGGCTTCTTCTCTCCCTCCCAGCGAAATAGTTTCGTAGAGCCGAAAGGCTGTCTGGGTTCCGGCAGGAACTAGTTCTGGACGGCGAAGCCCTGCCGGATAGATGACACCGTATGTGTGCAACTCTGTAGAGAGATCGTAGTTTCGGTCTTAGTTCGAGAGTGCCTCCCGAAGGGCTGTCCGTGTGACCGTCCGAGTTTTGGAGGTCCTCCCGAAGGGCTGTCCGAGTGACAGTCCGAGTTTCGGAGGTCCTCCCGAAGGGCTGTCCGCGACACCGTCCGGGGGACTGTCCGACCGCCTCCCAAAGGGCTGTCCACGGGGCAGATGAGGGTATACATCCTCGCGGTTGGGAGGTTGTAAATCCTAGCTGCGGGGATTTGCACCGCCGATCGTCATCGACTCTACTTCCGCTGCGCTACGAGTCGGTAACGAAAATGATCAAACCTTGTATGCAGTCTCCATAGTGGTCCTGGGCTGGTGCGTAGGTCGGAAAATTTTTGTTTTCTGCTGCGTTACCCTACAGTGGCATCAAGAGCCGTGCTATGCGTAGATGCAGGTTGCGATCTAGAATACATAGAGATGTATGGGTGTTGCACAATATAATTAGGTAGTAGATGAGATCTATTGCTGAAAATTATTTGTGCGGGTAGCAGCAGATGAAATCTGTTACCCGATGTTCTTGTTGCTTCCCTAGAGTTTGCATATTTCTGATCTTGATAACAGTATGGTGGAGTTTCAATGTTCTGGCAATCCGCGATCCTGATTGATCAATGATGTGCTAACAGTTCATTGAATTCCACCGTAGTTAAAAAGAAAGATGAAATTTCGCAGACGAAAGGGCAATGCAGATATGATCTTTACGGGGGTCACGCGTATGACGAAGTTTAGTATGGGGCTCGAGATTTTATTATCTCGTGTTTCATACACCCTGGAATGTTAATCTAGCGACTTGGATTATCATGCTTGATGATGGACGTTGGTAGCTTCGGTTTGTTTCGAAACCTTAGAAGCCACGAAAAATAAATTTTTGCATGAACCGATTAGAGGCGTCTAACTTGGTTTTGCAGGATGGTTTGCATGTGCATGTGATGTGGTATAGCAGTGTTCATAATAATTTGATTATCTATGAGATGACTATATGATGTAAATTGATTAACATGACCTGCGTGTCATGATTCGGCATGATGGCTGGAGCCATATGATTGCACTTTAATGACCTGCGTGTCAACCTTATGTAATGCACTTATTTTATTAGCTATAGAGATAGTAATATTATTTGGTGCATCGACAAGGTGGTGGCAATCTTCGCGAAGGTGAACACTGACGCGAATGCCGAAGACGAAGAAATGAAAGAGTTCTCCGTCAGAAAGGGCTATACCATATCTTGCTATTATGAATTGCCTGAGATGTTTATCCCTTATGATGCACCCTTCTTGATTGCGCGGTAGTCGCTTTTTATTAGGGTGATCTCTCACAAAAATATCAAGTAGTTAGTGTTCTCCCAAGTGTAGCACCGTCACGGCACCTAACTTTTCGGGGTATCACAGGATCTCCCTGGGTACGAACGATTAGGGATGTGTGAGGCGGGTGAGTTGAGACCTCGCAGCGAGATCACTTGGTTGTCTTGACGTTCTGGAAGGATCTCCCTGAGCTCGGAACACGCCCATCGAAAGATGAACAAGAGTCACATAGAGATGTGATCGGCAAGTTTGCCTACCGATTGAAGTTCGCGCCATCAGTGTTCATCTCGTTCAATGGCGTTGAATGGATATGCGGATCTTGAACCACTAACAATCAATTATGAGAGATATTGATTTGAGTGGGAGCGCACTATAGAATTAACTTGTTTAATTCTCAGTGCAATTAATTTGAACACTGTCAAAGTGTGGTTTGCATAATAGTTGTAGAATAATGGCTCGCGTTTCCACCTTCCCTATTAAAATTGAATAGCTGTTAAATATCTGGTTAAAACTTTACGGTTGCTAACGTAATGTGAGGATTGTCCTCAATAGTGCCGAGAAGGACTTTGTCCTATCGCATACTTTCGGTATTCTCCCGCTAATGCTATGGATCATGTGACTCTCGTCCTTCGATCCAAAAGCTAGAATTCTGTTTCAGTCAAGTGCAATATGTTTGCTTCCATGAGACCCGAACTTCGAAAGTTTGGATAGTTATGTGATATTCATGGAATCTGAAAATCATTTTCAGAGACAGACAAAGGCTAAAAGATATGAGATATCCAAAGCAATGTTTGTTTGCAAACTATTAGTAAAGGAGTTTACTATGCATTAGACTAATAAGAGAGGGATCCAGGAGAACGTATGTCATATGATGAAAGGTGAATAAAACAACAACTTAAAGAGAAAGGAAGTGTCCAAAGGGTGTTAGTAAGACTTTCACGCCTAGGATGTCCGGGGCTAACGCCACTCTTAAGTTGGGTGCTTCTTCTGAGAGTAGGAGAAATACTGAAAGTTAAACTGTTAGAAGTATAATGGCAAAAGGAAAGGAGACTGGAATATCCAGCTCATGTATGAATGTCATACAAGTTTTTGATGTATAGTAGACTGGTCAAAGATATAGTTCTTGGGAATTATGGTTAAACATGTTAATCACTAATTCTTGGGTATTGTGAGTCGATCAAAAAGATACCCGCTCGATTGCATTCTGTTGCAACTCGAAGCAAGAACTACTATGGCCTGAAAGACTAGCCAGGAATGAGGTCTTGATACACGCTGGGAACATAGTAAAAGTTACTATACCTTCCATCGGTGTATTACCTATGTATTTATTTTCATAATTCATTTAGAGTTTCACACTCTAGCCTTTTGCATAAAGTATCTTGCAAGAAGGTTGTTCATAAGAGAACTTTTGATGTTCGGTGTTATGAATAACATAAGGGCCATACTTGCATTATGAATGAAACGTGTGTTATGAATATTGATAAATAATACATTACCTCTGGGTTTACTTTCATAATTCATTTTAGAGTTTCACACTCTAGCCCTTTGCATAAGGTATCTTGCAAGAAGGTTGTTCATAAGAGAACTTTTGATGTTCGGTGTTATGAATAACATGAAGGGCCATGCTTCCATCAAAGATGGGATGTATGTTATGAATATTGATGGAAATATGATACATCCATAACACTGACGCTAAATTTCACAAGACTAAAAGAATACCACACAAGTGTGGCACTGCATTTGGTCACATTGGAGAAACCCGCATGGAAAATTCCATTATGATGGATTTTGAAGTCGTTTGATTTTGAATCATCTGACACTTGCAACTTTCCTCTGAAAGGTGAAGTGACTGAAATACCATTCACAGGCCATAAGGAACGAGCAAAGAACATATTGGTAATCATACATTATGATGTGTGTAGTCCAATAAATGTTGTTGCAAGTAGTGGATTTATCTATCTTCAAGAATGACTCAAGTAGATATATGGATATTTACTTGTTGAGACGTAAGTCTGGATCTTGTGAATTCATTCATAAGGTTTTCAAAAATGAAGTAGAAGTTGTTGTAACAAGAAAATTATGTTTCTACAATTCGATTGCAGAAAGGAATATTTGAGTTACAAGTTTAGCGAATGTCTGATGAGTTGTGAAAGGGGTTTCATAACTTGCACCTCCCGGAACACCACTGCAAGTGGAAAATCCGTGAAGATGTAATCGAACCATTTATGACATGGTAAGAGCAAAGATGACATAAATAAATTTGCCATTATCCCTTTTAAAGTGATGCTTTAGAGACTGCGGCTTTTACACTGAAAAGAGCTCCATCGGGTCTGTTGAAATGACGCCATGGTATGGTACGCCCAACCATGCTATATCTTTTCTTAACATTTGGAATATGGGGCTTGTGTGAAAGGTTACAAACCTATTCCAAATCAGACAAGTGCTACTTTGTAGGTTATCCCAAGTCATTGGGTATTTCCCCACCACAATACCGAGGCAAATAGGTTTGCCACAAAGAACGGTATGCCTTTTGAGGAAAATGGTTCTTTCAAAAAGGTGAGTGGGAGAACAGTGCAACTCGACGAGATAAACAGTATCTTCGTCATCAGATCAAAGGAAAGAGACCTTGGAAGTAATTCCGGAGTTTCCTACTGCGATTGATACGGAAGTCTCTACAATAAAATGTATGGACTTCGGTCGAACTTGCAGCTGAACCACGTAGGCAAAGCTCGTGCAAACCTATCAGGTGCGCAAACGAGATATTGTTGTTAGACAACAATATACCTACAATACACAAGGAAGCGTTGATGGGCCCTGACTCCGGAATTGGCTAAATGCCAATACAATCCGAGATAGTTTTCATATAAGTGATTCGAGATTAAAATCTTGATACACCTTTCAGAAGGCTTAGAGTCTAACGAATATTTATGGAACTAAAAACTGATACGGATAAAATGTTTTATCCATAAAGCTCGACTTGTTGCAATAACAAGTTCAAAGAGTTGACTACGATGAGATTGTCTCACCGTAGCAATGCTTGAAGTCGGTTCGGGTTGAACTAGCAATTAATACATATTTCAATCATGAGATATGAAACATGGATGACAAAAGGATTTCCATCTCATGGAAATAAAACCTAGGACTTGTATGTGATACAGTCCAAAGCAATTTGTCAATCCAGAGGATGCTAATAAGTATGCAAACTTCAGAGTTCCAGCGATGGACAGAAGAGAGCAAAGTGGAGTTGGAATCTTTGTTTTTGATGGAATGGTCAAAGGGGTTTGATTTCATCAAATGGGTATCGAAGATGCTTGTGATTCAAGAAAGTAAGTGGGAGCATAATAATATTTCTAAAAACCGTGTGTACATGACACATTGTTAATTAGAAATAAATTTCTTGACACGAATTAGGACTTCATTTGAAAATAGTTTTTCGATGAAGTGCTTAGGCTAAATAAGCCTCAATATTAGGCATGATGATCTATGGAGATAGATTTACCTAATGGGGCTAAGCTATGAATACATATTGACAAGGTGCTAAAACCTTTTAGCATTTAAAACGCCAAGGAGTGATTCTTGCCGAAGTCACATGGGAAGAGTTTTGCAAGACTCGGTGTCTCAAAACACAGATGAGCAAAAATACATGATGGTGATTCCACACACTCTTGTGTTTGGATTAATCATGTATTCCATGGTATGTAAAACAACCAGATATGTCCAATACTCCAAAGTTGTTGCGAGTATAGATACCAAAGTGATCAAAAGTACTGATCATGGGACAACAGTGAAAGATGTCATTAGGTACTAGAGTAGTACCGATGACATGTTTTCTCGCAAGCAGAGATTATGAACTGCTCGTTGTAAGTAATTACATCGATACAGTCTTCATCAATGCTCCATGCGATTTTCGATTTAAGTTAAGGGTTTTGTGTAATACACAATATGGTGGCACGGTAGTTGGAAATTGTTCCAAACAAGATACTGTGGCGAATTCTATAACAAAGGCTAAGTATGTTGATGCTTTAGAAGCGACAAAGAAGTTGTTGAATCATATAGTTCATTCATGAACTTAGTATGGTTCCAAGATGGCTTTGGTCTATGGGACACTATTGCAGATAGTTGCTCCATAGCTCAGTCTGAGGAATCAGGTTTCGACCAATGATTCACACATATGCAAAGCCAAGTCCACACAAAATATGAATTTTGTGAAAGCGTGAAAACGCGAGGATATGCAATGTTACACACGGAGCTGAAGTCGTTAGATCCGTTGGACATCAGGCTATACCACATGCGAAGCATATTTTACACCAGTATGCCATAGGTGTAAAGTGCATTAAGCATTGACTAGATTATTGACTCTAGTGCAAGTGGGAGTCTGTAGGAGATATGCCCTAGAGGCAATAATAAATGTTATTGATTATTTCCCTGTTCATAATTAGGTTTATGTTCCATGCTATAACTGCTATGGTTCTCGAGTCTACAATAACCACGAGGCTCGGAGGAAGACTCATATGCACGTGTGGGATAATAAACGGTAAAATATATTCCTAGTCTGGCCTCTAAGACTGGCTCAAGTATTGCATGATGATCCTGTTTTCCTGATCATGGGCATGGCTATGCCGGCAATTTTGAGGGCACAATTGTTGGTAGAACACTTGTGTTGAATCGACCCGAATTAATGTTATGCTATGAGATTCATTCGTCATAAGTTAATGGTTAATAACACAGAGATGGTTAATGTTTGCATGATTCCTTAGACCATGAGAGTATCGAGTTTCTTCATGCTTGCTTCATGAACTTTGGGGTTTGTTAAACGTCATCCGTAAATGGGTGGCTATTACGGCGGCTTACGGGTTCATGGAAAAGTATGTCAAGTAACTTGATAGCTCAAGATTGGGATTTGCTCCTCCGACGATGGAGAGATATCTCTGGGCCCTCTCGGTGTTACGGTATCCATCATCGTCTGGCCAGACACTTTGTGATTTGATCACGGGGATGCCGGAACACGGAACGAGAAAAGAGAACAATACCGGTAATGAGGTAACTGGCATAGTGGACAAGGTGTTGATCCACGGGGATGCCAACGTGTCTCACCTCGGGTATTTGTAACATATCGCGAAGCAACAGGAATAGCACACGACAACTGGAGGTTCGCTCGAATATTCATTCGTGTGGGTATAGGGGTCAATATGGGTGTCCACGGCTCCGATGTTGATCATTGATCGGAAGGGGTTCCGGGTCATGTCTATGCTTCACCGAACCTATAGGGTCACACGCTTAAGGGTCATCTATCTGTTGAATACTAGACAGGGAGTCTGAGAGAAAAACACCGAAAAAGTTTTGGATACCGGAAAAGTTTCGGTCAACGGAAAAGTTCCGAAGAGAGAGGTCACCGGATGAGTTTCGGTGAAACTGAAAAGTTGTTTCAGAGGATACCATAAAGTCAAATTGGTTTTGGCACATGCCTGATAATTCTTGGAGGGTGCCAGAATCATTCTGGAAACTTTCTGGAATTTTCCGGGATGAAAACCGGAAATGTTCCGGAGCTGCCGAAACCGCTTCAGATGCTTTTCGCAGATGAAAATCACTAAACCGGAATTGTTCCGGCTCGCGTTGAAAATTATTTTGGTGGGTACTGGAAATGTTCTAAGCCCACATGAATATTTTCAGTTCAATCAGACGCTGAAAAATGTCGTCGTGAATAGTGAAAGTGCTTTTTGGGATATTTTTGGAAAAGTACCTTTTGGGATATTTTCCCAAAAGGCTTCTAGAAGGGATGAATGGATGGGGACCACCTTTGGGGGGCCCCGCAAGGGTTGTGGCCGGCCAAGAAGTGGGCTCCACCTTGGAGCCCCACTTGCCCACTTGCTTTCCCATTTTGCCCTTGGAAAGTGTTTCCTTCATGAGCAAGTTTTGGTATTTTTGAAATGCCCATCCTAGCCCTTGGTTTTCCTATATATAGAGGTGAGTGGGCTGCCCACAAACTGACTCTTTTCTCACATACAAGTGCCATTGCAATGATCTAGCTTCTTCTCTCCCTCCCAGCGAAATAGTTTCGTAGAGCCGAAAGGCTGTCTGGGTTCCTGCAGGAACTAGTTCTGGACGGCGAAGCCCTGCCGGATAGATGACACCGTATGTGTGCAACTCTGTAGAGAGATCGTAGTTTCGGTCTTAGTTCGAGAGTGCCTCCCGAAGGGCTGTCCGTGTGACCGTCCGAGTTTTGGAGGTCCTCCCGAAGGGCTGTCCGAGTGACAGTCCGAGTTTCGGAGGTCCTCCCGAAGGGCTGTCCGCGACACCGTCCGGGGGACTGTCCGACCGCCTCCCGGAGGGCTCTCCGCGGGGCATATGAGGGTATACATCCTCGCGGTTGGGAGGTTGTAAATCCTAGCTGCGGGGATCTGCACCCCCGATCGTCATCGACTCTACTTCCGCTGCGCTACGAGTCGGTAACGAAAATGATCAAACCTTGTATGCAGTCTCCATAGTGGTCCTGGGCTGGTGCGTAGGTCGGAAATTTTTTGTTTTCTGCTGCGTTACCCTACACTTTCCGGCAGAGCTCCCGAAAGCCATCGGCAAGGATGTTGCCGGGAACAACGACACAGTTGTCGGTGAGCAGCGGCTTCGCGCAGAACCTCAGGTTCTTGCCATAGAGGCAAGCGCTTCCGCAGCAGAAGAAATGCCTTTGGTCCTTGTCGTCGAGCCACAGGCTCCGGCATGGGCACAGCAGATAGTTTGTTTCCTTCAAACAGGAGAACTTCTCGATGAGCAAGAAGAAGCTGAGAAAGTAGCCCAATAGTCAAGTGTGTATCAGTTTGTGGATAGCATCCTATACAGAAAACGACCAAACGGTGTGAAATTAAAGTGTATTTGCCGGGAAGATGGACTGAAGCTGTTGGCGGAGATACATGGAGGCATATGTGGCTCTCACATACGTTCAAGAGCACTTGCCGGCAAAGCTTTCCGGCAAGGATTCTATTGGCCCACTGCCCTTCAGGATGCAACTGAGCTAGTAACAAAATGTGAAGCATGCTAGTTCCATTCAAAGAACATACATCAGCCAGCTCAAGCTCTCCAAATGATCCCTCTCTCCTGGCCCTTTTCGGTCTGGGGGCTTGATATCTTGGGCCCCTTCCCCCGTGCTACCGGGGGCTTTGAGTTCTTGTACATTGCCATCGACAAGTTCACAAAGTGGCCTAAATTGGAGCCAGTGAGGAAGGTGACAGCGTAATCGGCCGTCAAGTTCTTCAAAGGATTAGTTTGCCGTTTCGGGGTTCCTAACAGAATCATCACCGACAATGGCACACAATTCACGAGTCGCACCTTCATGCAGTATATCCAAGACCTTGGCAGCAAAATCTGTTTTGCATCTGTCGCAAAATGTGGAAGGCACTGGATTGATGAGTTGCTGGCAGTTCTTTGGTCACTCAGGACGACACCAAATTGAGCTACCGGCCAAACACCCTTCTCCCTAATCTATGGTGAAGAAGCGGTGCTGCCCACGGAACTCATATACGGGTCACCTCGAGTGCTCGCTTATGACGAAGCTGAGCAAGAGCAGCTGTGGCAAGACGACGCAACACTCCTTGAGGAGGATCGTCTTCGGGCATCTGTGTGAGCTGCACGCTACCAGCAAGCCTTGCGTCGCTATCATAACCGCAAAGTGCACGCCCGAAGCCTTGAGGAAGGCGACCTTGTTCTTCGGCGCGTTCAATCCGCCAAGGAATCAAACAGGTTGATGCCGAAGTGGGAAGGCCCTTATCGGGTAGTATGAGTCACCAGACCTGGTGCAGTCCGTCTGGAGACCGTAGATGGCACCCCAGTGCAGAACTCATGGAATATTGAGCATCTTCGCAAGTTCTACCCATAAGGCGCGGTTGCCGGGCCTCCCGGCAACCCCTTTTGTACAAACTTTGTCGGCAAGACTTGTAACCCTTTGTACAAATCTAGGCGCAGATCCTATGCATAATAAAGCTAAGTGTTTCGCAACTCTTCGTACATATTCGTTTATATAAGGACACATGTGATGTTGTGAATTACACTTTAGTTTGTATGAAATGGCTGATGAACCATCAAGGTTCCCAAACCACTCTTTTCTCCTCTTTCTTTTTCTTAAAAGGACAGAAGAATCCCTCGCGTGCAAGTTTCCCGGGGGGAGTGGATATGTGGTACCATTTTAATGACGTTCAAGTGATCATTTAGTACCATGACGAGAACAGCGCAAGGAAAAGCTAAGTTGAAAAACTTTGAAATTTTTTCCTTGTTACATTTGCAATTTCCCTTGAACGATTTTGTGTCTGTATGAGAAACTTGCACGCGAAGGAATCTTGCCGCGATCAGTCCGCGCTCTAGCTTGCCTCGAGTCCGCTCGGCAAACTTAGCAGTCGCGTTCTGGCCCGGCAAGTTACCTTGCCGGCAGCGGCGCTTCCAGCAGGCTGCCAGGGACATGTTCCTCGAAGCGCTCGCGGCAAGTGTGCGCACCGGCAAGTTTCCCAACAGCGTAGGGAACACGATCACACAAAGGCAAAATAAAACGAGGGGAAACATCATACATTCATCCATCAGCACAAGTTATGTTACATCATAGAAACAGTGCAGATCTAACGCAAGATTAAATGTATCTTTCGCATACAGCACAATGATGGATATAACAGCAAACTCAGTCCCGATGATCGCCCTGGACTCTAGGAATCTAGAGGACCTTGTCGGAAAGAGGAGCAGCGATCTTGTCGGCGGCAGTAATGTCGGTGTTCGCCGACAGCCTCCTGAAGAGCCTGGAGAGATCGAGACTGGGATTGCGATGAGCGATTTTGAGCAGCACCCTTTACACGATTTCACGCGCAAACTTCCAGGATTCATCAGTGAACAAAGTAGACCTGTCCTCGTGATACGTCTTCAAGGCGTCGATAAGGCCCTCGAAGAACTTGGTCAGTCTGATGCTGGTGGCCTCCTTGTCCTTGACGGTGAAACCCCAGCTCTTCATGTCCATCACGGCGATTTGGGAGCTGATGCGTTCAGCAGCATTGACAAGCTTGCCGGTCCAGAGGGAAAGATTCTCGTGCAGTCGGGCATACTTGTTCTCGGCATCCCTCTTCAAGGCCTCTTCCTTCTCTAGCTTCTCCGTCAAGACCCTCTCCCTCTCCTTGGCGGATTCGAAGGCTGTTACCAAGGTGGCCAGTTGGGATCTCAGATCTTCGATTGTCTTGGTGGTGGCGTCGAGATCATGGTTCTTGGACGACAGTTGTGTTTGCAGGTCCCCTAGAGTATGGGCTGCCTTCAGAGCTTCATCCTTGAGAGCCTCAATTTCTTTGCGGCTACCGGCAAGATCTTCCTTTAACTTGGCCACTTGGGATTCCAGTTCAGTCTTGGCGGAGGCAGCGGTAGCAGTTTTGTCAGAGGCTTCCTTAAGCTTGGCGGCATTCTCCAAGGCCTGGGCTTCGATGGATTTCTTGTGCCCGTCTTCCAGTTCTTGAGTTTGCTGCTTAAGGAGTGCTTCAATCTCCTCATCCTTGCCACGGAGAGTGGTGGCGGCTCCTTCCCATATGGCAAGATCTTTCTCTTTGGCATTGAGCAGCGTGTCACGCTCTGTCAGCTTGCCGTCACGAATTGCTGCTTCTTCTTTGGCAGCATTAAGATTGCAGGCCTGCTGACTGTACCATGTGCACAGCTCGTCCGCCTTCTCTCTCAGCTTCTGGTCAACCAGATCCGCAACTTTGCGCTCTTCCTGAACCTTGTCCCACCTTCGACTGTACCGTTCTTGCACGCCCTTGAACCCGACGGCCATGATCTCCATGAAAGCAAGATCTTCGGTGCTGTCAGTTGCGTCGGTGGCCTCGCCGTTTCTCTGGGCCAAGGGGAGCAGAATCTGGGGTCTTTCTTCATCAAAGTTTGGCCCAGGAGCACCAGATGAGCTGGGGGCTCCAGATTCGTGCTGAGAAGCAATCAACGCCAAGCTGCTTGACGGGACCTGCGAGGTTGGCGCCACCAGTTGGTTGTCGGGATTCGGCGCATCGGTGTTGACGGGCGCCTTCTCCACATCCATCCTGACGGGCTCGGACGCATCGCCAGGGGTCATCTCAGGCTTCTCGGGAGCCTTTCTGATTTCCTCAGTAACTTGCGCAAGGCCCTCTTCAGCGGCAATCTTGGCGGCTTCATCAGCGGCATCCCTTGCGATATTGGCCACCTCCACAAGAATTTCGCCTTCTTCAGGAGAGGTTGAGGCTGTGGCTTGAAGCAGGAACAAGGATGAAATAGGATTCAAAATCACAAGTCAAGTTCAAGAAAACAAAAAAGAAAATCTTTCCCGTGAGAGGTATACAACGGCAAGAGGATAACCCGTTGGTGTTTGTTGAGGAAGGGCGTCTCCTTCCCTGGAAACTCACGTTGCCGGCGCGCGGTCGTCGACGGCCCTGCTTGTCGGGGTGGCCTCCGTGCGAGCAGGCTCATCGGGGGAGGCCCTTGCCGGGAAAGCACTCTCCGGAACATTGGTTAACGGGGGAACCACCGCAGGGTCCGCCTCTTGACGATCTTCTTCTTGGCAGGCCTCCCCCACCTCTTTATCAGGCTCGGGTGGAGGAACTCCAGTACTGGTGCTGGTGGACAGGATCTGCGTCACGTTCTCACACTGGGGGCTGGGCTGGGGGATGATAACAACAGTTTCAGCCGTCACAACCCCCTGCCCGGCACTCGCCGCAGGATCTTGTACTGTTGTAGACCTGACCCGCTTCGACCGGTGCACAAGTGGTTCTGGGTCCCTGTCAAGACAGAAGAAATCAAGTTAAAATGGCAATTAGATAAAATCAAAGCTTGATGGAGATAAACGAAATCACTTACTCCTCCTCCTCCTCGGACTCGCCAAGGACGTCGAAGTCGTACATCACTGGCGGAGGCGACTCCCTTGCCCTCTTAAGTGCTGGGGGAGGTGAACCCGTCGGCTGAGTGGATTCGACTTCCTCGACAACCTCTTGCCGGGGGGATGGGGGTTGAGTTCGGGGAAGCCGGGTTGATTGCCGGCGTACTTCCTCTTGGCGGCCGGTCTTCGTGGTCGTCTTCTTCACCGTAGGGCCAGCTCCTGGCAAAGAAACACGCACCGGCTCCTGACTGACTGCCCTCCGAAGGCGGCGCCTCTTCTTCAGGGCTCGAGGGCCTTCTTCTTCTTCGGGCTCTTTGGCAGCCTCAGTCCCGGCGAGCTCTTCCTGTTGCTCTTCGGTAGCTTCTTCTTCGGGGTACTCTTCATCATCCTCCTCAGCTGCCGCGGTGCCAAGACCGCCCGCTGCATTGATCCTCGCGATCTCTGCGGCCCTGCTAGCAATGTATGCCAGTTCTTCCTCGCTGGTGGCCCGGATGAGGTCCATTTCCTTCCGGGAGGCTTTCTCCGTCAGGTTGGAGGCCCAATCCATCTCGTTCACCAAGGTGGGCAGATCCCAATCTGCTTTTTCCTCGTGAGCATTACAGTCCAGCATCATCGATAGGATGGAGTCCTTGGCGGAGTTGATGTGCAGCGGAATGATCCCATCCGGCAAGTGAAATGTACCGGTTTTCCGGAACAACTGTTCGCAGAGGCAGGCATGCCCCATGACCGACAAGTTGTTGCCGGTCCCAGGGTACAATCTCATGATGTCAGCGGCGTTCTGGTACTGCCAAGCAAATCTTTCTCTCTTCTGCAGCAGCGCTATGCGTCGCCGGAGGAAATTGGCGCCAACCATCTCAATGGTCAGATTGGCGGCCTTGAGGCGAGCGATCCTGTTCAGTGCCGGACGAATCTTAGCATCAGTAGCACCCATGTGGCTCCAATTCTTGCCACGCTTGATTGCCGCTGTGCGCGGTATACAGAACTGAGGAAAATCCTTTTCCTGGATCCGGCACCACTCAGCCCTCCACTCGTCCAATTTAAGGTGGAGCTGCCCGGCAAGGTACTGGCCCTTGGTTTTTCCCCTGGGGATCCAGGTCACGCTGCCAGAGAGGGATTTGTCTTTGATCCGTCGAATGAAGAAGTGGCGGAACAGATCCACATTGGGGGCAACTCCGACAAAATTCTCGCACAGATGAGCAAAAACAGCTATGCAAGTCATCGCATTCGGGGTAAAATCCAGCAATCTGAACCCGAAACTGAACATCATGGCACTGGAGAAATCTGAGAATGGAGGGACCAAACTGCAGTAGAAGTAAGCGCAGAAGAACGGGTATGAATCTGCGGGATCCTTGTCGCCTTCGGGCAGCACCACAGACGCCTTGTGGTCCTTGGTGTCCCTTCCCCACATATACGCATACCTCCTGATCAGCTCGTTGGCATCTAAGGAGCACGGCGAGAAGATCGCATTCTCCCTCCACCGCTTCTCTAGCTCTTCCAGCGCCTTCTTCTTCTCCTCCGCCTTGGGATCGAGCGGCTTGGCGGGCTTCTTCCCCGCCGCGTCGGCTCTCTTGGGCGCCATCAGGAATTGGGAAGGAAGAAGGTGGTCGAGTCAAGATGCGAATAATTGATAGCGGCGGCGGCGGAAGCAGTTCTGGCGAGACGAAGAAGATGAAGCAGAGGAAAGCAGGGGTGAATGAGCGGCGCCTCCTCGCGGTTGACTTTTTATGGGGAAGGCGCAAGGGGGGGCTGGCTCTTCACTGTTTACCCCAGCCACGCTTTTTACAGGCGCACTACCGCGATATAACCGCAACAGTTCAAGTTCCCACGACCCGCATTTAATGCATTGATTGGACATGCATCACGATAACCATCATGACGAAAAATTACAGCGGCAGTTTTCCCGCCGCGTGTCTATGCATTGTTTGGGCCTAGCCCAACAACGCTTCGGACGCGCGTGTGGCCCAGGCCCGGGGGCTCCTGTCGGTGTATAAAACATGGGTATTTTATACCCTGACTTATGCACAGACGATAGCAGCCTCCTTGCCGGCCCAGACTTGCCGGAAACCACCAAGACCAAGATTCAGGGCCTAGTTGCAAAAGCTACTGGGGATAAGCTCAAGACGAAGCATCAACAAGCACTCAACTAGTGATGAAGATGAAGATATTTCTTGTCGGTAAGACTAAACCGGCAAGGTGAAGACCCAGCAAGTCCATACCGGCAACCTTCCGCCAGCACGCCAGCGCTCCACCTCACCGGACAGCTAGTCAATGATCAGTAAGGTGTCGACCGCGCAAGCTGGTTGGTGAGGTTTGTCGAGGATGTGTTAGCACGCAGGGAGAAGATTTGCCTTTAATGACACCCGTCCAGGAGCCATGTCAGAATAATACGAGGTAACTGGGTGAGCGGTGCAGGAACATTGTCGGGGTTGCCTCTCCACATGACACCTAACGGTGCATTTAATGCCTTTGTCCTAAACTGTCAGAGTTAGGTATGATAGCACTGTTTGCTATCTAATCGCTATGTAATTATTGTTTTGCCATTGTGGTAACCCCTTGAGCTATAAAAGGAGGACCAGGGCTACAATTAGAGGGATTCGGACCCCTTTTCAAACACTAGCACGTCTCGCGTAGTTGCTCTCTCCACGCCTTGTCTGGAGAAGCGCTCCTTGTACTCGCGCTCACACTCATCCAATACACCAAAAGCAGGAGTAGGGTTTTACGCTTCTCAGCGGCCCGAACCTAGGTAAATCCCTTGCGCCTTCCATTGATTCTGCTCTTCGTGCACGTTGATCCCCCCTGCCGAACCACAAGGGGCTGGATGGCCCCATAGATGGTCGTACCCACGACAAACAACTAGACGCATTCTCGGGAAAAGCATATTTACTGGTGGGTGATGACAGGAGCTTATATCTCATTTGAATTTTAGAATATTCAGAGAGGCTCCTGATTCGTAGTTGAGGTATGCACTTTGATACAATATGAATTACAATCATTTCCACATTTAATTTTTTGAGAACTGTTTTTTGGGATACATAAACGGGGCAAAATGAAAGCCTCTTTGTGTTTTTGCAAGATTCTACAAGTCTAACGAGAGTTTCTTACCAACATTGATAGTATTTCCTATCATCTGACATCTTAAATATTGCTATGGATTTGATGATTGACGGATCGAGGCACATATGTTACCCGTTGTAATAACTCAATAGAACAGCATATTAACCAATGATGGCATGTTTATTTCATACATCATATCTATATATATGAGATAAATTACTTTTGCATATTTCAGGATTTAAAGTCTTTGAGACATGACCTAATCTCTTTAGAGAAATGTGTCTTCTCTCTAAAATCCTCCATCCGACCAGAAACTTTTGTTGAGGTTAATGGGATTGGTAAAGGGAAGCATGATTTTACAGGATTTGTTCAGAACATATCCAAAACAAACAAAGGTCTATCTATTTCTGCCAACATGCATAAAGGCAAAGATTGTTCAATGCTAGCTGCATAATAAATAGTCAAGTTCTTACCAGGTGATTTTAGGAGAAGTAAGGCAAAGTTAAATGATCTATTTTGGGAAGCTGTCTGGACCGTTTGCTTGCAAGAGGGTGGCACTCTGTCAGGCCCATTTCTGGGATAAATCATAGAAGAGCCTCAAGTCATACCAGCCCCAAGAACAACTGGTAGACTCACTACAGGAATCAGCTGATTTGTCGTCTGCCTTGGCAGACGGCTAAGGACCAGAAAGCGGACGGCAAAGGTCTTTGCCGTCTGCCATAGACGGCAAACGCTTCCGGCACTGGAAGCTACGGTAATGAGCTTCTTTACCGTCTGCATTCGTATAGCGGACGGCAAAGACCTTTGTCGTCAGCTTTCCTGGCCAAGCAGACGGCAAAGAAAGTGGACGGCAAAGAATAGACGTTAGCCACGTTAGGTGGCTAACGGCAGACTTTGCCGTCTGCCGGCGGACGGCAAACGTGCTCTCCCCTTTGCCGTCTGCTTCTTGATGTCAGTAGACCCGTCGCATAACGTCACTCCTCCATGCTCTTTGCCGTCTGCCGCTCTTTTTCTTTGCCGTCGGCCAGCGGACGGCAAAGAACCACTCGCCTTTGCCGTCTGCCAGCGGACTGCATAATGACCAAATGGGTCAGACCCAGTACTCCTAGGTTGCATAGGTTGCTGCCACGTGGCGCCTTTGCCGTTCGCTGGCTGACGGCAAAGTGCCTGTATTGCCCCTTTTTATTCTGCTTTTTGTTATATCCAAGCATTTTCACAGAAAATATATGATATATATATATATATTTCATAGGGCAAACAGTATGTGCAAGTTTCACAGCAAGTATATGATATCCAACACATAAGAAACTATATCCCTGCCATATGGATATGATCATCCAACAGATATACCAAAACAAAATGTGCAAGTTTCACCATATTACAATAGTTTCATCCATAGGTAGCATGTTTCACATTGTTCATGGATACACAATCAAAACAAAAAGTAAACACAAGCACTCCATCAATGCAAGCTTCCGTGAAGTGAATCAAATCTGCAAAATGGGAAATAAGAAAGTTAGAAGAAGAAGACTAGAAGAAGAAGAAGAAGAGGAAAAGGAAGAAGACTAGAAGAAGAAGAAGAAGAAGAAGAACAAGAAGAATAAGAAGAAGAAGAAGAGTTTTTCTTCTCTTTCTTTTTCTCCTCTTGTTTTTATTCTTCTTATTGCTTGTTTGTGTCATTTTAGAGCTAACCTAGGTAATTATGCCATTTTTGACCTAACTAAGCTTATTGTGTCATTTTGGAGGAAAATAAGCTAAGTATATGACATTTATGAGGTTACCAAGGTTATTATGCCATTTTTGAAACGAATAAGCTAATTATGTCATAAATGGACTAAATAAGCTAATTATGTCATTTTGGAGGATAATTAGCTAAGTAAGTCTTTTTTGGGGAAAATAAGCTAAGAAGAAGAAGAAGAAGAAGACTAGAAGAAGAAGAAGACTAGAAGAAGAAGAAGAAGAAGAAGAAGAAGAAGAAGAAGAAGAAGAAGACTAGAAGAAGAAGAAGAAGAAGAAGAAGAAGAAGAAGAAATGGACTAAATAAGCTAATTATGTCATTTTGGAGGATAATTAGCTAAGTATGTCTTTTTTGGGGAAAATAAGCTAAGAAGAAGAAGAAGAAGAAGACTAGAAGAAGAAGAAGACTAGAAGAAGAAGAAGAAGAAGAAGAAGAAGAAGAAGACTAGAAGAAGAAGAAGAAGAAGAAGAAGAGGAGGAAGAAGACTAGAAGAAGAAGAAGAAGAAGAAGAAATGGACTAAATAAGCTAATTATGTCATTTTGGAGGATAATTAGCTAAGTATGTCTTCTTCTTCTTATTCTTCTTCTTCTTCTTCTTCTTCTAGTCTTCTTCTTCTTCTTTTTCTTCTTCTTCTTCTTCTTCTAGTCTTCTTCTTCTTCTTCTTCTTCTTCTTCTTCTATTCCTTCTTTTTCTCCTCTTCCTTGTTTTTCTTCATCTTATTCCTTATTTGTGTCATTTTAGAGCTAACCTAGGTAAGTATGCCATTTTTGTGCTAACCTAGGAAAATAAGGTAAGTATAGGTCATTTTTGTGCTAACCTAGGTAATTATGCCATTTTTGAGCTAAATTAGGTAAGTATAGGTCATTTTAGAGCTAACTTAGGTAATTATGTCATTTTGGAGGATAATAAGCTAAGTATATGACATTTATGAGGTAACCAAGGTTATTATGCCATTTTTGCAACAAATAAGCTAATTATGTCATAAATGGACTAAATAAGCTAATTATGTCATTTTGGAGGATAATTAGCTATATACGTATGACTTTTTTGGGGAAAATAAGCTAAGTATGTGGCATAATAGAGAAAACTTACCGGAGGTCAAGCATCGGGGTTCGTCGGGTTGTGCGATGCGGCTTCGGAGTTATGCTGCACCAAAGATCATTTGCAAAGTCTCGTTAGCATGATGACACTCAAATGTTAAGACTTGTAACTAATGACCATTCAAATGAAACTCACCATTCCCGCTCTAGTAATGACCGGCATCGGCGGAGGGGTCTGACCGGTCTTCTCGCACATAGACTGCACATTTGGTTTTGACGAGTCAGTCATATAGGTTAGTAATGAAACGAACATATTACGTGCATGATTTGGCTAATATGCATAAGAAACTTACCACGAGGAGCTCGTACATGGCCCGGTGAGACGCATCATTCCATGCCCTCTCCTCCTCCAACAACCTAGCCGTCTTCTCCTCCGCCAGCCGTTCCCTCTCCACTGCCAGCCGGTCCCTCTCCTCTAGCCTGGGTTGTCTCTCTCTCTTTATGAAGAGCAGCCTGCAACACCACTCCTCATTAGCATTTTAATCATGGATGGGCACACACACAATGTAATGGAGGAAAGATATCTGAGTCCCTATAACTTACCTCGATGGCGAGATCGACTGGCCATGGACGAGGCCTTATCTCAGGACAGGAGCTCGTTTGGCGCGCCTTGATCTCCGGGAGAGTGTGAGGACAACGTATAAGTCCATCTCCAATGGCTATCGAGACATGGGGCCTCCCGCCACCAGATATCATCACCAGCTCTGGATCAAAGGGATGCTGGCTCGGGTTAAAGTCCTCCCCTTTCCTCGCCTTCCCCTCATCTCTGTACCTCACGAGCTTGTGGTGGGAGGAGATGTTGGTGAAGTTCTCTGGATTATCGAGGTCAGCCTCAGAGAATGCTTTGACCCTCTTGTACGAGGCAGTATGGGCCATGGCATAGAGGTTGTAAACCTCTGGCACCTCCGTGTTATTGTGTCCCGCCTAAAAGAGAGGAACAAAGTATTAGTAAAGGGCTCAAGCTAGCATGAAGAATGAATTGCATGAATCATGAAGCAAACCACATACCCAGTTCCGCCCGAACTGAAATAAGTTGGCGCTGCCTTGATGGTGTGGCACACCAACCATTTGGGCAAGCCGGTCCTTGGCATTGTCGTGGATGGCTCGCCAGCGGCCTGTGCACCACTCATCCACCAACGCCTCCCAACAATCCATCTTATCCGCACACCATCTCGGGGGCACCTAAGTTAGTACAGAGAAATTTGAGCGCTACGCCTACGAATCAAATGAAGGAAACTAAGTACAACGCCTTAAGAATAGTTAATTACCTTCATGTACTGATCCTTCTTCAGAAACTTAGCCTGGCACGATGCCTTGTCCTTCTTAATACCACGCGTGGCATAGTAGTCTCGAACAGCCTGCGGTCGAGCCTCGTGCCGTAAGCTTTGTAGTAGGCGCCTGCACTCGCTATCGATAACCTGTGCCGCCTCCTCCTCGTATCCCTCCGCACACCTGTAGAAGGTCTGCAATCAAACGAGACAACACTGATTAGTAAAATAACTAGCTATTGTTAATTTTTAATTGTGCAAAGGAGAAATTACCCAAAAGCTTCTGATCACCATCTCGGCAATCGTGTGGCACAAGACACCGTCGATCATGTGGTCCAGCGGGGCCTGGGCAGCCAAGTAGTGCTCCCAGCTCAATCCTAGCTGTGGAAGCTGACCCTCACCGGGCAACGTGACAAACCCTGGGAAGTTTTGCCGGCAAAGCACACCAAGGACGGTGTTGGGCCTGCGGACTCCCCTGGCGTGTACCCAAGCCCTGCAGTATGACAAGGCCAACGCATTAGATATTTGAAGAAACCTGAAGGCAAAAGGTACAAAAAGAGTAAATGCACTTACTTCTCCCCATCAGGCCTAATCACCGGCCGCAGCTCGCGGGTCGCCGGCACGGGCGTGAGCCGTGTACCACCACGCTGGTACACGGTGGCCCCCTCAACCACCTCGCCCTCACTATCAGTAAACGGATCATCCCCGCCACCATCAGCATGGCCACTCGGCCCCTCATGTAGATCCGACCAGGTACCCCATCCGGACATCTCCTCGGACGTAGCCTGGTCTGGAGTGTCGTGGGCCGAAGCCTCTGGGTCCGGAGTCTCGTGGGCCGAAGGCCCGTCGACCAGAGGCTCGTGGTGCGGAGTCCCCGTAGCCTCCACCTCAAACGGGTGCACCCGAGCAGTCCTGTGCTCGGGTGAATCAGCTGGGGGTGGCAGCGAGGAAGGCGTAGCAGCCTGCCTACCTCTCCCGCCCCTGCATCCTGATCTACCTCCTCTCTTCTTCCCTCCCCGACCTCCTCTCCCGGTGGGCAACGACGCCGACAAAGAAGCGCCCGGCGGTGTCCCCATACTATCTAACAACGCTCTCCGGAGAGGTACGGGTGGAATGGAAGTACCCCTCCCGCGGGCCGCCGCCGAAGAAGTACCCGCGGCGCGCTCTGGACCCGCGCCCACCATCTTTCAACACCTGCCATGACAAAGAGTAAACGAAATTAATACAACATAAAAAATTGAAGAACTAACATGAATAATAATATGTATATAATTTAAGTTGGGATGCATACAAACTAATAATAGTCTGGATCGTCTATATATGCTCCGGGATCATCATCATCACTATCACGCGTGTCGTCATGAATGACGTGCTCATCGGGTTCGGCGGCATCAACATGTGGAAGGCCGTTCTGTAATCGGTCAAGCATTGACAGGTCATCTGCAGCAGTAACCTCTTCTTGTTCCAACTCTTCTTGTTCCGGCTCAGGGGTGTTGTCGGATTCACTGTCGCTGTCTACTTCCATGTTCTGGGGTGAAGTAGAGCGGTTCTTGAAACGTTTTTTGGAAAGACGTGTTTCTTGGAAGAATTCTCCATCATATGTGTCTGGGTTAATGTGAGGTTCATAATCCTCTTCATTGGGGGGAGGTGGTCTAACACGTGGCGGCACTTCATAAACGACAACCCAACCCTTCAGATTTGCATTAGTTTGGCATGCCCACCGTAGATAGAAAACTTGGGTTGCCTGTTGAGCCGTAATATAGACATCGGGAACATCTAAATGGGTGCTTTGTTTGATTTCTACTAGCCCTATATGTTCATGAGTCCTTCTAGTCTCCTTCGGCTGGAACCAATAACATTTGAAGACTACGACGTTAGGTGGGTTTTCACCATAGAATGGAAGTTCATAAATTGCTTCAACTCTTCCATAATACTCGGTACCTCCTTCGCCGATAGCACAGACACCACAATTTGTAGATTTTCAGTCGGCCATAGATAGCTCTTTGTCAAAGGTACGAAAGCGATACCCGTTGATGTCGTATTTCTCAAATGAACGGACCTTATAGTCAAAGCCATTAGCGGCTTGTCTCAATTCGGTGTCCATAGACTCTGAATTAGCCTACAAGTTTAATACGAAAGAATTGTTGCATTAGCCGCAAATTAGACCAAGAAATGAAATGGTCTATTAATGCTAATTACCATTTGTTTGAACCAAGAGATGAAACCGGGATAGCCGCCTCCATGCTTTGCCAGAAGCTCATACTCTTCGACGGAATCCTTTTGGATCACCGCTCCATCCGAGAATTTGGTGACGTATCGACTGTATCAAATATCCGGAAATAAGAGCAGTTCAAAGGAATAATTAGAAGTTGCGAAACAATGTACAGACAACTTACTCGATGTACGGCCGCACTTCTGTTAGGTTGTTGAAGATATACAACGAAATGGTCCGCCATTCTTCGACATCCAACTCTATTGGTTTCGAAGCACCGGCTGGCGCGAGCTTCCCTTTGAATAGGCTGAGGTTGGATCCACCTTTTTTAGGGTCGCCAGCATTGTACCGAGGCTTCGGATTATGCAAATGACGATTTTTGGCTTCGTAGTGTGCTGTCACGAAGTTTGCCGCCTCCTCAGTAATGAATGCCTCGGCCATCGATGCTTCAATTCTACGTTTATTTTTACATTTTGCTCGAAGCGTCTTCTGCATCCTCTTAGTTGCATAGCACCAATGATTTTGCACGGGCCCACCCAATCTTGCCTCGGTCGGGAGATGCAAAATCAAATGCTGCATTGGATTAAAGAAGCCCGGTGGAAATTTCTTCTCTAACTTGCAGAGCAACTCCGGCGCCAACTTTTCCATGTCATCTATCACCGCTGGCGATAGTTCTTTCGCACAAAGAACACGGAAGAAATTGCTCAGCTCTGCCAGTACTAGCCATTCATCCTCAGGGATAAAGCCACGCAACATCACCGGCATTACCCACTCAAGCCATATCTGCCAATCATGACTCTTGAGACCAAATATTTTCAATTTTTCAAGACTCCCTCCCCTCCTTAGATTTGCTGCATACCCATCGGGGAACATCAACTGCATTTTCACCCACAAGATAATTTCCCTCATAGCCGGCCTTCCAAGATTGAACCAGGCCTCTGGCTTCGTCCAGTTCTTCTTTCCTTTCGGTTGTCGCATGTTCTGTAACGGTCTATCACATAGAGTCTGCTGATCGACTCTAGCCTTAGGATTATCCTTTGACTTCCCCTCTATGCCGAACAATGTACCAAAAAGGGCCTCGCCAATATTCTTTTCAGTGTGCATCACGTCGATGTTGTGTGGAAGAAGGAGGTCTTTGAAGTAAGGCAGATCCCACAAGCATGTCTTGTGAGTCCAGGCGTGTTCCGAATTATACCCCTTGAAATACCCTGGACGCTCTGGATCAGGCTCGAGAGCGTTTAACTGATCCAGGATCTGTTGGCCTGTCAACGCAGGTGGTGCAGAGTTTTTGACAACTCTACCTTTGATGAAGTTCTTCTTGTCTTTTCTGAACTTATGGCAAGGATCCAGGAACGGTCTATGCAAGTCGAAGCAAGAATACTTGCGACCCGCCTCCAACCAACGAAACTGAAGAGCTGCCTTGCATGTGGGGCACGGGAACCTTCCATGCACACACCAGCCAACGAATAGCGCATACGCCAGCAAGTCATGCATCGAGTACATGTACCAGACACGCATTATCAAGTTTTGTTTGCTAGCGGCGTCGTATGTCTTGAAGCCATTATCCCAAGCTTCTTGCAATTCATCCTTAAGCGGCTGCATGTACACATTCATATTCTTCCCCGGATAGTTGGGCCCTGGAATTATCAACGTCAGGAAAATGTTCTTTCTTTGCATAATCTGTCCGGGGGGGAGATTGAGTGGAATGACAAATACAGGCCAACAACTGTATTGGTTTGCCGTCATACCAAACGGATTGAACCCATCCATGCTGATGCAGACTCGAGGATGCCTTGGATCTGCCGCTTTATCCCCATGTAATTCATCGAACTTCTTCCATGCAAAAGCATCCGATGTGTGTACCATCATCTGATTCCCATCTGCATCTAGTTCGGTTCTTTTGCCCAATTTGTGCCATGACATATGTCTGGCCGTCTCTTTGACCATGAAAAGACGTTGAAGTCTTGGTATGATTGGCAGATACCAAAGAACATTAACGGGGATTTTGGTCTGCCTCTTCTCACCCATACCGTTGTCTACCACAACATACCTGGAAGACTTGCAAATGGGGACAATAGTTCAAGCCCGCATACTCAAGCCTAAATAAGGCACATCCGTTGTCACAGGCATCTATCTTCTCATATGGCATCTTAAGTGCACGGAGGATTTTGTCCGACTGGTACAGGTTTGCAGGCATTACATGGCTTTTGGGTAGAAAGCGTCCAAATAGTGTCATCATCGCGTCGTAGCATTCTCTGCCCAAGTTGAATTGAGCCTTCAGAGCCATTACTTGTGCGATGGCATCCAGCTGACAAAGCTCAGTGTGCTCGTGGAGAGGACGTTTTGAAGACTCCAACATTTCATTGAAGGCCTTTGCAGATTCCCCCATCTCCTCGTCCGAATCCCGAGCATCATCAAAGTCTTGCACCATATCGTCGATCCTGGTACCATGCTCGTCGGTGCGACGACGAACCACCTCAGCTCTGGTACGTTGGGCAGACTCACCATGAAATGTCCACACCGTATAATCAGGCGTAAAACCCCACTTCTACAGGTGTTTACCCATTTCATCCTCTGTCCTCTTTTTAAAGTTGTCACACCTAAGACAGGGGCACCAGGTTTTTCTCTGGCCATTTGCAAATGCGGCTTTCACAAACCCCTTGGTTTTTGTTAACCATTCAGTGGTCATGTCTTCCTGACTAGTGTGGCCGGTGTACATCCACGCACGATCACTCATCTTGCCTACCTACTAAACACACAAGAAATATATATATAATTCATCATATATATTCATCAGTTAATTAAGTTTGTCAATTTTATTACGCCCATGCAACGTACACGCTAATAGGTAAAGATAGGTCCTAATCCCACCCGAGTATGTGTAGATTGGGTTCGTTTTCCCATGCTCTGCTCCGGATCCGACGCAGAATTTCGGCAGCACCTCCCCGTTGTTCTCCTGATACACGTCTCGGCAATAAATAGAGAGGATGTGTACCCGGAGAACAACAGGGAGGCACTAACGAAATTCTGCATCGGATCCGGAGCAGAGCATGGGAAAACGAACCCAATCTACACATACTCGGGCTGTCCATGGATAACGTTGGACAATTTGAAAGGATGGCGGTTATAAATATGCAAAGACATGCATATTTATAGATGCCGCCCTTTCGAACGGGAGACGCATACTGGTCACGCATACTGATGATTGAAGACACCTATAGCTAGCAAGTTTCATCGGCACGAAGACCGGAACAGAGCAACTTCAGGGGGGGGGAGGAGATGTCATTTGTGCTCATCCACGAACGCAGGGGAGCTCGTCAAAAGCACGGGGAGGTCGTCAAACACCAGACCCTCGCAGCGACAAAACAACTGCACATTTAAATCCAAAGATGAGTAACATAGCATTATTGTTTTTTCCGTCAACCTAACTAAATATTTACAACAAGATGCCACCGCCAAGTTGTAAAAAAACGATTCGCACTGCTCGTTCCCCGCAACAACCCCTAACCTAAAGAGTTATCATTTAGGGTTTTTCCGTCGACACCTCTTCTTCTTCTTCTTCTTGTTCTTCTTCTTCTTCTTCCTCTTCTTCTTCCTCTTCTTCTTCCTCTGCTTCTTCCTCTGCTTCTTCTTCTTCTTCTTCTTCTTCTACTTATTTTTCTTCTTTTTTTTCATCTTTCTCTTCTTCTTCCTCTTCTTCTTCTTCTTCTTCTTCTTCTTCTTCTTCTGCTTCTTCTTCTGCTTCTTCTTCTTCTTCTTCTTCTTATTTTTCTTCTTCTTTTTTTTCATCTTTCTTCTTTCTTCTACTAATTATGTAAATCTAAACCTAAACCTAAACCTAGCACTCTAACCTAAACCTAAACAGCAAAAAACAGAAAAAAAACAGGAAAAAAAGCTCACCTCGGAGGGCCCGGTGGAGGAGGGGGCCGGTGGAGGAGGGCCGCCGCAGGCAGGACGCTAGTGCTGCGGTGCTGGAGAAGGGTCGCGGGGAGGGGGCGGCGCCGCGGCCTGGCTCGCAGGCGGTGGGTCGTTGCGGGGGGCTCACCGGAGGGGGCCGTCGGGGGTGAGAGGGGCGGCGCTCCGGCGGGTCGACGGGGCAGGGGGGCGGCGCTCCGGCGGGTCGACGGGGCAGGGGGCGGCGGGTCGACGGGGCAGGGGGGAGGCAGATCGCCGGGGCAATGGGGCGGCGGGGCAGGGGGCGGCGGGGCGTGGGAGCGGCGGGGTGGCGAGGCGTCGGCACGGGGCGGCAGGGCAGTGGGTCGGCGGCGGCGACGGGCGCGGCGGCGGTGACAAAGGGAGAGAGAGAGAGGCGCGGGGGTGGGGGGAGTGGCGAGTGGGGGGTTTCGGGCGGGGGGTAGCCTTTAAGGCAAACCCCCGCTTTGCCGTCTGCTAGCGGACGGCATATCGCTCTTTGCCGTCTGCTAGCACACGGCATAGCGGTCGTCCGTTAGCCCTCAACGGTACCGCGCGGCGGGTGGGGCCCAGTGCTCTTTGCCGTCTGCTAGCCGACGGCAAAGAGTTGACCTAGCCAATGCCACTCTTCAGTGGGGCCCACCCTCCTCTTTGCCGTCTGCCATATTGCTCCTTGCCGTTAGCAAGCAGACGACAAAGAAAGGACTGACGGCAGAAACTATCATTGCCATGAGTCCTTTCTTTGCCGTCCGCTTCCCCAAAGTTGACGGCAAAGACTGTCTTTGCCGTCAGCCGGCTGACGGCAAAGAGGTAGCAGACAGCAAATTATCAGATTCCAGTAGTGACTTCCTTGATACAGATAACCAGTACAAATATAATATTACACAGGGTTGAGTCGGAGGGCTCAACAATTATTACAAACTTGCCAAAATACTATGGTGGTGGAATAATACAGTGGTGTGGTGGCGATACATCACAGGTACAATAAAATAAAGTCAAGTGTCAGTGTGAGGCTTGACTATTTTATTTTCGTAGTGGAAACACAGCGGATGATACATGTGGTAGACTCCAATCTCACAGGTTGTCTGACTGGGAACACCTCTAAGCATCGGGCTCGCTAGCGCAATCTCCTTCCACAAGCTCGTCCTCCTCCAGGTCTGGCCAATGAAATAGCCAGGTACAAGCCAGTGAGTACGTTGGAATGTACTCGCAAACATTATGAACGAAAGATATACCGAATGCATATGCTCATGATGGATTAAATGATATGCTCATGCTGACTGAAATTAAAACATGGCATGATAATTATTAGCATGTGCAGAAAAAAATTAAATTGTTAGTGATAAACCAAGAAAATTAAAAGTGGACAATCGGGCGTGACAGGACCGCCCGAGTATCCAAGAGAAATGCCAAACGGGTGTCTAAAAGAGAATCGGGCGAGACAGGACCGCCCGAGAACTCAAGCGACGCCACGAGAGGTCTTGAAAAGAAATGCCAGTCGGGTGTCTAAAAGTGACGCCACGGTAGGTCTTGAAAAGAAATGCCAAACGGGTGTCTAAAAGAGAAATCGGGCGAGACAGACCGCCCGAGAACTCAAGCGACGCCACGAGAGGTCTTGAAAATAAAACTGGGTGCCCGGGGTAGTCTAGCCAGCCCCTGAGACACACAGGAAAATAAAATAAGAGAAATGGGTTAGTCCACAATAATATGCATAGTAACAATAATATTCACAACCATAATATTCATGATAACAAAATATCCATGACAGCGTTAGTGATGAAATAATAATATTCTGCAAAATAATTGATGCTCAAATTAATTATTTCCTCCGAAGACTGACACCGGACCGACACTTGACCCTTCCCAGCTAACGTCCTTGACCGCGGACACGGCTATTCGAATAGGTATAACTCTGCAGAGGGTGTACTCTTTACCCACGTGTATGAGATTTCTTTAGTCAGCATCGTGACACTGACTAATTCCCACTACGGTCTCTGGGTTGACAACACACCTGACCAGCACACACCAGATTAACTTTCCGGATGCCAGGAATCACCCAAAGCATCGTTCAAGAAAAACTCTAAGTCGGGGAGACTACAATCTCGAATAGCATGGGATCACTGTAACACCCCAATTTTTGGCCCTTTCTTTTTCTTTTGGATTTCTTCGAATTTTTATTTGGAGTTCTTTTTTTTCCATGGCTATGTGGTCTTGAAACCTGGGAAAATCTTCTCTCCCGCCACTTCCTAGTGGCTTGTCATTCCCAAATCCATCTCAAGGCCATGTCATTTCCATCTTAGCCCAACTCCAATTTTTATTTACTGGGAATATTCCTTTTTCTATTAAAGGAATAACCCTATTTGCTTTAGGTTGTGAAGCAACCTATATTTTTGTCATTCCAAATATTCCCACAAAATTCTCATAAATTCTTTGGATCATACCTCCCACCAATATGCCATAATCCACCCTTGCCTACTTCAAAAATAATTCTGGAATATTCATTTTCCTATTCTGTCCAGCAAGGCACTTTGTGAAGGAAGTGCTATTTATGTTTTCTTGATTGCCCACAAAAATTTTGGGCACTCTCTCATATCCAAATAATTGCCACATGCAAAAATTCAGCTTCATTTGCCTAGTAAATCTTCCTCAGCAAATTTCCAAAGTTTCTGTCCAGATAGAAGCTTTGTGAAGGAAGTACTAGCTAGGCTTATCCAAATGAGTCGAAATTTTGGGAGATCATTCATGTGATCAAATCATGACTCTCGACCAAATTTCATCTCCATCCAACAATCTTTGTGAGCCCATCTTTAAATCTTGGTTTCTAGTCAGAATTTCAGTTTGTGAAGCAACTATATCTTATCTTGCTTCAAAAATTCTGAAATTAATCCAGGACCTAAATATCTCTATATCATTTGAGCATGCCAAAATTCACATCATTTTGTGAAGCCATTTTCTCCACAAAATTCCCCCAAGTTTTTGTCCAGTGGGTAGCATTGTGAAGGAAGTACCATTTTGGTTTATCCAAATGGGATGAAATTTTTATGGTTGCTTCATATGCCCAAATCATCATCCTACACCAATTTTCAGCCAATCCAAGCATCCATGTGAGTGCTACTTCCTGATCTAGTTTCTGGACCAGTTTTTGCAGTTGTAAAGCAACTATGCTAAATTTTGGTCCAAATCTCCTCAAAATCCACAGGACTGTAGTCCTTCCTACCCCTAACCACTGTGACATCTTGTTCCTCGCTTTTACCAAGCCATTTTAACTCAACCTTTGGATCAAGTTTGCTACAGCAAACTTTCACTGATGTATCCCATCAGCACAAAGTGCCTTTAGTCGAGTTATCACCTCTTGTAGGGACCATTCACGAAGGACAACGCGCTAGACACCATTAGCCAGGCACTGGAGCCCTCCTATCGCCATTGCACGCGGTGACCAGGTACAGAGCGCGTGCTCTGCAGGCCAACAGCGCGCTCTGGCGCCCGGACCCGCTCTGCCGCCGCCAGAGCACCCTTCGTGCGCCACCTCCGCTCGCCACAGCGCCCTCCCCTGCTCCCTTGCCTCCCCGGACGGCCCTCCACCGCTAGAAGCGCGCCGGACCAAGCCAAATCGACGGGCACGCGTGCACTGTGGCCGCCCGCGCATCCTCCTCCCCTGCCATCCCGCGTCCGCGCTTTCTGCCATCCCGCGTTTCGGCCCCACTCCTCAGTCTCTCTCCCGTCGCTGTCCGAGCTCCCACGCGTGCCTGGCCCCTCGCCGGAGCTCGTCCATTCGGTGAAGGCGGCATCCGGGCCGCGCCCCTCTTCCCCGGCTATTTAAGCCACCCCGAGCCCTCCTCTCTTCACCAACAGCCTTCCCTCCCTCCTCTAGCCCTCCCCGGCCTCTTCCATGAGCTCGAGCCGCCCTCCTCGCCTCAATTGGCCACCATGACAGTCACCGGCCGCAGCTCAAATACGAGCTCCAAGGGCCCTCTCTCTCCACCTAGCCCCTCCTGGAGATCACCAGCACCACCCGTGAGCCACCCCCTACTCCCTCCCCTCCTCTTAGCAGCCATAGCGCCGAGCCCAAGTCTGGCCGACGCCGTCACCCGCGGGAGCCAGAGCCCCCCTCGCCTTGGTCGTCTCCGGCACCCGTGAGGTAGCTCACCCGACGCGCGGCACCACCCCAGCCAGGCTCTCTGTGCCTCTCCCCGTCGGGAGGTTGAAGACGGCGAAGGGAGAGAGAGGGAGTTGCGGCGGGCCCCACATGTAAGCCTCTCACGCGGGCCCGCTGACGTGGCAAGTGGAGACGAATTTTCCCGGAGTGCGCTTTCGCCTTATGAAAGCGTAAGCAGTCACGGCTTCGGAGGAAAATACGCCTTCTCTGCACTAAAGGCGTATTTTTCAGAAATGCGCTTTCTATCTCCAGCCGCCAGCCGAAACTGCTACTTTGCGGACGTTCGTCCGTTAACAGCAGAAATGGACAGTTTTTAATTCTTTTTCTGCCTAACGAACGAACGGCCGTATCTCAGCAACCGTAACTCTGATTCAGGTGATTCCAATGCCCACGATCTCAGTTCATCGAGCCCGTTGCGATGGTATCATTTTCATGAGGTTGTCACACTGTCAAAATGACCATTTTGCCCTTGCCCTTAAAACAGCTTCGCCGAGAGGGAAACTTTTCTGGCGATTTTTTTCCGCGAGTGCATCGCACCTCTCCCCGGTGAATCCTTCATCCCCAGGCAAGCCACAACAGCCACTTGCATGATGGCATTGTAATAGCCATGGTTTCCACTTGAATATTTAATAATTGTTTGCTCATTTAATTATTTTGTGAAAGCTATGTATATGCTTGTGAATCCATGCTCATTGCTTATGCCATGTTCATTTTCATCTAGTAAGTGATATGATTAATTGCTAGGGATATTCTTATCATGTTTTATTCTTGTAATTATTTCCGATGCTAGTGATAATGTTATGCTCACATGAGTAGTTACGGTTTGATATGAAAATACTTGTCATAGCCATGATCGTCGTTATGCCATGCTCATTTGCATTCCGTAGCATAAATGATTTATCATCATTCATGTCATGATGTTAAATGGTTACGCTGCCCATCCCTGGTTGCACCGATATCCTGCTCATATGCATTATCGTGTTATTTTTATTGTGACTCGGCTCATCACCATTCAAGTTGAACCTGACATTAATCGAACTTGAACACAACTGTTGGCTGAGTCATGGTGCCACCGAATCGAGCTCACCAGTGCAACCACACTTGCCTGGATGGGGAGGCCCTAATGCTGTCTATTGTCATGCCTCTCGCCGGTACCTCCAACTAAGGAAGGTTATGCGCGCGCGCTACCCTGATCAGGTAGGCGGCCATAAGCCTTGTGCCCGAGTTGTTTGCACGCGGTTGTCCCCGTTTGGGACGAGTTTGTTTTGTGAGGCCACGACGGTGGTAGCCACGAAGGTGGCGGATGTCACGAGTTGACATCGGGGCGACCCAGGACATAGCCCAAAGGGGAGTTTGTCGGGAGTGGCCGGGAGAGTGTCATGCAATAGACTGGTTTTGTCGGAACGTCGTTGGTCCACCCGAATGGGAGCACAAGGCCATGAGTTCCGTAGTGTGGGTACAGTGTACTAACCTCTGCAGAGTGTATAATCTATCGATAGCCACGTCCTCGGTCATGGACACAGTTCGTAGTAGGTCACACTATGGGTCAACAGTAATAATAACCTGAATAATAAACAACCCCGGTTCGATGAGAAAAGAAGTTGGTTGATCTTTATGTGGTCGTGCGATGATCACAGGTAGAGGTCAAGCTTCGTGTGGTCATGTGATGATCACGATGGTATAGTTGATACCGAGCTTGGTTGATCCTGAGGTGATAGTGTGATGATCACGATGGTAAGTTGGTGGTTACGAGATAACCTTTGAGCAGAGTAAGTTGGTCCATGAGATCTTAAACATCGACCCCCTTGCATGCTAGTGCTAGTATCATCTTGTTCATAACATGAATTATATGTACATGCCATGCTCATGTTGTTGCCATGCTCATGCTGTTGCCATGCTCATGTTGTTGCCATGCTCATATTGTTCTAGTAGTATCATGTTCATCATGGATAATTAACCTGTAAATGCCATGCTGTTGTATGTCTTGATTGGTTTGGTTGTTGTGAGCTTTTGAGTACATTCAAAGTACTCACCTGGCGTGTCATGCCAGATTGCAGGTCATGCCATGATTGCTTGTTTGTCGAGGATCTCGAGGTTGCGCTCTAGGATACGTCCCAGCCAGAGTCCCTGCGGTGTGGAGTTCATCACCGTCGTCGCTGTTCCGCTGCTAGAGTTTATTCCGCTTCGAGATGTTCCCCTGCTAGCATACAACTACCTTAGCAGGCGAAGTGTCATCGTGCCCCTGTAACCTGTGTAATATCGGACCCTTGTACCCCGTTTATTCATAATAAAGAGCTGATTTGTTCTATGCCAAGTAGTGTCATATTCCAGAAGACTTGATCTCTGGGCTGGAATACGGGGTGTTCCGGTCTCTCTGAGCTGGGGTGCCACAATCACAATATTTATATCGGCGCGCAAACAGGGGTGCTACCCCCTCGGTCCCAGACCGGATACACCCATGCCCCCTGACCTGATGACGGGATTTAGTCCATGGCCGTGGAAACCCTCATCATGGCCCTCTATGTGGTGTGTACACAGACAGGGGTTAGCAACTTACTAAACCGCACTTCCCTCACGGGAAGACCCATGGCAGCACGGTGTTTAGCTACGTGTGACGGAACAAGACTCGATCTAGGTCAACTCAGGAGGTGTTGTTATTATGACAGGCATGTCTCACAAGCCACGGTGGCACCGGCGTGTCACAACAGGACCGTGCTCACCAGCACGTCCAAGGCAGGAGCTGCACTCCTGGTTGTCTCAAAACTTTTATTCATGGTAGGAATTCACTTGAGTGAGGTGCAAGCAAATGCAAAAATGATATGACCATGCATGCATGCACTATCTCCACACATATGGTGCAACTCAAATCAATGCAAACATGCAATGCAATTCACCATATCCCAGGTTTAAAATGCTTGCCTTGTCCAAAGTAATCAGAAGAAGAACCCTTGAAATTCTCGGCAAAGTTCCCCTCTTCGTTTTCTGAAAAATTCAAATTCAAATTCAAATCAAAAAATTTGCAACAGTACCAAAATTTGTCTCAAAATATTTTTAAATAAATACTAAAAAAACTAGAGAGAAAAATAAGAATTTCAAAAAAAGAATCAACTCAATTAGATTTGTGGTTTAAACTTTTAAATCCAGGGGTCTTTCTGCAAAACAGCCAGTCCCTGTGCGTTTTAAACAGAAAACGGTTCGGAAGGGAATACGCTTCCCAGCGTGGAAAGCGTAAAACAGAGAATACGCTTTCGTTTTAAACGCCGAAAAAAAGAAAATGCTGATGGGTGGGCCCCACCCGTCAGGTTTAAATTCAAACACGCTGCGCGCACGTATACAGAGGGAAGCGGCAATCACCGGCAACGATCGCTGGAGTTTTAGGAGGCGACAATGGTCGGGACGTGATCAGCGAGTCCGTCCGCGTCGGTGGGTGGCGGTGGTGATCGCCGGCGAGCAACCGAACAACGGCGAGGTCGATGGCGGCGGACGGCGATTCGGGTGACGGCGGATCTCGCAGGAGACACGGGGAAGCTCCGAATTGGTGCGCGGGATCGACAAGAGGGAGTGATGCGAGGTTACAGGTGGAGTTTTGGAGGCGGAGATGAAGTGATGGCGTCGTGCTGAAAAGCGGAGGTGGCAGCGGATCGGTGGCCGGAGAGGAGGAATGTGACCTCCTCGAGGTCGGGTGAGTGCGCTAGGAGTCGATTGGGAGGTAGTGTGGGTGGTTCGTGGAGTGTATGGAGCTCGGGAGCTCCTATTTATAGGCAATCCGGGGAGGGCCGAGGCTTGCTGGCGATGCCAGAATTAATTCCACCGGCGAGGTGGTTAGGGGGCGGTGGTCAAAGGCGGTGAGGAGTGGATGAGGTCGATGGAGCCTTCTGGAGAAGCCAGTGCGAATGAATTCAGGCTCTGCGGCCCTATCCGCGGCGAGGCGCCAGTACGGGTGCGGCGGCCGTGCCTTACTCCGGCGACTGACAGCGGGGCCCTGGGCGGTTTGGATGGTGCAGCGATGACGCGGAGGAGACGCCGCGTGGAGGGAGAGGTAGGTGTGGGCGGCGCGGCTAGTGAATATGGCGGGCGCCGAGTTGATTCCCCCCGGGCTGCCGCGGATGAGGACGGTGGCCGTTGCACCGGCCACCTCCTGTTCTGTCAGCGGTGGCCACTGACCAGTGGGTCTCAGGCGACCCATTAATGGCCAGAGGAGGCGTGGAAGAGAAGGAGAGGTGGTGGAGTGCGAAGCACGGCGTCGATCTCCTCTGCCGTCTGAAGAAAATTCAGTTAACTAAATCCTGACAGTGATGAACAGTGTGCACATGAAGTATATGGTGAAATGACAGAGGGTTCTAGGCATTTTAGGAATTTTGAGGAATTTTTGTGGTGGGGTGTTGATGCATATAGGAGGGCTTGGCAAAGTTTCAGAATTTTTGGAGCTATTAAAAATAGGTTTGTATCACAGAGATTGTTTCTGGTCCAAATTTGAATTGACTGAATTTTGAAAATTTTGAACTGTAGAACCCAAGGTTTTTGGTGAATGGGTTATGGGAACTGCCTAGTTGTTGGGGTAATTTTGGTGGGATCAGAAGAGTTGAGGAGAATATGGTTCCTTTGTAAATCAGAGAAACTAGGATAAATATAAATTCCAACTTTGGAATTTAATAAATATTGTAGAAATATTTTCGTAAGGTGGTAAGGAGCTGGATACTGTCCTAGAATGTGAGAATGACTTGAGGGATATTTTAGGAGTGGCAGAAAAATTATAGGATGAATTAAGAGGGGCTAGGAAGAAGTGAAATGATCACTCCTATGGAATAATATTAATTATTCCAAAACTTTTTCTAAATGAAAATTGGTTGTGATCCTTCAAAAATAATTTTCCAAGTAATTAAACCTTCCAAAACGGAACCATTTAAAATTTTGAACCCCAATAAAAATAAAAAATGAATTTTAGAACAGAAGAAAGAGAAGAAGAAGAATTGGGTCAAAATAATTTAAAAGTATTTTATTTAAAGAAAAGATTTAAAAATCCAGAGGAAATTTTTTGGGGTGTTACACACTCAGAGCAGCCAAAATATGTCCGGGCAACCAAGAACTACCTTGTACATTTGATGCCTACTTTCGAAAAATATCAAGAAGGAAGCTCACTAAAGGGACTCACTATTTCGATTCTATCACTAACGTCCTTAAAAAAGTCATAGTAGACCCCTCTCTTCTTGAGCTAGAGATAAATGGAATAGATAATGATGGACCTATTTCTGTTCATAAAGGTGTAGTGAAATGTTTTCAAGTTTTATTTTTGTTTTCCTCTGTATTGTTTTCACCATATTCTTAAGATGTTGCCTACGAGATATTATTGAAAATAAAATAATTGAAACGCAATCGTGTCATGCATAGGAGTGTGTATTTGGAAAATCTTCAAGGAACAAATATATTAATGGCAATAGATTTGATGTTCACATAGAATGTATATCGTTTGATTACGCCGTATCTTGGCATAGCAGAGAGCAGGTTGCAAGTATACATTCGACATATCCTTTCCTCTTAATGCCTTCATGTTGATTTTTTGCCCGAGACGTGCACGACAAGGGTCAAGATATGCATACGAAGGTAACTTCCCTTTGCAAAGGAAGCGTCGATCAGAGAAGCTAACATGCATTCACGTGTTTCATGTGAAATTCACAACGATTAGAAATTGCCAGGGATGTATCTTGCAAATGAGTGATGTGGATTTCACTTGCCACACTATATTTGTTTGCTACCTTATATATCAGAAGTTTAAAAAACTAAAACTAAATAATAGTATTGGAAAGCTTCTTTGTAGATCCATGCATCACATGGGCATGTAAAAGTTGTCAGCACTACTCATCGGTTTTCACCCAACAGGAGGTTCTATTCAAATAGGGATATATGGCTTTGTGCAATTGTGCTCGTTAATAGGTAAGGCATGTAATTAGAGTGTATTATTGAAAAAAATATTTGAAATATAAACACATGAAAATAGATTGGTGATGGCGTGTGCGTAGCGTGACCTCCCTCGTGATGGGGGTTGATCAAACCATGGTGGGCCAACGGATTGCCATCCGACAGCTGCCTAGTGCAAAAGTGCCTGGCAGTGATTCCGGATTTAGTTTTATTTCCAATTTAATCATCTTCTTAAAATGGTGACTTTGAGATTCATTTTTGGAAAAGAAATGATTGGTAATATGTTTTCTGGCAATTCGATTTGCACAATCATATAACGTGTAAGTGAATATATTTGGAGGATCTTTAAGGAATGAATAAATGATTCAAAATATTTTTCAACATATCTAACATGCGTACTGTTATCACCTGCGACGCTTACTTGGATCAAAAGCTTGTGGCTATGTGAGCATCGAAGGCGGTGGGCATGGAAGCTCCTGATTGAACATTTGGAGCACTGGCAAGCAGCTAGCCCTTGATTGAGTTGTCAATGGCAATGGAAAGGTGGTGTCTTCATGTCATCCTTGCTCGATTAGGAAGGCGGTGGTGTTCATAGCTTTACATCGAAGTCATCAGGTGCTGGGGGGTGTGGGGGATCAACCAATGAACTCAACAAACTCAACCAATGCATTTTCTCTTCAGAAATGAATTTGCCACCTCCTGTCCATTAGAACTAATAATTGAAAATTAATGTTGTTCAGTCAAATTAACTTACTCAGAATCATACTCCTGTCTTGAGCTCACGCCACGATCCTCAAATGATCCATCCTTTGTTGTCAGTAGCGACCATTCTTCCACGACATAGTTCCACGACCCGGCCAACCTTGACTGATAAAAATCATTGCTTTCTCCCGCTGCAACGCACAGGCATTTGTGCTAGTTTCCTCCCTAAATGTTTGAAAAAAGTGATTTAGTTGGACGCCTTCCGACGTCCTCCCTAAACGTCTCGACCAACCGAAACTTCTCAAACCGAGACCATATTGGGTTGAGGTTGAGACGCGGCTTTTGATGATCAATTTAGAACAGGCTCTTATGCATTGTGGTTGTACTGTGTGCGTTTGTGCTGGAGTTTGATTTGCTTCTCATTGGGTTGTGATAGAAGCAGGTCTATCTTTCTTTTAATTTACCCTATGCCTTCTATAAAGTTAAGGCACACATTTTGCGTGCTCTCGACAGAAAAAAATCAAGACCTTATCTGGGGACAATATGAGGAGTTGCGGGCATGTCCGGGCATGCACGAGCAAGGCTCCACATTAGCAGCGGCGAACCAACAACCCCACTCGCAGCCACTTCGGCGAGAAGACCATGGTTGCAACGGCGTTCATCAGGCCCGCATCAGGGAGGAAGGCCGCCGGATCTCGGGCGCGTTGGGCCAGAGCTGGGGCTCACATGCATCGTGCTGGGTGACATTGTAATACACCGAAGGTGGCCCCTCAGTGGGAAAGCCTGGCAGCGGGCCTGGCTACGGGCGCGGGTGGCCTTCTAGGGACCCGGCGTGTCTTGATTTTAGCCCGAGCTTACCCTTGCAATTCTTTGGCTGGCCAAAATATTGGTTGAGTTTTCGGTGGCTCATAGGGTGGCCAATATTGGCAAGAAACACTAACTCCCCAAAATCATCATAAAAACATACCCTCAAACCTCTCCCCTCCCGAAACCCTCGTCTCCACCAACCATGCCGCCGTCGGTGATACAATCACTACCGGACGAGCTACTCGAGGAGATCTTCTTTCGCCTCCCGCCGAATGAGCCTGCGTGCCTCGCACGTGCCTCCCTCGCCAAGCCTTTTGTGGTCGCTATTGTAAGCTCCATCGATCTACCCCCCATGTTGGGGTTCCTTTATTCCTGGCCCCACAACTTTCTCCTGAGTAAAGCCCCCTACCCGCGCTTCATCTCCACCATGAAATTCAGTGCAGACATTCCCGACGATCGCGGGGGTATCTATAAATACCCTGCGTGGGACTACGGCCATGGTCGCGTTCTCCTTCAGTATAATTGGAGGCCCACTCACCTTGTCGTGTGGGACCCCATGACGGGTCGCCAAAGAAAGCTGAAAGTGCCAATGTCAATGGGCTACATTGATGGGGCCACTGCACTGCTTTGTGTTGCGAGCAGTTGTGACCATCGCGTGTGTCATGCAGGGCCCTTCCTGGTGGTATTCTTGGGCCTTGACATGACTGATGATGACGATTGTGTTGCACATGCGCGTTTGTCCTTTCCGGTGATAGGTGACTGGAGCAAGTCGTGCTCACATTTTGAGTGGAGCGATATGTGCTCAGATTTTGAGTTGGAGCAAGTTAGTCAGGCTGACAATCTTACTAGTCCTGTTGGGGGCTAAGGCATTATTGTCTTTGTGTGCGCAGGTCCTGGTCATTGGTTATATTACTAATCTCCTATTGGTTCAATATACCTTGAGGCCACTTCAAGAAATTGTTGCATGCTACAAACCTTTGCACTTGGGGGCCGAACACCTTCCTAGTTGAGAGAAAGCACTCGCCATATAGAGACGTATGCACCAGCAACGACGATTAGTCGATAGTAAGTGGAGAAAGATACAACATTCATTTTGTTTTGGATCATGTGTCATTGTTGCACGTTTCTAAATAATGTATTCGCTACTGCTTTTTGGCAATACTGCTTGACGATTAACTCAAATAAGAAAATAAGTGGAAAATGTGTGTCACACTAAAAAGGTGCATCGGTAATGTGTGTGTCACACATAGAGGTGCACCGCAAATGTTTTCAAGTTTTTTTTTGTTTTCCTCTTTATTGTTTTCGTCATATTCTTAAGATGTTGCTTACGAGATTTTATAGAAAAAGAAATAACAAAAAATACGCAATCATGTCACGCATAAGTGTATATCTGGAAAATCTTTAAGTAACAAATATATGAATGGCAATATATTTCATGTTCACAAAGAATCTATTGGAAGAAGAAATATTTGGAAGTACATTTGCGCAATTTTCTAACACATAAGAGTGTATCTTTGGAAAAAATTGTAGGTACCAAATAAATCAATGAAAATAGATTCATTGGCAAATAATGCAAGAGAGTTAATTATTTGCAATCTACAAGGGTAGAATTTTTTTGCAAGCATGGATGTTAATATTGGTTTCAGTACGAATAAATAATACACACCACTAATTTTCTAAAGGTACGACATGAATTCTACTTTTCGTGGCTCTATCTGTTTGGTGTACTCCTGCTCCTTGATGCACTAAAGCTAGAATAAACTTACAGGCAAAAGCCGCTTTATAGGACCATGTACTCCATGATTTGTGGCACCATTTGCTATGGGTTTGTGCATTTTATATTGGGTGGTTGCCATAGTTTGAACCTTGCAAGCCCAAAGTTTATTTCCTTTTCTTTTTACCATGTCGTGCGCTGAATCTAAATAGCCTAACATTGTTGCCTACATTGCACCATGTAGTTTCTCAAATGGTGAGTCGCACTTTCATGACCGAGATTCTTTTTGTGGCACCCCAGCTCAGAGAGACCGGAACACCCCGTATTCCAGCCCAGAGATCAAGTCTTCTAGAATACCGCACTGCTTGGCATAGAACAAACCAGCTCTTTATTATGAATAAACGGGGTACAAGGGTTCTGAAGGCACGAAGGTTACAGGGGAACGGCAACACTTCGCCTGCTCAGATAGCTCTATGCTAGCAGCGAGACACCTCGAAGCGGAATAAATCCTAACAGCGGAACAACGACGATGAACTCCACTCCACAGGGACTCTGGCTGGGACGTATCCTAGAGTGCAACCTCGGGGTCCTCGACAAACAAGCAATCACGGAATTACCTGCAATCTGGCATGACACGCCAGGTGAGTACTTTGAATGTACTCGCAAGCTCACAGCAACCAAAGCAATCAAGACATACAATAGCATGGCATTTACAAGTTAATCATCTAAGATGAATACGATACTACTAGAACAACATGAGCATGGCAACAACATGAGGATGGCAACAACATGAGCATGGCATGTACATATAATTCATGATATGAACAGGATGATACTAGCACTAGCATGCAAGGGGGTCGACATTTAAGGTCTCCTGGACCAACTTACTTTGCTCGGAGGTTATCTCGTAACCACAAACTTACCATCGTGATCATCACACGACCACCTCATGATCAACCAAGCTCGGTATCAACAATACCATCGTGATCATCACATGACCACACAGAGCTTGATCTCTACCGGTGATCATCGTACGAACACATAAAGATCAACCAACTTCTTTTCTCATCGAACCGGGGTTGTTATTAATCAGGTTAATATTACTGTTGACCCATAGTGTGACCTACTACGAACTGTGTCCATGACCGAGAACGCGGCTATCGATAGATTATACACTCTGCAGAGGTTAGTACACTGTACCCACACCACGGAACTCATGGCCTCGTGCTCCCATTCGGGTGGACCAACGACGTTCCGACAAAACCAGTCTATTGCATGATACTCTCCCGGCCACTCCGACAAACTTCCCTTTGGGCTATGTCCTGGGTGGCCCCGGTGCCAACATGTGATACCCGCCACCTCTATGGCTGCCACCGTCGTGGCCAAACATAAACATCGTCCCAAACGGGGACCTCGGATATCCATACAACTCGGGCCGTCAAGGTTATGGCCACCTACCTGATCAGGGTAGCGCGCACCCATAACCTTCCCTTGTAGGAGGCACCGGCGAGAGGCATGACAATAGACCGCATTAGGGCCTCCCCATCCAGGCAAGTGTGGTTGCACTGGTGAGCTCGATTCGGTGGCACCATGACTTAGCCAACAGATTTGTTCAAGTTTGATTAATGTCAGGTTCAACTTGAATGGTGATGAGCTGAGTCACAGAAAAATAATATGACAATGCATATGAGCATGATATGAATGTAACCATGGATGGGCAACATAACCATTTAACAACATACATCAACGATGATAAATCTTTTAGTCTACGGGATGCAAATGGGCATGGCATAATGACGATCATGAATATAACAAGTATTTTCATAACAAACCCTAACGATTCATATGAGCATATTATTACCACTAGCATCGGAAATGATTACCAAAATAATATCATGAGAATAACCATAGCAATAATAATGGAGAAGAATCATATATGCACAAAAACATAGCATAAGCATGGACGGGCAAATATTATTCACAAAATAATTAAATGAGCAGACAAATATTCAAGGGAAAACCATGGCTACTGCAATGCCATCATGCAAGTGGCTGTTATTGCTTGCCTGGGGATGAAGGATTCACCGGGGAGAAGTACGATGAACTCGGGGAAAGAATCGCCGGAAAAGTTTCCCTCTCGGCGGAGCTGTTTTAAGGGCAAAGGCAAAATGGTCATTTTCACAGTGCGGCAACCTCATGAAAATGATACCATCGGAACGGGCTCGACGAACTAAGATCGTGGGCGTTGGAATCACCTGAATCGGAGTCACGGTTGTCGAGATACGGCCGTTCGTTCGTTAGGTAGAAATCAAATAACTTATTCATTTCTGCTCTTAACCAGTGAACGTTCGCAATATAAAGTTTTCGGCCGGCTGGGTTAAACAGAAAGCGTCTTTTACGGAATACGCTTTCAGCAAAGTGAAAGCGTATTTTCATCCACAGCAGCAGGAGAGTACGCTTTCGCGCACCGAAGACGCAACTGCCGGAGTGCGCGTCCACTTAAGTTGGCGGGCCCGCCCACTGGGTCGATGACAGGCGGGTCCCACCGCATCTCTCTCTCTCTCCTCCCGCCTCCTTCTTCCTCTTCTCGATCGGGACAGAGGCCATGAGAGGCCGAGCGCTCCGGCGACGAAGGCCGGCGGAACGGGCCACCTCCGGCGAGGCTCCGGCCACCGGCGGACTCGGGGCGGAATGCCGCATCCACCCAGGCAAAACGTGGCCACCTGGGAGCGCCGAGTCGGGCGGGCGGTGGGCCACGGCGGACGGCGTCTTCGGCCGGAGATGGGGAGCTCGGTATGGTGGCGGGAAAGAGGGTCCAAGGCTATGGAGGTGTTCGCCGGGTCTAGTGGTGCTACTGGTGGTGGTAGGAAGGCGAGGGAAGCTCCACATTGCGCGAATTTGAGCGCGGGAGGGCGGCGGCCATGGCGGTCGACTGAGGTGAGGAGGACGGCTCGAGCTCGGGGAAGAGGTTGGGGAGGGCTGAGGGAGGGTGGTGAAGAGGTTGGTGAGGTCGAGCGGGCTCGGGAACGGCTTTAAATAGCCGAGGTGGGGATGCTCTCGCCGGACGACGACGGGAGCTTGTTGTTGATGCTTCTGGCACGACCGCATTCACGAGCGCACGCGCGGAGGGGGAGAGAGGTCCAGGGGAGGTGCATACGGCGCGGAGATGCTACGGGGAGGAAGAAGACAACGGCAAGGCGACGACGGCCGCGGGAATCCCGGGACGGCGTGCTCGCCGAAGAGGAAAGAGGACATGGGGAGGGGTCCAGAGAGGACACGCGGACGCAGGAGAGCGAGAGCAATGCAGAGGACATGCCGCGGTGTCGCGAGCTTGGCGTTTGGGCGGCGGCAGAGGGACCCGAAGTTCAGAGCGCGCTTTCGGCATGCCAGACCGCGTGGTCACTGCGTGCACAGGTGCGCGCGGTGCATACTGGTCATCAACAGCATGTCTATCATGTAGTCCTTCCTAAGTGGGTCCTCTCTGAAGTGATAGATCGAAGAAACACACTGTGGTCTGATGGGAGTGATCAGAGAAAGTTTGTTGTTGCCAACTTAGGCATGATGTTGTGATCAAATTAGAGGGGATAAGAGCAAACCAGGATGTCTCGGGGAATTAGGGTAGGAAGGACTATGATCCTGTGAAAAATGAAATGATTTGGACCAGTATTTAATATAGTTGCTTCACAACCACATATTCTGGTCCAAAAAGAAGATCATGAAGTATCACTCACATGGAGTATTGGATTGGGCTGAAAATTGGCAGAGGGTGATTATTTGGGCAAATGAAGGCACCATAAAAATTTCATACTCATTGGATGAATAAAAATGGTACTTCCTTCACAATGCTCCACACTGGACAGAAACTTGGGGGAATTTTGTAGAGAAAATGGCTTGGCAAAATGATGTTAATTTTGGCATGATCAAAGGATATAGGGATATTTAGGTCCTGGATTAATTTCAAAAAAATTGAAGCAATATAAAATATAGTTGCTTCACAACTGAAATTTTGACCAGAAACCAAGATTTAAAGGTGTGCTCACATAGATGATTGGATGGATATGAATTTTGGTGGAGAGCAATTATTTGATCATTTAAATGATCTCCCAATGTTTCAAATCATTTGGATAAGCCTAGCTAGTACTTCCTTCACAAAGCTTCTCTCTGGACAGAAACTTTGGAAATTTGCTGAGGAAGATTTACTAGGCCAATGAAGCTGAATTTTGGCATGAGGAAATAATTTGGATATGAGAGAGTGCCCAAAATTTTTTAAGGCAATCAATAAAAGATAAGTAGCACTTCCTTCACAAAGTGCCATTCTGGACAGAATAGGAAATGAATATTCCTGAATTATTTTTGAACTAGGCAAGGATGGATTTTGACATATTTGTGGGAGATATGATCCAAAGGATTTATGAGAATTTTGTGGGAAATTTTGGAATAGCAGAAATATAGGTTGCTTCACAACCTAGGGCAAACAGGGTTATTCCTTTAATAGAAAAAGGAATATTCCCAATAAATAAATATTGAAGTTGGGCTAAGATGGAAATGACATGGCCTTGGGATAGATTTGAGAATGACAAGCCACTAGGAAGTGGCAGGAGAGAAGATTTTCCCAGGTTTCAAGACCACATAGCCACGGAAAAAGAACTACAAATAAAAAAATTCGAAGAAATCCAAAAGAAAAAGAAAGGGCCAAAAATCGGGGTGTTACACTTTTTTTGGAGCGAACCATATTCGCACACCCCATTGGAAACCAACGAGGACATGTGGACCCTTCAACGTGGCTTGTGTCCATTCAATACTCAATGATTCAAACGTGGGTGCGAGCTCGTGCAAGCGATGACAAAAAATTGTGGGCCAGCAAACTAGAAACCGCGTGACTCAGAAATTGGAATCTTAATTTTCCCTATCTTAACTGAATTCGATTTATCAAAGATGCACCATTCATTTGTTTTGGATCATGTGTCCACTGTTACACGTTTAAAAAATGGTTCTGTTATTACTTTTTGGCAGTACTGCTTGTCGGTTGTCTCGAAGAAGAAAATAAGTGAAAAATGTGTTCCACACTTAAGAGGTACATTGCTAATCTATGTGTGTGTCAGACATAGAGGTGCCCTGAAAATATTTTCAAGTTTTATTTTTATTTTCCTCTCTATTGTTTTCTGTAGAAGTTATTCATGCTTCGGATGATGACCCACCAATAGCCCCACACATAGGAAGTGCACACCAGGCAGAAATCCCCAATCTAGCAATAGACGATGAACAACGCCACCTCATGGCCAGACAACTCTACCGGAAAAGGCTTTCTGCCCCGATTTATAAATAAAGCACCACATGCCAGAAGCATCCAAAGGTTACAAATAGCACCACAAAGGGCAAAGAGGAAAAGAAAAGGAAAACCGAAATGAGTTCCATAGAGTACAAATGCAACACAAGCACAGGTCCATGATGAGGGCACCAGCTCAACAAGCCCAAAACAGAAAAGACACACAAAGGACTAGCCCACTCTATAGTTGCAAGTTATATGGGTATAATTATCCTAGTGATTCTATATCGGGTGTATGGGGAAGCCATCCACCAAGTCAAGTTAACAAGAAGGAAAATATTACAGGTGAAGGTAACACGGCATATGTGCATCCTCATGCTACGCTACCAGTAGATCAAACTGACTCTGCCAATAATCAAGTTTGTGATGAAACACCAGTTCAGTGTTTCACCCGAGAACGCCGCGACATCTTCACTCACAAGAAAATGGTGCATAAAAGAGAAGCAGAAAAAATTGCTTCACTGCCTGGCTTATCTGCTTCTCTTTGGACTGATCTAGAGGCGGAATGCTTTCTTCTTGGGCTCCACATTTTTGGTAAAAATCTCAGCCTGGTGAGCAATTTATAGGGAGTAAGATAGTTGGGGAGATCGTCTCCTACTAGTATGGGAGGTTCTATAGTGGACCGGCGTATAAAAGATGGTCGCACCTTAGAAAGACAAGAACTACTAGACGTATTCTCGAGAAAAGCATATTTACTGGTGGGTGACGACAGGACTTTATATCTCAATTTGAAATTTAGAATATCCGGAGAGGCTCCTGATTCGTTAATTGAGGTATGCATTTTGATACAATATGAATTTCAATCTCTTCCACACTTAATTTTTTGAGAACTGTATTTTGGGATACTGAAATGGTGCAAAATGGAAGTCTTCTTGTGTTTTTATAAGATTCTACTAGTCTAACTAGAGTTTCTTACCAACTTTGATAGTATTTCCTGTAATTTGACATCTTAAATGTTTCTAGGGATTTGATGATTGAAGGCTCGAGGGACATATGTTACCCATTGTAATAACACAAGAGAACAGCCAAGTTTTAGTTTGATGCTTTTTCGCACAACAAGTGTCGCCAATTAACCGACGATGGCATGTTTATTTCATACATCATAGCTATATATGAGATGAATTACTTTTGCATATTTCAGGTTTTAAAGTCTTTGAGACATGACCTAATATCTTTAGAGGTATGTGTCTTCACTCTAAAATCCTCCATCGGACCAGAAACTTTTGTTGAGGTCGGTGGGATTGGTAAAGGGAAGCATAATTTTACAGGATTTGTTCAGAACATATCGAAAACAAACGAAGGTCCATCTGTTTTCGCCAACATGCGTAAAGGCAAAGATTGTTCCATGCTTGCTAAATAATAAATAGTCAAGTTCTTACCAGGTGATTTTAGGAGAAGTAAGGCAAAGTTAAATGATCTATTTTGGGAAGCTGTCTGGCCCATTTGCTTGCAAGAGGGTGGCACTCAGAGCAGCCAAAATATGTCTGGGCAACCAAGAACTACCTTGTATATTTAATGCCTACTGTCAAATAATTATCAAGAAGGAAGCTCACTAAAGGCACTCACTATTTCGATTCTATCACTGGCATCCTTAAAAAAGTGGTAGTAGACCCCTCTCTTCTTGAGCTAGAGATAAATGGAATAGATAATGATGCACCTATTTCTGTTCATAGAGGTGCAGTGAAATGTTTTCAAGTTTTATTTTTGTTTACCTTTGTGTTATTTTCGCCATATTCTTAAGATGTTGCCTACGAGATATTATTGAAAAGGAAATAATTGAAACGCAATCGTGTCATGCATAGGAGTGTGTATTTGGAAAATCTTCTAGGTACAAATATATGAATGGCAATAGATTTTATGTTCACATAGAATGTATATCGTTTGATTACGCCATATTTTGGCACAGCAGAGAGCAGGTTGTAAGTATAAATTCAACATATCCTTTTATCTTAATGCCTTCATGTTGATTTTTTTGCTCAAGACGTGCGCCACAAGGGTCAAGACGAGCATACGAAGGTAACTTGCCTTTGCAAAGGAAGCGTAGATCAGACTAGCCAACATGCATTCACGTTTTTCATGTGAAATTCACAACGATTAGAAATTGCCAGGGATGTATCTTGCAAATGAGTGATGTGGATTTCACTTGCCGCACTATATTTGTTTGTTACCTTTTATATCATAAGTCTAAAAAACTAAAATTAAATAATAGTATTGGAAAGCTTCTTTGTAGAAACATGCATCACATGGGGATATAACAGTTGTCAGCACTACTCATCGATTTTCACCTTCAATCGGGTGGCTACTGTTCTTATTCTTCAACTACCCAAGAGGAGGTTTATAAAACATGGGTATTTATACCCTGACTTATGCACAAACAGTAGCAACCTTCTTGATGGCCAGGCTTGCCGGAGATCGCCAAGAACAAGATTCAAGACTCAGTTGCAGAGGCTACTAGGGAGAAGATCAAGACAAAGCATCAAGTTCTACACCAAAGATAACCTTTGCCGTCAAGGCCGAGCCGGCAAGGTGAAGGCCCGGCAAGCTTCGTGACGGCAAGCTCTCGCTTGCTGTTAGTGCTCCACCTAATCGAGCACCTAGTCGCTAATCGATGAGGTGTCGAGCCCGCAGGCAGTTAAGTGAGATTTGTCGGGCATGTGTCAGTGCGCTCGAAGGAGATTTGCCTTTAATGACACCTGTCCAGAAGATGTGTCAAGATAATAGGAGGTAGCTGGGCGAACGGTGCAGAATCCTTGCTGGGGCTCCTCCTCCACATGACACCTAATGAAGCATTTATTACTTTTGTCCTAAACAAGCAGAGTTAGGTATGATAGCACTGTTTGCTATCTAATCAATACAAAATGACTATTTTGCCACCGTGGTAACCCCTTGAGCTATAAAAGGAGGGCCAGGGCAACGTTTACAGGGATCGATCCTTTGCACAACTTGCATGTATAGCTGCTTCTTCTGCACCTTGCCGGGAAGCGCTCCTTGTACTTGTGTTCATATTCATCCAATACACTAAAAGCAGGAGTAGGGTTTTACACCTCACGGTGGCCCGAACCTAGGTAAACTCTTTGCGTTTCTGCTGGTTCTGCTCTTTGTGCTCGTCGATCTCCCTAGTCGAACCGCAAAGGGGCTAGATGGCCCCATAGATGGTCGTACGCACGACAAGGTTCTCTTTAAATAGAGATATATGGCTTTGTGCAATTGTGCTCGTTAATAGGTAAGACATGTAATTAGAGAGTATTATTGAAGAAATATTTGTAATATAAACACATGAAAATAGATTGGTGATGGATGAGCGTAGCGTGACCTCCTTCGTGATGGGGGCTGATCAAACCATGGAGGGCCAATGGATTGCCATCCGATAGCTACCTAGTATGAAAGCGCCTGGCAGCGATTCTGGATTTAGTTTTATTTCCATATATATAGTTTTAGTCATCTTCTAAAAATGGTGACTTTGATATTTGTTTTTGGAAAAGAAATGAATGGTAATATTTTTTATGGCAATACGATTTGCGCAATCGTATAACCTGTAAGTGAATATATTTGAAGGATCTTTAAGGAATGAATAAATGATTCAAAATAGTTTTCAACATATCTAACATGCGTACAGTTATCACGTGCGACGCTTACTTGGATCAAAAGCTTGTGGCTGTGTGAGCATCGAAGGCGGTGGTCATGGAAGCTTCTGGTAGAAGATTTGGAGCACTAGCAAACAGCTAGCCCTTGATTGAATTGTCAATGGCAATGGCCATGGCAAGGGTGGTGTCTTCATGTCATCCTTGCTTGATTAGGAAACCAGTGATGTTCATAGCTTTACATCAAAGTCGTCGGGTGCTGGGCGGTGGGGGATCAACCAATGAACTAAACGAACTCAACAAATGCATTTTATCTTCAGAAATGAATTTCCACCTCCTGTCCATTAGAACAAATAATCCAAAATTAATGTTTTTCAGTCAAATTAATTTACTCGGAATCATACTCCCGTATTGAGCTCATGCCATGATCCTTAAATGATCCATCCTTTTTTGTCAGTAGCGACCATTCTTCCACGACATAGTTCCTCGACCCGGCTAACCTTGATTGATAAAAATCATTGTTTTCTCCCGCTGCAACGCACGGGCATTTGTGCTAGTTTCCTCCCTAAACGTTTGAAAAAAGTGATTTAGTTGGATGCCCTCCGACGTCCTCCCTAAACTTCTAGACCAACCGAAACTTGTCAAATCGAGACCATATTGGGTTCTGGTTGAGACGCGGCTTTTGATGATCAATTTAGAACAGGCTCTTATGCATTGTGGTTGTACTGTGTGTTTGTGCTGGAGTTTGATTTGCTTCTCACCGGGTTGTGATAGAAGCAAGTCTGTCTTTCTTTTAATTTACCCTATGCCTTTTATAAAGTTAAGGCACACATTTTGCGTGCTCTCGAAACAAAAAAATCGAGACCTTATTTGGGGACAATATGAGGAGTTGCGGGCGTGTCCGGGCATGCACGAGCAAGACCTTTTTCGCACAACAAGTGTTGCCAATTAACCGACGATGGCATGTTTATTTCATACATCATAGCTATATATGAGATGAATTACTTTTGCATATTTCAGGTTTTAAAGTCTTTGAGACATGACCTAATATCTTTAGAGGAATGTGTCTTCACTCTAAAATCCTCCATCAGAGTAGAAACTTTTGTTGAGGTCAGTGGGATTGGTAAAGGGAAGCATGATTTTATAGGATTTGTACATAACATATCCAAAACAAACGATGGTCTATTTGTTTCCGCCAACATGCGTAAAGGCAAAGATTGTTCCACGCTTGCTACATAATAAATAGTCAAGTTCTTACCAGGTGATTTCAGGAGAAGTAAGGCAAAGTTAAGTGATCTATTTTGGGAAGCTGTCTGGCCCGCTTGCTTGCAAGAGGGTGGCACTCAGAGCATCCAAAATATGTCCGGGAAACCAAGAACTACCTTGTATATTTAATGTCTGCTGACGAAAACTTATCAAGAAGGAAGCTCACTAAAGGCACTCACTATTTCGATTCTATCACTGACGTCCTTAAAAAAGTGGTAGTAGACCCCTCTCTTCTTGAGCTAGAGATAAATGGAATAGATAATGATGCACTTGTTTCTGTTCATAGAGGTGCAGTGAAATGTTTTCAAGTTTTATTTTTGTTTTCCTCCGTATTGTTTTCGCCATATTCTTAAGATGTTGCCTACGAGATATTATTGAAAAGGAAATAATTGAAACGCAATCGTGTCATGCATAGGAGTGTGTATTTGGAAAATCTTCATGGAACAAATATATGAATGGCAGTAGATTTTATGTTCACATAGAATGTATATCGTTTGATTACGCCGTATCTTGGCATAGCAGCGAGCAGGTTGCAAGTATAAATTCGACATATCCTTTTATCGTAATGCCTTCATGTTGATTTTTTTTGCTTGAGACGTGCGCCACGAGGGTGAAGACGAGCATACGAAGGTAACTTGCCTTTGTAAAGGAAGCGTAGATCAGACCAGCCAACATGCATTCACGTTTTTCATGTGAAATTCAAAACGATTAGAAATTGCCAGGGATGTATCTAACAAATGAGTGATGTGGATTTCACTTGCCGCACTATATTTGTTTGTTACCTTTTATATCATATGTCTAAAAAACTAAAATTAAATAATAGTATTGGAAAGCTTCTTTGTAGAAACATGCATCACATGGGCATGTAACAGTTGTCAGCACTACTCATCGGTTTTCACCTTCAATCGGGTGGCTACCGTTCTTATTCTTCAACCACCCAAGAGGAGGTTCTCTTTAAATAGAGATATATGGCTTTGCGCAATTGTGCTCGTTAATGGGTAAGGCATGTAATTAGAGTGTATTATTGATAAAATATTTGAAATATAAACACATGAAAATAGATTGGTGATGGCGTGTGCGTAGCATGACCTCCTTCGTGATGGGGGCTGATCAAACCATGGAGGGCCAATGGATTGCCATCCGACAGCTGCCTAGTGCAAAAGCGCCTGGCAGCGATTCCAGATTTAGTTTTATTTCCATATATATAGTTTTAGTCATCTTCTTAAAATGGTGACTATGAGATTTTTGTTTGGAAAAGAAATGAATGGTAATATGTTTTATGGCAATACGATTTGCGCCATCGTATAACGTGTAAATGAATATATTTGAAGGATCTTTAAGGAATGAATAAATAGTTCAAAATAGTTTTCAACATATCTGACATGCGTACAGTTATCACGTGCGACGCTCACTTGGATCGAAAGCTTGTGGCTGTGTGAGTATCGAAGGCGGTGGGCATGGAAGCTTCTGGTAGAAGATTTGGAGCACTAGCAAGCAGCTAGCCCTTGGTTGAGTTGTCAATGGCAATGGCAAGGGTGGTGTCTTCATGTCATCCTTGCTCGATTAGGGAGCCGGTGGTGTTCATAGCTTTACATCGAAGTTGTCGGGTGTTGGGCGGTGAGGGATCAACCAATGAACTCAACGAACTCACCCAATGCATTTTGTCTTCAGAAATGAATTTCCACCTCCTATCCATTAGAACAAATAATCCAAAATTAATGTTGTTCAGTCAAATTAATTTACTCGGAATCATACTCCCGTCTTGAGCTCATGCCACGATCCTCAAATGATCCATCCTTTTTTGTCAGAAGCGACCATTCGTCCACGACATAGTTCCTCGACCCGGCCAACCTTGATTGATAAAAATCATTGTTTTCTCCCACTGCAACGCACGGGCATTTGTGCTAGTTTCCTCCCTAAACGTTTGAAAAAAGTGATTTAGTTGGATGCCCTCCGACGTCCTCCCTAAACTTCTAGACCAACCGAAACTTGTCAAATCGAGACCATATTGGGTTGTGGTTGAGACGCGGCTTGTGATGATCAATTTAGAACAGGCTCTAATGCATTGTGGTTGTACTGTGTGCGTTTGTGCTGGAGTTTGATTTGCTTCTCACCGGGTTGTGATAGAAGCAGGTCTGTCTTTCTTTTAATTTACCCTATGCCTTCTATAAAGTTAAGGCACGCATTTTACATGCTCTCGAAAGAAAAAAAATCGAGACCTTATCTAGGGACAATATGAGTTGCGGGCGTATACGTGCATGCGCGAGCAAGGCTCCACGTTAGCAGCAGCGAACCGACAACCCCACCCGCAGCCACTTCGGCGAGAAGACCGTGGTTGCAGTGGCGTCAATCAGGCCCGCATCAGGGAGGAAGGCCACCGGATCTCGCGCGCGTTCGGCCGGAGCCGGGGCTCACACGCGTCGTGCTGGGTGACATTGTAATACATCGTAGGTGGCCTCTCAGTGGGAAAAGCCCGGCAGCAGGCCTGCCTATGGGCCCGAGTGGCCTGCCAGGGACCCGGCGTGTCTTGATTTTAGCCCGAGCTTGCCCTTTCAATTCTTTGGCTAGCCAAAATATTGGTTGAGTTTTCGGTGGCCCATAGGGTGGCCAATATTGGCAAGAAACACTAACTCCCCAAAATCATCATAAAAACATACCCTCAAACCTCTCCCCTCCCGAAACCATCGCCTCCACCAACCATGTCGCCGCTGCTGATACAATCGCTACTGGACGAGCTACTCGAGGAGATCTTCTTTCTCCTCTCGCCGAATGAGCCTGCGTGCCTCGCTCGTGCCTCCCTCGCCAACAAGCGATGGCTCGGTCTTCCCTCCTGCCATGCCTTTCGTGGTCGCTACCGTAAGTTCCATGGATCTACCCCCATGCTGGGGTTCCTTTATTCCTGGCCCCCCGACTCTCTCCAGAGTAAAGCCCCCTCCCCGTGCTTCATCTCCACCATGAAATTCTGTGCAGACATTCCCGATGATCACGGGGGTAACAATAAATACCATGCGTGGTTCTGCCGCCATGGTCGCATTCTCCTTCAGGATAATTGGTTGCCCACTCACCTTGTCGTGTGGGACCCCATGACGGGTCGCCAAAGAAAGCTGAAAGTACCAATGTCAATGGGCTACATCGATGGGGCCACTTCACTGCTTTGTGCTGCGAGCGGTTGTGACCATCGTGTGTCTCATGCAGGGCCCTTCCAGGTGGTATTCTTGGGACTTGACATGGCTCATGATGATGATTGTGTTGCACATGCGCATGTGTCCTTACCGGTGAGAGGTGACTGGAGCAAGTCGTGCTCAGATTTTGAGTGGCGCGATATGTGCTAAGATTTTGAGTTGGAGCAAGCTAGTGAGGCTGACAATCTCACTAGTCCTGTTGGGGGGCCAAGGCATTATTGTCTCTGTGTGTGCGGGTCCTGGTCATTGGTTATGTTACTAATCTCCTGTTGGTTCAATATACCTTGAGGCCACTTCAGAAACTGTTGCATGCTACAAACCTTTGCACTTGGAGGCCCAACACCTTCCTAGTTGAGAAAAAGCACTCACCATGTAGAGACGTATGCACCAGCAACGACGATCAGTCGATAGTAAGTGGAGAAAGGTACAACATTGATTTTGTTTTCGATCGTGTGTCATTGTTGGACATTTCTAAATAATGTATTCGCTACTGCTTTTTGGCAATACTGCTCGACGGTTATCTCAAATAAGAAAATAAGTGGAAATGTGTGTTACACTTAAAAGGTGCATTGGTAATGTGTGTGTCACACATAGAGGTGCACCGAAAATGTTTTCAAGTTTTATGTTTGTTTTCCTCTTTATTGTTGTTGTCATATTCTTAAGATGTTGCCTACGAGATTTTATTGAAAAGGAAATAACTGAAAATACGCAATCGTGTCACGCATAAGTGTAAATCTGGAAATCTTTAAGTGACAAATATATGAATGGCAATATATTTTATGTTCACAAAGAATCATGTGGAAGAAGAAATAATTGGAAATACATTTGCGCAATCTTCTAACACATAAGAGTGTATCTTTGGAAAAAATGGTAGGGACCAAATAAATCAATGAAAATAGATTCGTTGGAAAATAATGCAAGAGAGTTAATTATTTGCAACCTACAAGGGTAGGAATCTTTTGCAAGCATGTGTGTTAATATTGGTTTTGGTACGAATAAACAATACACACCACTAATTTTCTAAAGCTACGACATGAATCCTACTTGTCGTGGCTCTATCTGTTTGGTGTACTCCTACTCCATGATGAACTAAAGCTAGAATAAACTTACCGGCAAAAGCCCCTTTATTAGACCATGTACCCCATCATTTGTCGCACCATTTGCTATGGGTTTGTGCATTTTAATTTGGGTGGTTGCCATAGTTTGAACCTTGCAAGCCCAAAGTTTATTTCCTTTTCTTTTTACCATGTCGTGCGCTGAATCTAAATAGCCTAACATTGTTGCCTACATTGCACCATGTAGTTTCTCAAATGGCGAGTCGCACTTTCGTGACCGAGATTCTTTTTTTGGAGCGAACCATATTCGCACACCCCATTGGAAACCAAGGAGAACATGTGGACGCTTCAACGTGGCTTGTTTGTCCATGCAATACTCAATGATTCAAACGTGGGTGCGAGCCCGTGCAAGCGATGACAAAAAATTGTGGGCCAGGAAACTAGAAACCACGTGACTCACCATGTCACGACGCACACACCGTCAATGACGATCAGTCAATAGTAAGTTCCGCAATGTTCGAATCACCCTGTAGAATGACATGTTCTCCTCGGTCGGAATAGGCAGTTCCTTTCCTTAGAACCATACTTGTGAGTTCCCTACCTCATACGGCTCAGAAATTGGAATCTTAATTTTCCCTATCTTAACTGAATTCGATTTATCAAAGATGCACCATTGATTTGTTTTGGATCATGTGTCCACTGTTACACGTTTAAAAAAATGGTTCTGTTATTGCTTTTTGGCAGTACTTCTCATCGGTTGCCTCGAAGAAGAAAATAAGTGAAAAATATGTGCCACACTTAAGAGGTGCATTGGTAATCTGTGTGTGTGTCACACATAGAGGTGCACTGAAAATGTTTTCAAGTTTTATTTTTATTTTCCTCTCTATTGTTTTCTGTAGAAGTTACTCATGCTTCGGATGATGACCCACCAGTAGCCCCACGCATAGGAAGTGCACACCAGGCAGAAATCCCCTAACTAGCGATAGACGATGAACAACATCACCTCATGGCCAGACCACACTACCAGAAAAGGCTTTATGCCCCAATTTATAAATAAAGCACCACACGCCAGAAGCATCCAAAGGTTACAAATAGCACCGCAAAGGGCAAAGAGGAAAAGAAAAGGAAAACCGAAATGAGTTCCATAGAGTACAAATGCAACACAGGCACAGGTCCATGATGAGGGTACCCGCTCAACAAGCCCAAAACAGAAAAGACACACAAAGGGCCAGCCCACTCTACAGTTGCAAGTTATATGGGTATAATTATACTAGTGATTCTATATCGGGTGTATGGGGAAGTGATGACCCACAAGTATAGGGGATCAATCGTAGTCCTTTCGATAAGTAAGAGTGTCGAACCAACGAGGAGCAGAAGGAAATGACAAGCGGTTTTCAGCCAGGTATTCTCTTCAAGTACTGAAAGTAGCGGTAATAGATAGTTTCGATAGAAAGATAATTCGTAACAAGTAACAAGTATAATAAAGTGCAGCAAGGTGGCCCAATCCTTTTTGTAGCAAAGGACAAGCCGGAACAATCTCTTATATAAAGCAAAGAGTTCTCGAGGACACATGGGAATTGTCATCTAGTCACTTTCATCATGTTTGTTTAATTCGCGTTCGCTACTTTGATTATTTGATATGTTGGTGGACCGGTGCTTGGGTGCTGTTCTTACTTGAACAAGCCACCCACTTATGATTACCCCCTCTTGCAAGCATCCGCAACTACGAAAGAAGAATTAAGATAAATCTAACCGTAGCATGAAACATATGGATCCAAATCAGCCCCTTACGGAATAACGCATAAACTAGGGTTTAAGCTTCTGTCACTCTTGCAACCCATCATCTAATTACTACTCCACAATGCCTTCCCTTAGGCCCAAAGATGGTGAAGTGTCATGTAGTCGACGTTCACACGACACCACTAAAGGAAGCAACAACATACATATCATCAAAATATCGAACGAATACCAAATTCACATGATTACTTATGACAAGACTTCTCTCATGTCCTCAAGAACAAAAGTAACTACTGACAAATCATATTCATGTTCAAGATCAGAGGGGTATTGAATAGCATTAAGGATCTAAACATATAATCTTCCACCAAATAAACCAACTAGCATCAACTACAAGATGTAATCAACACTGCTAGCAACCCACAGGTACCAATCTGAGGTTTTGAGACAAAGATTGAATACAGGAGATGAACTAGGGTTTGAGATGAGATGGTGCTGGTGAAGATGTTGATGAAGACTAGTCCTCCCACGATAAGAGGCTCATTGGTGATGTCGATGCCTTCGATTTCCCCCTCCCGGAGGGAAGTATCCCCGGCGGAATCGCTCCGCCGGAGAGCAAAATTGCTCCTGCCCAGGTTCCGTCTCGAGACGGCGGCGCTTCATCCCAAAAGTATTCTTATTATTTTTTCTAGGGAAAATAGCCTTATATAGCAGAAGATGGGCCCTAGAGGCCAGCCAGAGGCGCAACAAGCTCGGGGGGCGCGCACCCCAGGCTTGTCGCTTCCTGGTGGGTCCCCCTCTGGTATTTCTTCAGCCAATATTTATTATATATTCCAAAACAATTCTCCATAAATTTGCAGGTCATTTGGAGGTGTGCAGAATAGCTATCTCTGTTGCACCCCTTCCCGGTCCAGAATTCCAGCTGCCGGCAATCTCCCTCTTCATGTGAAACTTGCAAAATAAGAGAGAAAAGGCATAAGAATTGTATCATAAAGTGAAATAATGACCCAAAACATAATAAATAACAGTAGGAAAACATGATGCAAAATGGACGTATCAGGAAGCCATCCACCAAGTCAAGTTAACAAGAAGAAAGATATTACAGGTGAAGGTAACACGACATATGTGGATCCTCATGCTGCGCTACCAGTAGATCAAACTGACTCTGCCAATAATCAAGTTTGTGATGAAACACCAGTTCAGTGTTTCAACCAAGAATGCCGTGACAGCTTCACTAACAAGAAAATGGTGAATAAAGGAGAAGCAGAAAAAAATTGCTTCACTGCCTGGCTTATCTGCTTCTCTTTGGACTGATCTAGAGGCGGAATGCTTTCTTCTTGGGCTCCACATTTTTGGTAAAAATCTCAGCCTGGTGAGCAATTTATAGGGAGTAAGACATTGGGGAGATCCTCTCCTACTAGTATGGGAGGTTCTGTCGTGGATCGGCATATAAAAGATGGTCGCACCTTACAAAGACAAGAAATACTAGACGCATTCTCGGGAAAACCATATTTACTAGGGGGTGACGACAGGAGCTTATATCTCGTTTGAAATTTAGAATATCCAGAGAGGCTCCTGATTCGTTAGTTGAGGTATGCATTTTGATACAATATGAATTTCAATCTCTTCCACACTTAATTTTTTGAGAACTGTATTTTGGGATACTGAAATGGTGCAAAATTGAAGTCTCTTTGTGTTTATGTAAGATTCTACAAGTCTAACTAGAGTTTCTTGCCAACTTCAATACTATTTCCTGTCATCTGACATCTTAAATGTTTCTATGAATTTGATAATTGACGGATCGAGGGACATATGTTACCTGTTGTAATAACACAAGAGAACAGCCAAGTTTCAGTTTGATGCTTTTTCGCACAACAAGTGTTGCCAATTCACCGATGATGGCATGTTTATTTCATAGATCATAGCTATATATGAGATGAATTACTTTTGCATATTTCAGGTTTTTAAGTCTTTGAGACATGACCTAATATCTTTAGAGGAATATGTCTTCACTCTAAAATCCTCCATCAGAGCAGAAACTTTTGTTGAGGTTAGTGGGATTGGTAAAGGGAAGCATAATTTTACAGGATTTGTTCAGAACATATCCAAAACAAACGATGGTCTATCTGTTTCCGCCAACATGTGTAAAGGCAAAGATTGTTCCTTGCTTGCTGCTACATAATAAATAGTCAAGTTCTTACCAGGTGATTTTAGGAGAAGTAAGGCAAAGTTAAATGATCTATTTTGGGAAGCTGTCTGGCCCGTTTGCTTGCAAGAGGGTGGCACTCAGAGCATCCAAAATATGTCCGGGCAACCAAGAACTACCTTGTATATTTAATGCTTGTTGTCAAAAAATTATCAAGAAGGAAGCTCACTAAAGGCACGCACTATTTCGATTCTATCACTGATGTCCTTAAAAAAGTGGTAGTAGACCCCTCTCTTCTTAAGCTATAGATAAATGGAATAGATAATAATGCACCTGTTTCTGTTCATAGAGGTGCAGTGAACTATTTTCAAGTTTTATTTTTTTTTCCTCTGTATTGTTTTCGCCATATTCTTAAGATGTTGCCTACGAGATATTATTGAAAAGGAAATAATTGAAACACAATCGTGTCATGCATAGGAGTGTGTATTTGGAAAATCTTCAAGGAACAAATATATGAATGGCAATAGATTTTATGTTCACATAGAATGTATATCGTTTGATTACGCCGTATCTTGGCATAGCAGAGAGCACGTTGCAGTATAAATTCGACATATCCTTTTATCTTAATGCCTTCATGTTGATTTTCTTGCTCGAGACGTGTGCCACAAGGGTCAAGACGAGCATACGACGGTAACATTGCCTTTGCAAAGGAAGCGCAGATCAGACCAGCCAACATGCATTCACGTTTTTCATGTGAAATTCACAACGATTAGAAATTGCCAGGGATGTATCTTGTAAATGAGTGATGTGGATTTCACTTGCCGCACTATATTTGTTTGTTACCTTTTATATCATAAGTCTAAAAAACTAAAATTAAATAATAGTATTGGAAAGCTTCTTTGTAGAAACATGCATCACATGGACATGTAACAGTTGTCCGCACTACTCATCGGTTTTCACCTTCAATCTGGTGGCTACCGTTCTTATTCTTCAACCACCCAAGAGGAGGTTCTCTTTAAATAGAGATATATGGCTTTGTGCAATTGTGCTCGTTAATGGGTAAGGCATGTAATTAGAGTGTATTATTGAAAAACTATTTTAAATATAAACACATGAAAATAGATTGGTGATGGCGTGTGCGTAGCGTGACCTCCTTCGTGATGGGGGCTGATCAAACCATGGAGGGCCAATGGAATGCCATCCGACAGCTGCCTAGTGCAAAAGCGCCTGGCAGCGATTCCGGATTTAGTTTTATTTCCATATATATAGTTTTAGTCATCTTCTTAAAATGGTGACTTTGAGATTTGTTTTTGGAAAAGAAATGAATGGTAATATGTTTTATGGCAATACGATTTGCGCAATTGTATAACGTGTAAGTGAATATATTTGAAGGATCTTTAAGGAATGAATAAATGATTCCATATAGTTTTCAACATATCTCACATGCGTACAGTTATCACGTGTGACGCTTACTTGGATCGAAAGCTTGTGGCTGTGTGAGCATCGAAGGCGGTGGGCATGGAAGCTTCTGGTAGAAGATTTGGAGCACTAGCAAGCAGCTAGCCCTTGATTGAGTTGTCAATGGCAATGGCAAGGGTGGTGTCTTCATGTGATCCTTGCACGATTAGGAAGCCGGTGGTGTTCATAGCTTTACATCAATGTCGTCGGGTGCTGGGCGGTGGGGGATCAACCAATGAACTCAACAAACTCAACCAATGCATTTTCTCTTCAGAAATGAATTTCCACCTCCTGTCCATTAGAACAAATAATCCAAAATTAATGTTGTTCAGTCAAATTAATTTACTCGGAATCATACTCCCGTCTTGAGCTCATGCCACGGTCCTCAAATGATCCATCCTTTTTTGTCAGTAGCGACCATTCTTCCACGACATAGTTCCTCGGCCCGGCCAACCTTGATTGATAAAAATCATTGTTTTCTCCCGCTGCAATGCACGGGCATTTGTGCTAGTTTCCTCCATGAATGTTTGAAAAAAGTGATTTAGTTGGATGCCCTCCGACGTCCTCCCTAAACATCTGGACCAACCGAAACTTCTCAAATCGAGACCATATTGGGTTGTGGTTGAGACGCGGCTTTTGATGATCAATTTAGAACTGGCTCTTATGCATTGTGGTTGTACTGTGTGCATTTGTGCTGGAGTTTGATTTGCTTCTCACCGGGTTGTGATAGAAGCAGGTCTGTCTTTCTTTTAATTTACCCTGTGCCTTCTATAAAGTTAAGGCATGCCTTTTGCGTGCTCTCAAAAGAAAAAAAATCGAGACCTTATCTGGGGACAATATGAGGAGTTGCGGGCGTGTCCGGGTGTGCACGAGCAAGGCTCCACGTTAGCAGCAGCGAACCGACAACCCTACCCGCAGCCACTTTGGCGAGAAGACCGTGGTTGCAACGGCGTCCATCAGGCCTGCATCAGGGACGAAGGCCGGCTGATCTCGCGCGCGTTGGGCCAGAGCCGGGGCTCACACGCGTTGTGCTGGGTGACATTGTAATACACCATAGGTGGCCGCTCAGTGGGAAAAGCCCAGCAGCAGGCCTGCCTACGGGCCCGGGTGGCCTGCCAGGGACCCGGCGTGTCTTGATTTTAACCCGAGCTTGCCCGTTCAATTCTTTGGCTAACCAAAATATTGGTTGAGTTTTCGGTGGCCCATAGGGTGGCCAATATTGGCAAGAAACACTAACTCCCCAAAATCAACATAAAAACATACCCTCAAACCTCTGCCCTCCCGAAACCCTCGCCTCCACCAACCATGCCGCCGCCGCCGATACAATCGCTACTGGACGAGCTACTCAAGGAGATCTTCTTTCGCCTCCCGCCGAATGAGCCTGCGTGCCTCGCTCGCCAACTAGCGATGGCTCGGTCTTCCCTCCTGCCATGCCTTTCGTGGTCGCTACCGTAAGTTCCATGGATCTACGCCCATGCTGGGGTTCCTTTATACCTGCCCTCCCCCCTCGATTTTCTCGCAAGTAAAGCCCCCTCCCCGCGCTTAATCTCCAACATGAAATTCAGTGCAGACATTCCCGACGATCGCGGGGGTAACAATAAATACCCTACATCGTTCTGCCGCCATGGTCGCATTCTCCTTCGGGATAATTAGCCGCCCACTCACCTTGTCGTGTGGGACCCCATGACGGGTCGCCAAAGAAAGCTGAAAGTACCAATGTCAATGGGCTACATCGATGGGGCCACTGCACTGCTTTGTGCTGCGAGCGGTTGTGACCATCGCGTGTGTCATGGAGGGCCCTTCCAGGTGGTATTCTTGGGCCTTGACATGGCTGATGTTGACGATTGTGTTGCACATGCGCGTGTGTCCTTGCCGGTGAGAGGAGACTAGAGCAAGTCGTGCTCAGATTTTGAGTGGCGCGATATGTGCTAAGATTTTGAGTTGGAGCAAGCTAGTGAGGCTGACAATCTCACTTGTCCTGTTGGGGGCCAAGGCATTATTGTCTCTGTGTGTGCAGGTCCTGGTCATTGGTTATGTTACTAATCTCCTGTTGGTTCAATATACCTTGAGGCCACTTTAGAAACTGTTGCATGCTACAAACCTTTGCACTTGGGGGCCCAACACCTTCCTAGTTGAGAGAAAGCACTCACCATGTAGAGACGTATGCACCAGCAACGACGATCAGTCGATAGTAAGTGGAGAAAGGTACAACATCGAATTTTTTTCAATCATGTGTCATTGTTGCACATTTCTAAATAATGTATTCGCTACTGCTTTTTGGCAATACTGCTCGACGGTTATCTCAAATAAGAAAATAAGTGGAAAATGTGTGTCACACTTAAAAGGTGCATTGGTAATATGTGTGTCACACAAAGAGGTGCACCGAAAATGTTTTCAAGTTTTATTTTTGTTTTCCTCTTTATTGTTTTCATCATATTCTTAAGATGTTGCCTACGAGATTTTATTGAAAAGAAAATAACTGAAAATACGCAATCGTGTCACGCATAAGTGTATACTGGAAAATCTTTAAGTAACAAATATATGAATGGCAATATATTTTATGTTCACAAAGAATCTTTTGGAAGAAGAAATAATTGGAAATACATTTGCGCAATCTTCTAACACATAAGAGTGTATCTTTGCAAAAAAAAATGGTTGGGACCAAATAAATCAATGAAAATAGATTCGTTGGCAAACAATGCAAGAGAGTTAATTAGTTGCAACCTACAAGGGTAGGAATTTTTTGCAAGCATGGATGTTAATATTGCTTTCGGTACGAATAAACAATACACACCACTAATTTTCTAAAGCTACGACATGAATCCTACTTGTCGTGGCTCTATTTGTTTGGTGTACTCCTGCTCCATGATGCACTAAAGCTAGAATAAACTTACCCGCAATAGCCCCTTTATAGGACCATCTACCCCATGGTTTGTGGCACCATTTGCCATGAGTTTGTGCATTTTAAATCGGGTGGTTGCCATAGTTTGAACCTTGCAAGCCCAAAGTTTACTTCCATTTCTTTTTACCATGTCGTGCGCTGAATCTAAATAGCCTAACATTGTTGTCTACATTGCACCATGTAGTTTCTCAAATGGTGAGTCGCACTTTTGTGACCGAGATTCTTTTTTGGAGCGAACCATATTCGCACACCCCATTGGAAACCGAGAACATGTGGACGCTTCAACATGGCTTGTTTGTCCATGCAATACTCAATGATTCAAACATGGGTGCGAGCCCGTGCAAGCGATGACAAAAAATTGTGGGCCAGCAAACTAGAAACCGCGTGACTCACCATGTCACGACGCACACACCGTCAATGACGATCAGTCAATAGTAAGTTTTGCAATGTCCGAATCACCGTGTAGAATGACATGTTCTCCTCGGTCAGAATAGGCAGTTCCTTTCCTTAGAACCATACTTCAGAGTTCCCTACCTCATACCGCTCAGAAATTGGGATCTTAATTTTCCCTATCTTAACTGAATTCGATTTATCAAAGATGCACCATTGATTTGTTTTGGATCATGTGTCCACTGTTACACGTTTAAAAATGGTTATGTTATTGCTTTTTGGCGGTACTTCTCATCGGTTGTCTCAAAGAAGAAAATAAGTGAAAAATGTGTGCCACACTTAAGAGGTGCATTGGTAATCTGTCACTAGTACAAAACAGGGCATCGGTCGACTCCTGAGAAGCCCATTAGTCCCGGTTCACTCACGAACCGGGACCCATGGGGGCATCGGTCCCGGTTCGTGAGGCCAGGGCGCCGGCCGGGCCTCGTGGGCCATTGGTCCCGGTTCGTCGGACCCCTTTTGTCCCGGTTCTACACACGAACCGGGACCAATACGCCTCGCTCCTGGCCCACAACCATTGGTCCCGGTTTGTGGCTGGAACCGGGACTAAAGGTGACCCCTTTTGTCCCGGTTCCAGCCACGAACCGGTACCAATGCGCCTCGCTCCTGGCCCACAACCATTGGTCCCGGTTTGTGGCTGGAACCGGGACCAATGGTTGGCCTATATATAGCCCCCGCCCGCGAGCAGAGCAATGCATTGCTCTGTTTTTTTGCCCGGCCGTGGGAGAGCTTTTGTGGTGCTCTAGCTCACCTCCTATGCACATGAGGTGTTCGATGAAATGCCCGAGCCACACTTAAGCTTTCTCCTCTCGAAGCTCCTTGTCCAAGCTTCATTTTCCTCAAGATTTGTCTAGGTTTGGCGGTCCGTCCTGTCCCGTCCCCGTCCTCACCGCCGTCGATCGCCCGCGCCCATCTCGGCGCCGGCAACACCGTGGTTAGCCTCTTCTTCTTATCTTCTTTCTAAAAGAAAAAAGTTCTTAATTGTGTGTTTTAATTAGATGCTCTAGAGAGTTATATGTTGTTCAATAATAAGAACTATATAACGCACGCAGATGAACCGGCAATGGATGTACGGTGACCGACGCACCTCCGAGTATATTAAGGGCCTGCATAATTTTCTCGAAGCGGCTGAGGCAAACAAGCAGAATGGTTTTATGCATTGTCCATGTACTGTCTGTGAGAATATGAAGGCTTTCTCCAACTCTAAAACCCTTCACTTCCACCTGCTTGAGAAGGGTTTTATGCCACACTATAATGTTTGGACCAAGCACGGAGAAAGAGGGGTTATGATGGAAGACAACGAAGAAGAAGAGGATGATGACAACTACCCGCCCCCTGAATACGGTGATGCTGCAATGGGGGAAGCTGAAGATCAAGAGGAACCAGACGATGTGCCCGATGATGATCTTCACCGGGTCATTGTTGATGCACAGAGAGAATGCGAAAGTGAAAGGGAGAAGTTGAAGTTCGATCGCATGTTAGAGGATCACAAAAAAGGGTTGTACCCAAATTGCGAAGATGACAACAGAAAGCTCGGTACCACACTGGAATTGCTGCAATGGAAGGCAGACAATGGTGTATCTGACAAGGGATTTAGTTCACTGCTGAAAATAATGAAGAAGAAGCTTCCAAAGGATAACGAATTGCCCGGCAGTACGTACGAAGCAAAGAAGGTTCTATGCCCTCTAGGATTGGAGGTGCAGAAGATACATGCATGCCCTAATGACTGCATCCTCTACCGCGGTGAGTACGAGGATTTGAACGCATGCCCGGTATGCGGTGCATTGCGGTATAAGATCAGACGAGATGACCCTGGTGATGTTGAGGGCGAGCGCCCCAGGAAGAGGGTTCCTGCCAAGGTGATGTGGTATGCTCCTATAATACCACGGCTGAAACGTCTGTTCAGAAACAAAGAGCATGCCAAGTTGATGCGATGGCACAAAGAAGACCGTAAGAAAGACGGGAAGTTGAGAGCACCCGCTGACGGGTCGCAGTGGAGAAAAATCGAGAGAAGGTGGGGGGACTTTGCAGGTGACGCAAGGAACGTATGGTTTGGTTTAAGTGCAGATGGCATTAATCCTTTTGGGGAGCAGAGCAGCAATCATAGCACCTGGCCCGTGACTCTATGTATCTATAACCTTCCTCCTTGGTTGTGCATGAAGCGGAAGTTCATTATGATGCCAGTGCTCATCCAAGGCCCTAAGCAACCCGGCAATGACATTGATGTGTACCTAAGGCCATTAGTTGAAGAACTTTTACAGCTGTGGAATGGAGAAGGTGTACGTGTGTGGGATGAGCACAAACATGAGGAATTTGACCTACATGCGTTGCTGTTTGTAACCATCAACGATTGGCCTGCTCTCAGTAACCTTTCAGGACAGACAAACAAGGGATACCACGCATGCACACACTGTTTAGATGACACCGACAGTATATATTTGGACAAATGCAGGAAGAATGTGTACCTGGGGCATCGTCGATTTCTTCCGACCAACCATCAATGTCGAAAGAAAGGAAAGCATTTCAAAGGTGAGGCAGATCACCGGAAGAAGCCCGCCCTCCGTACTGGTGATCACATACTTGATATGGTCAATGATTTACAAGTAATCTTTCGAAAGGGTCCTGGCGGACTATCTGTTCCGACTGACGATGCGGGACGCGCACCCATGTGGAAGAAGAAATCTATATTTTGGGACCTACCCTATTGGAAAGACCTAGAGGTCCGCTCTGCAATCGACGTGATGCACGTGACGAAGAATCTTTGCGTGAACCTGCTAGGCTTCTTGGGAGTGTATGGGAAGACAAAAGATACACCGGAGGCACGGGAGGAACAGCAACGTGTGCATGAAAAAGACGGCATGCATCCAAAGCAGTATGAAGGTCCTGCCAGCTACGCTCTTACCAAAGAAGAGAAGAAAATCTTCTTTGAATGCCTGCTCAGTATGAAGGTCCCGTCTGGCTTCTCGTCGAATATAAAGGGAATAATAAATATGGCAGAGAAAAAGTTCCAGAACCTAAAGTCTCATGACTGTCACGTGATTATGACGCAACTGCTTCCGGTTGCATTGAGGGGGCTTCTACCGGAAAACGTTCGATTAGCCATTGTGAAGCTATGTGCATTCCTCAATGCAATCTCTCAGAAGGTGATCGATCCAGAAATCCTGTCAAGGTTAAGGAGTGATTTGGTGCAATGTCTTGTTAGTTTCGAGCTGGTGTTCCCACCATCTTTCTTCAATATCATGACGCACGTCCTAGTTCATCTAGTCGACGAGATTGTCGTTCTGGGCCCTGTATTTCTACACAATATGTTCCCCTTTGAGAGGTTCATGGGAGTCTTAAAGAAATATGTTCGTAACCGCGCTAGGCCAGAAGCAAGCATCTCCATGGGCCATCAAACAGAGGATGTCATTGGGTTTTGTGTTGACTTCATTCCTGACCTTAAGAAGATTGGTCTCCCTCAATCGCGGTATGAGGGGAGACTGACTGGAAAAGGCACGCTAGGAGCGGACTCAATAATATGTAGGGACGGGCATTCTTGGTCTCAAGCACACTACACAGTTCTACAGAATTCTACCTTGGTGACCCCGTATGTCGATGAACACAAGAATATTCTGCGCTCCAAACACCCGGAGCAGTGTGACGACTGGATTACATATGAACACATCAGGACTTTCGGCAGTTGGTTGCAAACACGTCTCATGGGTGACAACACTGTTTCTGATGAGCTGTACTCGTTGGCCAGGGGACCATCTTCGACTGTATTGACTTACAAAGGGTACGAGATAAATGGGAATACATTTTACACGATCGCCCAAGATCAAAAGAGCACCAACCAAAACAGCGGTGTCCGCTTTGATGCAGCAACCAAGAGGGGAAAGGACACATATTATGGTTACATAGTGGACATATGGGAACTTGACTATGGACATGATTTCAAGGTCCCTTTGTTTCAGTGCAAATGGGTCAATCTGTCAGGAGGCGGGGTACAGGTAGACCCACAGTACGGAATGACAACAGTGGATCTCAACAATCTTGGGTACACAGACGAACCATTCGTCCTAGCCAATGATGTGGCGCAGGTTTTCTATGTGAAGGACATGTCTACCAAACCGAGAAAAAGAAAAGATAAGGAAGCGAATACATCATACGATGAGCCAAAGTGCCACATAGTTCTTTCAGAAAAAGAGACATCGTGGGATTGGAGGGCAAGACAGACATGTCTGAAGATTATGAAAAGTTTCATGAAATTCCTCCCTTCAAAGTCAAGGCTGACCCAAGCACCCTGTTAAACGATGAAGATTATCCATGGTTACGGCGCAATAAGCAAAGGACACAAGGGAAGAAAAAGTGAAGACTTTCTCTCCACAACTATATCATTGCAGTTACATGTGAAGAAATTAAATGCCTTTTGTAACAGATGAGTTTTCGTCCGAAACCCTGATACTTCGAAAGAGATTGTCCGTTTTGTACACGAAGTGCATCCAGTTTTTGCTGTAACCCTCTCAACTTTTTAGAACATGCTATGTGGGTGTAATGATGATACCATGCCAACTTTCAACCATTTCAGGGTTCATTTGAAGTGCTTTTCAATTTCAGGGTCATTTAGCTCAAAGAATGAACTAATAGCAAAAAAGAATGAACTAGAAAACCTTTATGAAACTCTAATAGCAAAAATAATGAACTAAAAATAATTAATTAAAAAATTCTGTTATGATCAACTAAAATAAAACTATAATATTCTTCAATAGCAAAAAGAATCAACTAAAAAACTTTTATAAAACTCTAATAGCAAAAGGAATCAACTAAAAATATTTTATAAACCTCTAGTATTTATGAAACTAAAATTATATAAAATTTATGCAACTAAAGTAATCAAAGTATTTTTTGTTCAAAACATTAATAGCAAAAAGAATTTTCACAAAGAATTTTTTTAGAAACTTTAATAGCAAACTAAAATAACAAAATCTGTTTTTGGTTAAAACAGACATTTAAAATTACCTAAAAATTACCAAATTGAATATAATGATAAAACACAGTAATATTAAATAGCAGGAAAAAGAATCACTCAAAAATCTATTTTTATAGTAAAGTTATTCACAAACTAGTGATTCACACCAATTTAAACTATTCAAATTTGGAAACTAATGGCACTAACAGAAAGTTTATAATTTTTGTGACCTAAAAGCAAAAAGAATCACTGAAAAACTGTAAGTAGAAACAAAAGAAAATAAATAAAGCAAAAAAGAAAACAAAAAAAGTAGAAAAAAATGCCGCCTAGTGGGCCACCACGGCCTGAATACGACTAGAAACCCAACCATCTAGTTGGGCCAGGATTCAGGCCCGCAGAAGGCCCAGAAGGTCCACAGGCAGAGGTGTGTGTGATTAGGCCCGTAAGCCTGCAGTTGAGAGGAGCTCGAGAGGGCTGGCGCAGCAGCGCTTATAAACCACTCTCGAGCCCTCTCAGCTAGCGAGGTGGGACTAAACTTTTGGCCCCGGGCAGCACCACCCTTTAGTCCCGGTTGGTGGCACCAACCGGGACCAATGCCCACCTTTGGTCCCGGTTGGTGGCACCAACCGGGACCACTGCCACCCTTTAGTCCCGGTTGGTGCCACCAACCGGGACCAAAGGTCTCTGCTTCCCGCCCTTTGGGCTGACGAAAAGAGACCTTTGGTCCCGATTGGTGCCACCAACCGGGACCAATGCTTCTTGTATATAAGAAAACCCTTAGAAAATTTCAGTTTTCATCTACCAGTTGCCCCGAGCCACCGTCCTCGTCCCCGTCGCCTCCCCGAGCCGCCGTCTTCGTCGCCGGCCCCGTCGCCTCCCCGAGCCGCCGTCCTCGTCCCCGTCGCCACCGTCCTCGTCCCCGTCGCCGCCGTCCTCGTCGCCTCCCCGTCGCCGCCGTCCTCGTCGCCTCCCCGAGCCGCCGTCCTCGTCCCCGTCGCCGCCGTCCTCGTCCCCGTCGCCTCCCCGTCGCCTCCCCGAGCCGCCGTACTCGTCCCCGTCCCCGTCGCCTCCCCGAGCCGCCGTCCTCGTCCCCGTCGCCGCCGTCCTCGTCTCCGTCGCCGGCCTCCAGCCTTCGCCCCCCCCCCCCCCCCCAGTGAGCCCCCCCTGCTCCCCGTCACCGCGTATATGTGTGTATATGTTCATGTATATGTTTTTTTTCGGGCATGTATATGTGTATATGTTCATGTATATGTTTTTTTTCATTTATGTATACATGTTCATGTATATGTGTCTAGATGTTCATGTATATGTGTGTAGATGTTCATGTATATGTTCATGTATATGTTTTTTTCTTGTATATGTATATATGTTCATGTATATGTGTGTATATGTTCATGTATATGTTTTTTTTCATGTATATGTATATATGTTCATGTATATGTTCATGTAAAAAGTCTTCGTTGTTTTTCGTATGTACAAAAATGTAGAGTGAAAACGAAAACAAACATATAAGAAAAAACAAAGGAAAAAATGAAGAAGGAAAAGAAAACCGCCCGGCCCGGCCACCACCGCATTTTCATAAAGTTTTTCCACCGAGTCCATGTCGCACCGAGCACCCGCGGCGAAGCAAGTCTTTTTTTGAAGGTAGTTTTTTTGTTAAATGAAAATGTTGGCATCGGCTCTATCATCACGTTGGCATCGGCTCTATCTATCAACAAGGCCACGGGAGCACCCCGGCCCCCTATCATCACGTTGGCATCGGCTCCCCGAGAGCTTTCCAACGGATCCGGAATGTATGTCGTTGTTGATATACCCCCTCCCCGATAACTTCGACATGAGGGGGGGGATCGATATACCGCCTCCCCGATAACATTTTTTTCTAAGTTACTAAGGTAAAATGTTCACCCCCCTCTCGATATACCGGGCGACCAACTCTCGAGGCCACCCAAACCCTAGAAAAAAAGCGTTGTCGATATACCCCCTCCCCGATAACATTTTTTTTCTAAGTTACTAAGGTAAAACCCCGACGCCGCCCGCCGTGCCCCCCTGCCCCTGCCCCGACGCCGCCCCCAGTGAGCCCCCCCCTTCCCCCGCGCCGTGCCCCTGCTCTGCTTGCCGCGCCGCCGCCGCCACCGCTGCCCCGGCCGGATCTGCCTTTTTTTTGTATGTATATGCAGTATGTATGTATGTATGTATGTATGGATGCTGTATGTATGTATGTATATGCAGTATGTATGTATGGATGGATGATCCATAGAAAGTTTTTATATATGCATTGATACAATTTTATTTTTGTTCATAGATTTTTTTTGTTCATAGATGTATGTTTTTTTTTGTTTATAGAAAGTTTTTATATATGAGCAATGATGATCCATAGAAAGTTTTTATATATGCATTGATATATGAGCAATGATGATCCATAGAAAGTTTTTATATATGCATTGATACAATTTTATTTTTGTTCATAGAATTTTTTTTGTTCATAGATGTATGCTTTTTTTTATAGAAAGTTTTTGTCATGAGGGGGGACGTCGGACATGCATGAGAGAGAGGCGGTCCGCTCGTCGGACATGTCATGTGGATTTTTTTGTTCATATAGAAAACTCTGGTAACTTCGACATGAGGGGGGGAGACGTCGATCAACCCCCTCCCGCCCCTACCCGTAAAAGTTAAAATGTTCATATATTCAAAATGAGTTAAAATGAGTTAAAAGTTACTTACTCCCGGTCCGCTCGCCCGACCAACTCTCGAGGCCACCTGTACCCCCTCCCCGATAACTTCGACATGAGGGGGGACGTCGGACATGAGGGGTGAGCGTCGTTGTCGTCTACCCCCTCCCCGATAACTTCGACATGAGGAGGGACGTCGGACATGACATGAGGGGTGAGCGTCGTTGTCGTCTACCCCCTCCGGTAACATAGATAACTCCGGTAACATAGATTTATCAAGAATACCCCCATTATGGATGTGCACAAGTTGATCCAATTTTTTTCTGATCTCATCTATATATATATTCTTCTATATTTGCAGAAACTATGGATCAAAGAGACTTGGAACAAGAACAGTTGTTGGGGGAGATAATCCTCGCCGGAGGTGATGCTGTCTTGTCGTTTCTCAATGACACCGATGGAACAATGGAGGAGGAAGGACATGATCATGATGGCTCCGGTGACATGATCATGATGGCTCCGGAGGTGCTAACTAGCTAATTGATGCATTAATTGTTTTGGTATGTACATATATTAACTCTTCTTTCTTCTTTTATAGCCCTCCGGATCGAGCCAAACTTCGGTAACGAGACGAGGCCCGAAGAAGAGGTTGCGCAAGGATGAAAGGTTCACGATCACAGCACTCGCGGATGATGGCCTACCGATTGAACCCAAGCGGACCAAGGACGCATTTTCTGCTCAGTGCGGAGCTATTGTTAGGGACAACATCCCGATTAGCATCAAGCAATGGAATAAGCCTAAGGACGACGCCCCTGAAGGTGATTATGTCACCGATAGACAGAAAGATGATCTTTGGACCTTGCTGAAGGCAAATTTCACCCTACCGCCAGAGGAGGATCCGAATAAGCCCTTTATAGAGCCACTGGTCAAGGCGTGTGCTCTTAAGAAGATGGAAGATCTATTCAGGAGGTGGAAGAAGGAGTTGAAATCAAAGTTTGTCGACAAAGGTGAGACTCCAGAATTCATCGGCTGATTTGAGAAGATAAGAGATCACTGGCCCGCATTTGTGGCCTACAAGACATCAGACAAGAGTAAGAAAATGTCAGAGACAAACAAGAACAACGCTGCAAAGAAGCAGTATCACCATCACACGGGGTCAGGTGGCTACCTCAAAGCCCGGCCGTTGTGGGACAAAGCTGAGAATGACCTGATTGCTAAAGGGGTCGAACCAGAGACATTGAAATGGCCAGACCGTTCAAGGACTTGGTTCTTCGGGGTTGGGGGAACTTTGGACCCTGAAACAGGGAAGTGCCGTTGGACGGACGAGCAACTTGCAATACCCGTCATGAAGCTTCAGAAGTATATCACCGCAGCGCAGGAAGGGACGTTCATTCCCGACAGAGAGAAGGACGAGCTGACTGAGGCCCTAGGGAATGATGAGCACCCTGGACGAACACGAGGCACACCAGGCTCTGTTCCGTGGAAGTTTGGGTTTGCCGACGCAGGCGGTTACAGAAGCCGGGAGAGAAAGAGGAAAGCGGAGCTGAGAGACATGCAGAAGATGAGTGCAAGACTACAAAAGCTAGAGGAAGCTGAGAGCCAGCGAGCTGCCGGCCAACTATCTCAGCGGCACGAAGCTACCCCAGAAGCTACCCCGCCATCTCAGCGGAGAAGCAGCGTGGCTTCCACGGAGCCCGTTCAGACTGACTTCACGGAGCCTATCTACCCCGTGGATACTATCACGGAGGCTCAAAATTGCGAGCTTATGACGAAATGCCATAACCTCACTTTCAAGGCGGCTCTCGGCTCTGTTGCACCTCCTCAACCCAACGGAACTTTTCACTGCCTTACGATTCCACATGGCTATGCTGTTGTGATGGTGGATGAAGTAATGGAGGGATTTGAGGAGCTCGAGCTTTACCACTCTACAGGTGAAGGGGAGAATCAGCTGGTTCGTGCTCTGAGGAGTACATGTCTATGGCAGAAGGAGTACATCAAGCTTCCAAACTGGACGCCTCCGCCTCCTCCTCCTCCTCCGGCGAGTCAGGGCACTCCGCCTCCTCCTCCTCCTCCTCCTCCGGCGAGTGATCAGGGCACTCCGCCTCCTTCTCCGGCTCCTCCGACGCGTGAGGGCATTCCGCCTCCTCCTTCGCCTACTCCGGCGCGTCGGAACACTCCGCCTCCTTCTCCGCCTCCTCAGCAATGACGGAAGAGAGACGCCGCCGCTCCGGCGGCTAGCAGTACAAGCAGAGGCGGGAGGCAATTCAGATACGGTCCATGTCTCAAGCCTGTGGAAAAGTTACCATATGAGAGGATCGAGCAGGAAAACGAGGACATATGTCGTGCCGAAGTGAGGGACCATTTTGCAAAGAAAACTCCACCTCCGAAGAAGAAGCTAGATCCGGTGAAAGTGAAGCGCACTATCGATGCCCTGAAGCGACCACCACCGCCTCCGCCGGATTCCAACTATGACCGCATAATTACTAAGACGCATGCTAAAGCGCAGCAGTCGGGAAGTACTTCCAGTGCTGCAAGAGCGAAAAAACGAAGAAGTGGGAAAACAATTCCCCAGCTCGGCGAACAGGAGAAGCAATCGTGCCCCCCGCTCAAGGTGTCTAGCGATATCGCTAATCATCCGGTGCTACTGCCCGGTACCACTCTTGATGATTACCTGCCCGATGATGTACAGTTTGAAACGGCTGAGGTAGTAGACGTCTTTAGATACGAGCACGGGAAGCCTCTCGTCAAACCTGATCATCCTCATCTAACAACGATGATGCAAAAATTGCATGACTGGTACATGGAAACCTGCAGGAAGTCTGGGAAAGACAGTTGTTAGTCGGAATTAAAAAAGAGCATGACTTCCCTGGAGTCGACCTGCTGCCTGTTGAATTTGTGGAGTTATTTCAATTATACAATCAAAAGGCCCTCGACAAACAACTCATGACTTGCTACTGTCTGTAAGTATTACTTCTATAATTAAGTCTCTAGCTCAGCTCGTTCATTGCATGTATATATAATTATCCTCACTATATTATGCAGATTGAAGATGGTCGAATGCCAAAAAATAGGAATCTTCGACGTTGGGTTCATTAGCCCAAATACCGTAAATGAATGGTCGGTACGAAAGGCGGCTGAAGATACCGAGAACAACTTACTACAAACGTTCCTTAAACATCAAAACAAAAGGGAAATACTCTTTCCTTACAACTTCAAGTGAGTGTTACTGTCTTCTGCATATTCGGTTCCGCTTACTCGTGGTTAAGTAATGTAATTGATGAGTTATGCGTGCGCAGCTTCCACTATATTCTGCTATCCATTAACCTTGACGGGGCATTAGTAACTGTCTTAGACTCGCTCCGTAAAGATCCCAAGTATTATGCGGACATGACTGCAATGCTCCAGAAGTAAGTTCAATCAATACCGGGACCATATCGGCAACTTTCGTTCATTTCCTGATATCAAGTAATCATTTTCTTTGCCTGCCAGGGTTTGGAAAACGTTCACCGCTAAGGTTCCGGGTCTGAAGAAGGAGCTGCGATTTACACACCCCAAAGTAAGTAGTACTATAGCTAGTTCCGCGCATCTCTCATTGATTCTAGTTTCATCAATACCATTATCATGCTTGCTTATCAGTTTGATTGAACTCTATTCTCGTAAAGTTCTTGTTGCAGACACCCAACACTCATTTATGTGGATAGTACGTATGCGAGTTCATTCGCTACTATACCTCTGAACGGGCCTCCTCTAAGAAACAATTTGAAGTACGTAAACAATATTCACAATTTTATTTTATATATTACCATCAATTGTGTTGAGTTTCATTCATATATATGTATTGACCCCTTCTTTAAATTAGATCTGGCAGATGCGGGATGAACTCCTACCACATGATCGCATACGAGCAATTCAAGAGGAATTGGCGGGATTCTTTCTTGACCACGTCATACCTGAACAAGGAGAATACCATGTGAAATTGAAATTGTTGTAAGGGATGTTATATATTGTACATATGTAGCAGCGTCAGATAGATATACGAAAACTTGTTGTTCGACCAAGCACGAAGAAAGAGATGTCACTTCTCTCTATATATGTTCATGACGATCTTGTGTAATTAATGGTTTCCTTTATTTGCTTACTAGCTAGCGTCGAGTTCTGTCTATATGTGTAGTAGCTAGCGTCGACCAAGCACGGAAAAAGAGAGATCACTTCTCTCTATTAGCTCGCTAACACAATATGAAACCCCTAAATTAACCCTCCAAAACCCCAAAACCCCCCCTTCCAAAAAAAAAAAAACCCAGCGACTGCGAGCTGCTGACGCGTGGCCGCCTTTTGGTCCCGGTTGGTGTTACCAACCGGGACCAAAGGTGGAGCCTTTAGTCCCGGTTGGTAACACCAACCGGGACTAAAGGTCCTCCCTCCCCCGCCCCAGGCAGCGCCACGTGGATGCCTTTTGGTCCCGTTTGGTGTTACCAACCGGGACTAAAGGTCCTCCTGCCTGGGCTTCCCGCAGCGGCCACGTGGAGCCCCTTTGGTCCCGGTTCGTAAGCGAACCGGAACTAAAGGTTTTGGGCTTTAGTCCCGACCCTTTAGTCCCGGTTCCAGAACCGGGACTAAAGGCCCTTACGAACCGGGACAAATGGCCCTTTTTCTACTAGTTTGTGTGTGTGTCACACATAGAGGTGCACTGAAAATGTTTTCAAGTTTTATTTTTATTTTCCTCTCTATTGTTTTCTGTAGAAGTTACTCATGCTTTGGATGATGACCCACCAGTAGCCCCACGCATAGGAAGTGCACACCAGGCAGAAATCCCCAATCTAGCCATAGATGATGAACAACGTCACCTCATGGCCAGACCACTCTACCGGAAAAGGCTTTGTGCCCCGATTTATAAATAAAGCACCACACGCCAGAAGCATCCAAAGGTTACAAATAGCACCGCAAAGGGCAAAGATGAAAAGAAAAGGAAAACCGAAATGAGTTACATAGAGTACAAATGCAACACAGGCACAGGTCCATGATGAGGGCACCAGCTCAACAAGCGAAAAACAGAAAAGACACACAAAGGGCCAGCCCACTCTACAGTTGCAAGTTATATGGGTATAATTATCCTAGTGATTCTATACCGGGTGTATGGGGAAGCCATCCACCAAGTCAAGTAAACAAGAAGGAAGATATTACAGGTGAAGTAACACGACATATGTGGATCCTCATGCTGCGCTGCCAGTAGATCAAACTGACTCTGCCAATAATCAAGTTTGTGATGAAACACCAGTTCAGTGTTTCACCCGAGAACGCCGTGACATCTTCACTGACAAGAAAATGGTGCATAAAAGAGAAGCAGAAAAAATTGCTTCACTGCCTGGCTTATCTGCTTCTCTTTCGACTGATCTAGAGGCGGAATGCTTTCTTCTTGGGCTGCACATTTTTGGTAAAAATCTCAGCCTGGTGAGCAATTTATAGGGAGTAAGACAGTTGGGGAGATCCTCTCGTACTAGTATGGGAGGTTCTATAGTGGACCGGCATATAAAAGATGGTCACACCTTAGAAAGACAAGAACTACTAGAAGCATTCTCAGGAAAAGCATATTTACTGGTGGGTGACGACAGGAGCTTATATCTCGTTTGAAATTTAGAATATCCGAAGAGGTTCCTGATTCGTTAGTTGAGGTATGCATTTTGATACAATATGAATTTCAATCTCTTCCACACTTAATTTTTTGAGAACTGTATTTTGGGATACTGAAATGGTGCAAAATGGAAGTCTCTTTGTGTTTTTGTAAGATTCTACTAGTCCAACTTGAGTTTCTTACCAACTTCGATAGTACTTCATGTCATTTGACATCTTAAATGTTGCTATCAATTTGATAATTGACGGATCGAGGCACATATGTTACCCGCTGTAATAACAGAAGAGAACAGCCAAGTTTTAGTTTGATGCTTTTTCGCACAATAAGTGTTGCCAATTAACCGACGATGGCATGTTTATCTCATACATCATAGCTATATATATGAGATGAATTAGTTTTGCATATTTCAGGTTTTAAAGTCATTGAGACATGACCTAATATCTTTATAGGAATGTGTCTTCACTCTAAAATCCTCCATCGGAGCAGAAACTTTTGTTGAGGTCAGTGGGATTGGCAAAGGGAAGCATGATTTTACAGGATTTATTCAGAACATATCCAAAACAAACGATGGTCTATCTATTTCCGCCAACATTCGTAAAGGCAAAGATTGTTCCATGCTTGCTACATAACAAATAGTCAAGTTCTTACCAGGTGATTTCAGGAGAAGTAAGGCAAAGTTAAATGATCTATTTTGGGAAGCTGTCTAGCCCGTTTGCTTGCAAAAGGGTGGCACTCAGAGCAGCCAAAATATGTCCGGGCAACCAAGAACTACCTTGTGTATTTAATGCCTGCAGTTGAAAAATTATCAAGAAGGAAGCTCACTAAAGGCACTCACTATTTCGATTCTATCACAGATGTCCTTAAAAAACCGGTAGATAATGACGCACCTGTTTCTGTTCATAGAGGTGGAGTGAAATGTTTTCAATTTTTATTTTTGTTTTTCTCTCTATTGTTTTCGCCATATTCTTAAGATGTTGCCTATGAGATTTTATTGAAAAGGAAATAATTTGTTGAGCATGGTTGTTACTGCGTGTACATTAGGCGGCTAGGATCTCTTTTATTTGTTGCCTGGTCTAGCGATATCTCCCGATCCTTCCCTTGTATAGCGGATACGGTTGAGATCTCGCAGCCCATGTACTCTATATATATATATATATATATATTTTGCGGGAACCATGTACTCTATATATGCTACGGCATATGATCAATACAATCGTCGATCCAAATATCGTCTACTACATGGTATCAGATTGCTTATCGATCCAAAACTAGGCCTCCGCTCTTCTCGCACACCGCCGCCGCTGCCTCCTCGTGCAGCCGCCCATGACCACCCTCCCCTCGCGCACCACCGCCATTGCCTCCTCGCGCAGCCGCCGCCGCGCCCACCCTCCAGCAGCCGCCGCCGCCGCAGTACCCTGTCGCCGCTACCGCAGCTCCCAGATGCCGCCGCCGCAATACACTGCCGCCGCCGCGCCCACCCTCCTCCTGCCGCCGCCGCAGTACACTGCCACCGCCACGCCTACCCTCCAGCCGCCGCCACTGAAGTATCCTGCCACCGCACCTCCCAGCAGCCGCCTCCCTCTCCATGTTGTCGATGCCCTCCTCTTTCCTTCTTCCCGCTGCAACCGCTGCTCTTCCTCTCCCACCCTTCCCTCTTTTCTTCCTACACCCGCACCACTCCCCACCCTCACTGCCACTGCCATCGCCTTTCCTCACTCCTCCATCTCCTGCGGTTCTAACCCCTTCGCAGGTCACATGCCTCCCTCCTCCCAAGACATTCGGGTGGTTGGCACCCCTGCCCCCTATGCGGGGCCTCCCTGCCCCCGGCCCCATGGGATCCGGTCCTCCTTGCTGCCTTTCACTTTGCCCCTCCACCGACGAACTACACCAGCAGAGGTGATTGGTACATGGACACCGGGGCGACCGCACACATGTCATCCCACCCCGGTAACCTTCATACTTCTTTCCTTATGACCACTTCCACTCGCATTACCGTAGGTGATGGACCCTCTCTTCCTATTACACATGTTGGTCATGATTCATTTCCATCTAATTCTACACCTTTATCATTGTCTAACATACTTGTCTCTCCTACACTTATCAAAAATCTTGTTTCGGTTCGCTGTTTTACTCGTGAAACTCCCGTTACCATTGAATTCGACGAGTGTGGTTTTTCTGTGAAGGACGCCCGTACCCGGATGATTCTTCATCGGTGTGACAGCCCCGACGAGCTCTACCCGGTTCACCCATCTTCCTCCAGCGCCACCGCTCATGTCGCCCTCTCTGCCGGTATGGACCTTTGGCACGCTCGTTTGGGTCATCCCAACCCCACCACCCTTCGTCATATTCTTCGGAGTTTTTCCTTCACGTGTAATAAGGTTGAGGATCACACTTGTCATTCTTGTCGTATCGGCAAACATGTTCGTCTTCCCTTTCGCGAATCTCCCACTATTGCTTCGTACCCGTTTCAGTTAATTCACAGCGATGTATGGACTTCTCCTATTGCGAGTAATTCGGGCTATCTTTACTACCTTGTCATCTTAGACGATTTTTCTCATTATGTGTGGACTTTTCCATTACGGCTAAAATCGAATGTTGTTTCCACTCTCACTGCTTTCTATTCCTATGTCACCACGCACTTTGGTCGCCCCATCCAAGCGCTTCAAACCGATAATGGAAAAGAATTCGATAATCTCGCCATTCGCACCTTACTCACCACACATGGTACTATTTTTCGTCTAACTTGCCCATATACCTCGCAACAAAACGGGCGTGCCGAGCGTGTTCTTCGCACTCTAAATGATTGCGTTCGCACACTCCTTTTAAATGCTAATGTGCCGCCTCATTTTTGGCCGGATGCTCTTGCCACTGCATCTCTTTTGATTAATCTCTGGCCATGTCGTGTTCGCTGGAATTACATGCCACACCACCTTCTCTATGGCACCTCTCCATCATATGACGGGCTTCGCATATTCGGGTGTCTTTGCTATCCGAGTATTGCTTCTACCACACCCCATAAGCTTGCACCACATTCCATCGCCTGCATGTTTCTCGGCTATCCTCCAACACCAAGAGCTACCGGTGCTATGATCCCGTCTCTCATCATGTCATCACCTCGAGACACGTTTACTTTGACGAGAATGTGTTCCCATTTCAGCAGGTACCACCAGCTAACGCACCGACATCATCATCACCGCCTCTCCTTGGCGGGTCTTCACCGACGCTGCCGCGCTCTCGCGGGGGGCGCATGCGGCTGGCTCCCAGTCCTCCGGCGCTAACTCCGGAAACGGCTGCCACGGCAGCCAAATCGGACTCTACTTTGGCTACCACGGCAGCCTCTTCGCCAGCCGATTAGGCTGCCATGGCAGGATTTGCTTCGCCATCTCCAGTTTTCTGCCATGGCAATGCTTAGACTACAGTCGGCTTGGGTACGGCATCGGAGGCCTCGTACGACTCGGCCTTGGCTGCCTCAGGCTCGGTCTCCCACGCCCCCTCGCTGGACCCGTCTACACCGAGCTTGTCGGGTTTGGCCTCGGGCTCGTCCACGCTGGCCGATGTGTCTCCGGCCCCGTCGCCAGCCGGCCAGCCACTCGCCCCAGCTCGGAGTCACAACTCGGGCTCGCACTAGCGTGTTTTGCCCGAGCACCCGCTACCCGTCTGAGTAGTACCTGTGCGCTGCGTCGACCTCCTCGCCATCGCCGGTTCCGTCATTGGCTCTAGCCGCGCTTCGCGACCCTAACTGGCTCGTTGCTATGCAGGAGGAGTTCGACGCGTCGCAATGCAACCGCACCTGGCAGCTCGTACCGCGTCCCCGCCATGCTAATATCATTAGCGGGAAGTGGGTGTTTCGCCACAAGACGCGCCCTGATGGTACCCTTGAGTGGTACAAGGCCTGTTGGGTCATTCATGGTTTTCGGCAATGCGCCGGAGTGGACTTCGCCGACACCTTCGCTCCGGTTGTCAAGCCGGGCATGATTCGCACCGTCCTGCAGATTGCGGTGTCTCGTGCCTGGTCAGTGCATCAGTTGGACGTCCCCAACGCATTCCTCCACGGACATCTCGCCGAAGAGGTCTACTGTCAACAGCCTACTGGATTCGTTAACTCCACTCATCCCAATCACGTGTGCATGCTTGCTCGTTCTCTGTATGGGTTGAAGCAGGTGCCAAGAGCGTGGTACCAGCGCATCGCTGCCTTTCTTCAGCAGATGGGCTTCTGAGCTACTCGCTCTGACGCCTCCCTGTTCGTGTATCATCACGGCCATGCGACTGCATACCTCCTCCTCTACGTCGACGACATCATCTTCACGGCATCCTTGGCTGAGCTTCTTGGACAGCTTACTGCTCGTCTAAGTGCCGAGTTCGCCAAGAAGGACTTGGGGCCGCTCCACTACTTCCTTGGCATCGAGGTTGTTCGGCGATCCGACGGCTTTTTCTTTCATCAACAGAAGTATGCGCATGAGCTTCTCGAGCGCGCCGGCATGCTTAATTGCAAGCCCGTCGCCACTCCTGTTGACACGAAGGCCAAGCTCTCCGCGCTTGAGGGCTCCCCAGCACTAGATGGACCATTCTATTGCTCTATTGTGGGCGCACTTCAGTACTTGACCCTTATCAGACCGGATTTGCAGTATGCGGTACAGCAGGTGTGCCTTCATATGCATGCTCCACGCGACAGTCACTGGAACCTGGTGAAGCGGATTCTTCGGTACATCCGCAGCACTATGGCTTTGGGGCTCACCTTGACGGCATCATCCTCTACCGACATGGTCACCTATTCTGATGCTGATTGGGTCGGCTGTCCGGACACTCGTCGCTCCACATCTGGCTACTGCATCTACCTCGGGCCATCCCTCATCTCTTGGTCGTCTAAACGGCAACCTACGGTGTCACGCTCCAGCGCCGAGGCAGAGTACTGGGCCGTGGCCAACGCCGTTGCCGAGTGCTCCTGGCTTCGACAACTTCTTCAGGAGCTGCATCACGACGTGTCTCAGGCTACACTGGTGTACTGTGACAATGTCTCCGCCATCTACCTCTCCGCCAACCCCGTTCATCATCGCCGCACGAAGCACATCGAGCTCGATATTCACTTCGTGCGTGAGCAGGTGGCTCTCGGGCGCATCCGCGTCCTGCACGTTCCCACCACGCAGTAGTTTGTCGATGTCATGACCAAGGGGTTACCGACGTCCACCTTCGAGGAGTTCCAGTCCAGTCTATGCGTCACCGGTGACGTTTCGACTGCGGGGGGTGTTGAGTATGGTTGTTACTGCATGTACATTAGGCGGCTAGGATCTCTTTTATTTGTTTCCTAGTCTAGTGATATCTCCCGATCCTTCCCTTGTTTGCGGATACGGTTGAGATCTCGCAGCCCATGTACTCTATATATGCTACGGCATATGATCAATACAATCATCGATCCAAGTATCGTCTTCCACATAATTGAAAAGCAATCGTGTCATGCATAGGAGTGTATATTTGGAAAATCTTCAAGGAACAAATATATGAATGGCAATAGATTTTATGTTCACATAGAATGTATATCGTTTAATTACGTCGTATCTTGGCATAGCAGAGAGCAGGTTGCAAGTATAAATTCAACATACCCTTTTATCTTAATGCCTTTAGGTTGATTTTTTTGCTCGAGACGTGCGCCACAAGGGTCAAGACGAGCATACGAAGGTAACTTGCCTTTGCAAAGGAAGCGTAGATCAGAGCAGCCAACATTCATTCACGTTTTTCATGTGAAATTCACAACGATTAAAAATTGCCAGGGATGTATCTTGCAAATGGGTGATGTGGATTTCACTTGCCGCACTATATTTGTTTGTTACCTTTTATATCATCAGTTTAAAAAACTAAAACTAAACAATTGTATTTGAAAGGTTCTTTGTAGAACCATGCATCACATGGGCATGTAACAGTTGTCAGCACTACTCATCGGTTTCCACCTTCAATCGGGTGGCTACCGTTCTTATTCTTCAACCACCCAAGAGGAGGTTCTCTTCAAATAGAGATATATGGCTTTGTGCAATTGTGCTCGTTAATGGGTAAGGCACGTAATTAGAGTGTATTATTGAAATAATATTTGAAATATAAACACATGAAAATAGATTGGTGATGGCGTGTGAGTAGTGTGACCTCCTTCGTGATGGGGGCTGATCAAACCATGGAGGGCCAATGGATTGCCATCCGACAGCTGCCTAGTGCAAAAGCGCATGGCAGCGATTCCAGATTTAGTTTTTATTTTCATATATATAGTTTTAATCATCTTCTTAAAATGGTGCCTTTGAGATTTGTTTTTGGAAAATAAATGATTGGTAATATGTTTTCTGGCAATACGATTTGCGCAATCGTATAACATGTAAGTGAATATATTTGGAGGATCTTTAAGGAATGAATAAATGATTCAAAATAGTTTTCAACATATCTAACATGTGTACAGTTATCACGTGCGACACCCAGCTGACCACTCGATCTAGTGGTGCGCTGGGGAGTTGGCCTAATACGTCGTGAGTTGGCCAACGAAATGCTTCTGACACGTCACCCAACCCGCAGATGGTCACCTGATTTGGTGATGTGCTGGAGGGAGATGACTCAGTGCATTGTGCTGCCAATGGACCGCTCGAGACATGTCACACAACACTACATTGGTTGTCTGATTCTACAATGTGTTTGAGAGAGTTGGCTCAATGTGTCGTGTGTTGGGCCAACAGACTGCTCCTGACACGTCACTCAACGCCCAGCTGGTCGTCTGATCTGGGAATGCGCCGGAGAAAGCTGGTTCAATGCGACGCGTATTGGGCCAACGGACGGCTCCTGACACATCATACGATGCATAGCTAGGTTTTTGATCCGGCATTGCACTAGAGGGGTTGTCTCAATGCACCGCGTGCTGGGCCAACGGATGACTCGTGACAAGTCTCGCGTCCACACAACTGCGCGAACATTCATGCTAGATTAGATCTCAATAGATTTTGTGTTTCTAAATAAGTATGATGCTTAATTATTTGTGTATCTTGGCTGCTGACTGAAACGTGGAGGGTTGTTGGATTGTCATCTGACCGTTGCCTTGCACAAAAGGGATTTACTTTTTCTTTTCTTCATCTTATTTTTATGTTGCCTAGGAGAATTCTTTTGGGAGAAGAAATAATTGGTAATACATTTGTGCAATCTTTTAATGCATAAAAGTTTATCTTCAGAAAATTTGAAGGGGCCAAATAAATGAATGAAAATAGATTCGTCGGCAAAGAATACAACATAATTAACTATTTGCAACCTATAATGGTCCGATTTTTTGCAAGCATGGATGTTAGTATTGGTTTCAGTATGAGAAACCAATACACAACCCTAGTTTTCTTAATCTACGACATGAATTCTACTTGTCATTACTCTATGTATCTGGTGTACTCCTGCTCTCTAGAATAAACTTCTGACAAAAGCCTCTTTATAGAACCATGTACCGCATGATCGTTGCTGCTGTTTGTTATGTTTTTTTGCATTATAAATCGGGTGGTTGCCATAATTCGAATCTTGCAAGCCCAAACTTTATTTCATTTTCTTTTAACCATGTTGTGTGCCGAAGCTAAATAGCCTAACGTTGGTTCCTGCATTGCACCATGTAGTTGCTCAAATGGTGAGTCGCACTTTGGTCGGCCATATTCTTTTTCTTTTTTTTTTGCTGGGAATCATATTCATACTGCCCATTGGAAACCAGGGAGAAAATATGAACACTTCGCTTGTTGGTCCATGCAGTACTTAATGATTTAACGTGCGCACGAGCCCATGCAAGCGACGGCAGAAAATCGTGGGCCGGAAAACGAGAAACCGCAGCCCACCATGTAGTGAAGCTCGAATGGGCAACGACGATCAGTCGGTAGTGAGTGGGGAAAGATACAACATTGATTTGTTTTGGATCATGTGTCCACTGTTACACGTTTTAAAAAAAAAATACCACTATTACTGTTTGGCAGTACTGCTTCTTGGTTTTCTCGAAGGAAAAAATAAGTGAAAATGTGTGTCACGCTTAATAGGTGCATTGGTAATGTGTGTGTGTCAACATAGGGGTGCACTAAAATGTTTTCAAGTTTTATTTTTGTTTCCTCTTTATTGTTTTCTTTATATTCTTAAAATTTTGCATACAAAATTTTATTGGAAAATAAATAATTGAATATACGCAACCGTGTCACACATAAGAGTGTGTCTTTAGAAAAATAGGAAGGAACAAATATATGAATGACAATAGATTTTATGTTCACAAAGAATGTATGTCGGTTAATTACAGAGTATAAATTCGATATATCTTTTATCTTAATGCCTTCATGTTGATTTGTGCTCGAGACGTGCGCCAGAAGGGTCGTGACGAGCATCTGAAGGTAACTTGCCTTTGCAAAGGAAGCGGAGAACAGCCAACATGCATTCATGATTTTGTTGTGCAATTCATAACGATCAAAATGGGTAGGGATGTATCTTGCAAATGATTGACGTGGATTTCAGTTGCCGCGCTATATTTGTTTGTTAAGTTTTATATCGTAAGTTTATAAAATTAAAACGAAAATATTATTGGAATTCTTCTTTTGTAGAATCGTGCATCACACCGGCATGTTACAGGTTTCAACACTGCTCATCGGTTTCAATCTTTAATCGGGTGGGTACCGTTCTTATTCTTCAACCACCTAGGAGGAGGTTCTCTTCAGATAGAGATAAGGTGACTTTGTGCAATTGTGCTCGTTAACGGGTAAGGCATGCAATTAGAGTATATCATTGCAAAAGTATTTGAAACATGAACACACGAATACATATTGGTGATGGTGTGTGTGTGGCGTGACCTCCTTCGTGATGGGGGCTGATAAAACCATGGAGGGCTTTTGGGTTGCATCTGACGATTGCCTAGTTCAAAAGCGCCTCACATCGATTCCAGATTTATTTTTTATTTCCATACCTTTTGTTTTAATCAAGAGAGGGCGGGGTAGACCGAATTTGACATGAGAGGAGTCCGTTAAGAGAGATCTGAAGGATTGGAGTATCACCAAAGAACTAGCCATGGACTGGGGTGCGTGGAAGCTTGCTATCCATGTGCCAGAACCATGAGTTGGTCGCAAGATCTTATGAGTTTCACCTCTAGCCTACCCCAACTTGTTTGGGACTAAAGGCTTTGTTTTTGTTTGTTGTTGTTTTTGTACCTTTTGTTTTAATCAGCTTCTTAAAATGGTGCCTATAAGATTGTTTTTGGAAAATAAATCATTGACAATATGTTTTCTTGGCAAACATGTGCGCAATCGTATCACGCGTAAGTGTGTATCTTTGAAAGATCTTTAAGGAATGAATAAATGAGTCAAAATAGATTGCAAAATATCTAATTTGCATATGATTATCACGTGAGACGCCCAGCTGACCGCTTGATCCGGCGATGCGTTGGAGGGAGCTGACCCAATGTGTCACGTGTTGGACGAACGTGTTGGACGAACGGAAGGCTCCTGACACATGACACAATGCCCAGCTGGCCGCCTGATCCGGTGATGCCTTGGAGGGAGATGCTCGGTGAACCACGCGTTCTGCCAACGGACGGCTCGAGACATGTCACGCAACACCCAGCTGGACGAATTATCCAGAAATGCGCAAGAGGGAGTTGGTCCTGGGCCAACGGATTGCTCCTTACACGTCACACAACTCCCAGCTGGTCGTCTGATCCGACGATGCGTTGGAGGGTCCGAGGGAGTTGGCTCAATGCACCACACGTTGGGTCAATAGACGACTCTGGAAACAACGCGTGACGCCCAACTGGCCGTTTGATTCGGCAATGCGCTGGCGGGAGCTGGCACAATACGACGCGCATTGGGCCAATGGACGGCTCCTGACACGTCACGCGACGCCTAGCTGGATGTATGCTCCGGCAATGCACTAGAGGGAGCTGGCTCAATGGGTCGTGTGTTGGGCCCCTGACTCGTCAGGCAATGCTCGGCTGGTCGTCTAATCCGCAATGCGCTGGAGGGAGTTGGCTCAACGTGTCGCGCGTTGGGCCAACGCTCGGCTCCTGGCACGTCACACAACTCCCAGCTGGACATCTGATTCGGCAATGCGCTCGAGGAGCGGGCTCTATGCACCGCGTGTTGGGCCAACGGATGGATCCTGAAACATCGCATGACGCCCGGTTGGCCATATTATCCATCAATGAGCTGAAGGGAGCTGGCTCAATGCGCTGGGCATTGGGCCAACGGACGGCACCTGACACATCACGTGACGCATATCTAGCTGTGTGTACCAGCAATGCTCTCGAGGGAGTCTCCTCAGTGCTACTCCATATATGACTCCCACACCAACAACGACAATCTTTCGACTATAAGTGTAGAAAGATACATCATAGGTTCATTTTGGATTAGGGGTCCACTATTACTTTTTCGAAGACCGCGTGCACTAATACTGTTTGGCAGTACTGCTTGTCGATTTTCGTTGCTAATCGATTAGCTACCGTTCTTCTTTTTCTTCTTCTGCCTATGAGGAAGTTCATTTTCAAGATTAGTTTTCCTTTTCTTATTTTTTTTCTTTATCTTCTTTTCTATGTTCACAATGATAGTGTTTTCTTGAAGAAGAAATAAGTGGCAAAAAATCATGATTTTTTTCGTTTTCGTCTTACTTTCCCATCATGTTCTCCTTATATCATTAGGTACATATTATTAGTATTTTTCTAGGAAAATGTTTTCTTCAAATATGAGACTAAGTGGAAAATGTGTGTCACACTTCAGAGGTGCATTGGTAATGTGTGTGTCCCACATAGAGGTGCACTGGAAAATGTTTTCAAGTTTTTATTTTTGTTACTTCCTCTCTATTGTTTTCTTCATATTCTTTTAAAATCCTAGGAGATTTTATTGAGAAATAAATATTTGAAACTACAAAATTGTGTCACGCATAAGAACGTATCTTTGAAAAATCTTTAAGGAACAAATATATGAATGAAAATATATTTGTGTTCACAAAGTCTGTATGTCGGTTAATTTATGATGTGGACATAGGTAAAGTTTAGATCGCAGTTGTGGGGAAAGACTTGGAGACCTTGTTTGACAAGTGTGTTGCCCAACATAAGGTAGCTGGAAAAGTAGCAAGTGCGTCATCATCTACTAGCATCCCTATATCCCACTTTGTTCTCAAGCTACGTTCAAGTCTGTCTTATCGGCTAAAGTAACAAGAATATCAAAAAGTGAGTTGAGAAACTACACAGAGGATGATAATGAACCATTCAATGATGCTTTCGATGTTCTTGGTTGGTGGAAGGTGAATGCACTTACGTACCAATTGTTGCAAAGTTGGAAAAATGGTTCCTAACTATCCTGGCTACCCCCGTATCTTCGGAGTCAACTTTTAGCACGCGTGGAAAGATTTTAGGTATGTCAACTTGTCATTTTTAACTTTCCATATGAACTTGTCAACTTGTCACCCTTGAACTTAGATTTTTCAACTTGTGTGCTATTAGATGACTATACGAGTTCTCTAAAACCTGGTATGGTCGAAGGCTTTGTCGTGGGAACGATTTCGACAATAGAGAGGGGTAGGGTAAAGGAGCATGGTCTATCGAGATTCAAACGGGTGACACGAATGATTTTAGCGAGTTCGGGCCTCTCGCAGTGGAGATAACAGCCCTACGTCTCGTGCTCCGGAGAGGCTTTGTTTTATCTGAGTATGAATCCGGAGATTACAATGTGTGAGAGAGAGGAGAACGGATCTCCATGCCTGAGCTAAGTCCTGAGACTAATGGCGAGAGAGCCAGGGGAGAAGAATGAGCCTGCCCCGGTCTAGTGGTGGGGGGTGGCTTATATAGAGTGCGCCACCCCCTCACCTCATATGTTACAAGGTGGACCATCAATGCCATAATATCTGCCCACTACGAAACCGCCATGCTGACTATTGGTCTTCGTATGTCCGAGTGAAATCAGGTACTCCGAGTGGAATGAGTTCGTCGAGTGGAGTGCTATGCTCCGAGTGGTTGTTGCCGTCCGAGTGACTTTCAAGTTGCGGTACATCTGAACGGCGATCTGACCCAGGGGCCCAGTACAAAGTGTACGGTGTCCATGGGTAGGGTCTTTAGGTCAGGCTTGTTACCCTACCCCCAATACATGTCCTCGTCATTAGCCCCCGAATCGGTCGAGGTTGAGCGGGTCGAGTCGAGGTGAATTCCCAGATGAGTCGAGTGCTACGGAGGCACTCATGAACTCCCTCTGGTCACCCGGCGGTCTTATCTCCACGTGTTGCCTTGACGGATTCCGGACTACATGGTGTCCGAGTGAAATGAGTCCTTCGCGTGTCGGGTGGCGGACCAGACCTGAGCGTTTTTGGAAGGGTTTTAAAGGTCGAGCAATCGAATTGCTGGATCCCGGATTTTGCGGGATTCGAAATCAGAGACGTGCGCGCGTAGATTGACGGAGACCGTGTGGAGAAACTTGGTGACAGTCATTCATCTCTCGGAAGAAGCTGACTCGTGATCTGAGTATGGAAGAGTCATTAAATCTGGGCAACAAGATTGACGCATGGACTGCTCTCTCAGAGAGATGCCATTCTTATCCCGGAGGAACGTCAATACAAGTCGGCTCTAGATCCAAACTTATGTGTTTCACGCTTTGAGTCCTAGAAGAAGGCTCAAACGGGTCCGCGGAGGACCGTTAAACTCACCTTATAGCAATTTTTTTGAGTGATTTGGAGCCAGTCCTGTATCGAGTAACTGATTACTCAGAATTTCTTCGCGCCTGGGCACGGAACGTTTGCTTGAGTGAAGATACTCGGAATTTTGTTCTATGGGTGCGCCATAGGGTGTAGCCCCCGAGACTATGACTGATTGCTGGTAGTCGGTTGGAGTCTGTAAGATTTGTTGTACTCGAATGTTGTTGCTGGACTTGACCGAGTAGAATGTTTCTTTTTGGTTTCTCTTCCAGTGGGGGCATGCTGAGTGCACCCACTGGGTGTAGTCCCCGAGCCTCTGTCGGACTAGATGAGTCTGGCAGAGGGTTTAAGTCTTTTGGTCTGGAAATGAATTAAACAGGTGAACCCTCGTGTGCTCGGCACGGTAAATGACTTCAGCCTAGAACTGTGGCAGGTCTTCCTGCATTCGGAATGGATCTTCGTGGGCTTGGCACGGTAAATAACTGCAATCTGGAGCTGAGTCAATCTGATGGATCTTCCTGCGCTTGGCACAGTAAATAAGTTTAGCATGGAACTGGGTCAATCAGGTGAATCTTGTGCACTCGGCACGGTAAATAACTTTTAGTCTGAAATTGAGTCGATCGGATGGATCTTCATGCACTCGGCATAGTAAATAAATTTAGCCTGGAACTGGGTCAGTCAAGCAAATCTTCATGCACTTGGCACGGTAAATAAGTTCAGCCTGGAGCTAAATCAGTCGGACTGATCTTCGTGCACTCGGCACGGTAAATAAATTCAGCCTTGAACTGGGTCAAGCAGGCGAATCTTCGTGCATTCGGCACGATGAATGAATTTGGACTCGAAACTGCTGACTGTAGAAAAAAGCTGGACACTCCAGGGAGTAATCGTTCCAGTAGTACTTCTTACATTGCCCGTTAGCTTTTGCTCTTGCCAACCAGACGATCGGGTTGGGACTGGGTTGGAGACGAAGAGTGAGCGTTAGGTATTGAGCATATTTTATGAAGAAGTAGAAAGCTGAGTGAGGAACATGCCGACTGCCGGCGCGCCCATAGGTTTAGCCCCCGAATCGGTTGAGGTTTTGTAGAACGAGTTTACTAAAAACTTGATTTGGCCCGAGCACTGCGGGGGCACTCGGTGCCTGTCGTCAAGCTATAGTCAACTACGATTTGAAAAAAACTTCAACGGATTCTGGACTAGGTGCTTCCCGACTGATCGGGGTATGTTGACTGCGAGGAAAAACTTGGTGGCACTCGTATGTCTCCCGGGGGAGATAGACTAGTGGTCCGATGTGGACGTGCCATGACAACCCGGGTGGCGAGGCTAGCGCGTGGACTGACTCTCCGGAGAAAAGCCACTCATCATCCCGGGGGAACACCAGCAAAGGCCATCTCCGAGTCCAAGTTTGTGAAACTGGCGCCTTGGAGCCTAGAAGAAGGGCCAAGTGTATCCGTAGAGGAGCGCCGGTTTCACCCTTTTGCAGTCCTGAAGATGACTCCAGGTAATGATTCAGGCGTTTGTCCGAGTGGACTGGGTGCTTCCCGACTGATCGGGGTATGTTGTCTGCGAGGAAAAACTTGGTGGCACTCGTATGTCTCCCGGAGGAGATAGACTAGTGGTCCGATGTGGACGTGCCATGAAAACCCGAGTGGCGAGGCTAGTGCGTGGACTAACTCTCCGGAGAGAAGCCACTCATCATCCCGGGGGAACACCAGCACAGGCCATCTCCGAGTCCAAGTTTGTGAAACTGGCGCCTTGGAGCCTAGAAGAAGGGCCAAGTGTATCCGTAGAGGAGCGCCGGTTTCACCCTTTTGCAGTCCTGAAGATGACTCCAGGTAGTGATTTGGGCGATCATCCGAGTGGACGCTGGTACCCACATAGATCTTCGGCGGACCGAGCAAGTATGTTTAGAAAAATATTCCTGACATGATCAACAGGTTAATCAAATGGGTCATAAACCCCCGAGGGTGGCATAGCCCTCGGCTGTGGCGTAGCCCTCGAGTGATGCTCGAAAGAGGTAAGCTCGCTACAGAGTGCGATATGAGGTTTGATCATATGAGTAACTTAGCTGTTTCCGCGTTGGGGATGTGGTCGAAGTCGTTGAAGCCATGACACGGCGAAAAACGGTCCTCGGAGGAGTCAGTCAGATGCTTTTGAAGCTGATGTAGCGATGAGGTCGGTGTAGCGCGGTTGCGGTGCAACAATACCGGCACGGCGACTGAGCCTGAGTAGCGACGAAGACGGCGCGCAGAGCGTGAGTGATCATGTAACTTGTCGAAGTGGCGGATCCGACTTCACTCGTTGAAGTGAAGGATCCGACTGTCTCACGGCGCGCGAGCGGCCGAGTGGTTAAGACATGCCCAACCGAGTGGCGGCGCGTAGGGTGGCCGAGTGGGCAAGTTGATGTAGACGTGCCCAACCGAGCGGTGACGTACGGGGCGGCCGAGTGGTGAAGACGCATCCATCCGAGTGGCGACGGGTGGGGTGGCCGAGTCGGTCAAGTTGATGAAGATATGCCCAACCGAGTGGAGACGCACGGGGCAGCCGAGTGATGAGGACGTGTCCGACCGATGGCGACGCGCGGGGCGGCCGAGTGGTGAGGACGTGTCCAACCGGGTGGCGACGCGCAGGGTGGCCGAGTGGTGAGGACGTGTCCGACCGATGGCGACGCGCGGGGCGTCCGAGTGATCATGACTTGTCGAAGTGGCGGATCCGACTGCACTCGTTGAAGTGAAGGATCTGACTGGCGATGAAGTACTAGACCACTCAGGAAAGTGTGATTACGAATGAGTTGCAGCCCCCGAGTGCGGCGTAGCCCCCGAGCGCACTATAGGCTCCGACGGCGGACCTGTCAGAATACGAGAAATATAGTATTGAGTGGGTAAATTGTAATTCATCGAGTCGGACTCGGGTAAAGGTTAGGAGCAGCTCCCGAGTGATGCTCGAAAGAGGCAAACTCGCAAAGGAATGAAGTATACAGTTTAATTATAAAAGGGACTTATCTGTCTCATGCCCAACATGACGACGAGGTCTATGTCATTGACACGATGAAGAGGACTCCACGGAGGGGTCGGCCGGATGTGTCAGAAGTCAACAGAGCGACGAGGTCGGTGTTGCACTGCGTTAGGATCGGTGTAGTGACCGAGTCCGAGTAGTAATGAAGTTGGTGCACAGAGCCGCCGAGTGATCGTGTAACCTGTGTATGAAAAATAGCACAAGCCAACGTAAAAATTTCTCGAAGTAATTTGATGTGTGCTGAAATGATTTGTGTAAATAAAACCCATAGACACCCGCTGGGTGTGCAAGGGGCTTGCTGGTTCGGAACCAGCAAGAGTCTAAAAGAGCGAAGGATCTGATCGAATTTGTCGAAGTGAAGGATCCGACTGAACTCGTTGGAGTATTGGACCCAAATGAGGCGGAAGCGCAGTGTTCCGACATGAAAATAAATAACCGAGCGTAGAGGTACACTCGGCGGCCTGGCCTCCGAGTGAACATCAAGTGTGGATTACAGGACACTCGGGAACACGAAAATAGCTATTTAATAGAATGCAGTGTGTGAAGAATGACTTAGCTGTCTGATGGCGCATGAGTGCCCGAGTGGGCGTGTTGATGAAGACGCGCCCAACCGAGTGGCGGCTCACGGGATGGCCGAGTGATGTAGATGTGTCTCACCGAATGGCGACGTGCGAGGCGGCCGAGTGGTGAAGATGTATCTCACCGAGTGACGACGCGCGGGGCGGCCGAGTGGTGAAGTTGTATCTCACCGAGTGACGACGCACGGGGCGGCCGAGTGGTGAAGTTGTATCTCACCGAGTGACGACGCGCAGGGCGGCCGAGTGGTGAAGTTGTGTCTCACCGAGTGGTGACGCGCGGGGCGGCCGAGTGGTGAAGAGGTGTCTCACCGAGTGGCGACGCGCGGGGCGGCCGAGTGATGAAGACGTGTTCAGCCGAATGGCGACGCGCAGGCCGGCCAAGTGTGAAGACCTGTCCAACCGAGTGGCGATGCGCGGGGCAGCCATGTGGTGAAGACATGTCCAACCGAGTGGCGACGCGCGGGGCGGCCAAGTGATGAAGATATGTCTGAGTGAAGAAGACATGTCCTGCCAAGTGGCGACGCACGGGGCGGCCAAATGCCCTGTACGTTTAGTTGTCCGAGAAAACCTGCACATTGCTTGTCCGTGTGCGGTATTCATCCGAATGATGCTGGACGTTTAGTTGTCCGTATGTAAAATGTATGCAGATGAAATATGAAAAAATACTTAGCTTGTCGGGCAAGCCGATGAAGACGTGTCCTCCGAATGGCGACGCATGGGCGGCCGAGTGGTGAAAACGCGTACAGCTGAGTGTCGATGCGTGGGCGGCCGACTGGTGAAGACGCGTATAGCTGAGTGTCGACGCGCGGGCAGCCGACTGGTGAAGACGCGTACATCTGAGTGACGACGCGCGGGCGGCCGAGAGGTGAGGAGGTGTCCAGCCAAGTGGCGACGCACGGGGCGGCCGAGTGCTGAGGACGGGTCCAGCTGAGTGGCGACGCATGGGCGGACGAGTCGAGCATGTCGTCGAAGATGTGCCCAACCGAGTGATGGTGCGCCGGGCGGCCGAGTCTGGCAAGTTGATGAAGATGTGCCCAACCGAGTGACGACGTACGGAACGGTCAAGTCGGGCAAGTTGATGAAGATGTGACCAACCGAGTGATGACGTACGGAACGGTCAAGTCGGGCAAGTTGATGAAGATGCGTCCAACCGAGTGACGACGCGTTGATACTGAACGAGGGATCTGTAACACCCCGATTTTTGGCCCTTTCTTTTTCTTTTGGATTTCTTCGAATTTTTATTTGGAATTTCTTTTTCCGTGGCTATGTGGTCTTGAAACCTGGGAAGATCTTCTCTTCTGCCACTTCCTAGTGGCTTGTCATTCTCAAATCTATCCCTAGGCCATGTCATTTCCCTCTTAGCCCAACCCCAATATTTATTTCTTGGGAATATTCCTTTTTTCTATTAAAGGAATAACCCTGTTTGCTTTAGGTTGTGAAGTAACCTATATTTCTGCCATTCCAAAAATTCCCAAAAAATTCTCATAAATTCTTTGGATCATATCTTCCACAAATATGCCAAAACCCATCATTGCCTAGTTCAAAAATAATTCAGGAATATTCATTTCCTATTCTGTCCAGCAAGGCACTTTGTGAAGGAAGTGCTATTTATCTTTTCTTGATTGCCCTCAAGATTTTTGGGCACTCTCTCATATACAAATTATTGCCACATGCCAAAATTCAGCTTCATTTTCCTAGTAAATCTTCCTCAGCAAATTCCCAAAGTTTCTGACCAGAGAGAAGCTTTGTGAAGGAAGTACCAGCTAGGCTTATCCAAATGAGTTGAAATTTTGGTAGATCATTCATATGATCAAATCATTACTCTTCACCAAATTTCATCTCCATACAAAAATCTATGTGAGCACACCTTCAAATCTTGGTTTCTGGTCATAATTTCAGGTTGTGAAGCAACTATATTTTATATTGCTTCAAAAATTCTGAAATTAATCCAGGACCTAAATATCCCTATATCCTTTAGGCATGACAAAATTCACATCATTTTGCCAAGCCAGTTTCTCCACAAAATTCCCCCAAGTTTCTGTCCAGTAGAAAGCATTGTGAAGAAAGTACCATTTTGGTGTATCCAAATGGTATGAAATTTTTGCAGTGCCTTCATATGCCCAAATCATCACCCTCCACAAATTTTCAGCCCAATCCAAGCAACCATGTGAGTGTGTAGGATCGAAAGTATGTCTAGAGGGGGGGTGATTAGACTACTTGACCAAATAAAAACCTAACATTTTCCCAATTTTAGTTGTGGGCAGATTTTAGCAAGAACACAAGTCAAGAATCACCCTACACATGCAATTCTAAGAGTATAGTAGCGGAAAGTAAACAATTGCATATGTAAGTAAAGGAGGGGATCAGAGATTTCAAACGCAATGAAGACACGGTGGTTTTTGGCGTGGTTCCGATAGGTGGTGCTATCGTACGTCCACGTTGATGGAGACTTCAACCCACGAAGGGTAACGGCTGCGCGAGTCCACGGAGGGCTCCACCCACGAAGGGTCCACGAAGAAACAACCTTGTCTATTCCACCATGGCTTATGTCCACGAAGGACTAGCCTCACTCGGGGTAGATCTTCACGAAGTAGGCGATCTCCTTGCCCTTACAAACTCCTTGGTTCAACTCCACATCATGTCAGAGGCTCCCAAGTGACACCTAACCAATCTAGGAGACACCACTCTCCAAAAGGTAATAGATGGTGTGTTGTTGATGAACTCCTTGCTCTTGTGCTTCAAATGATAGTCTTCCCAACACTCAAACAACTCCTCACAGATTTGGCTATGGTGGAAGAAGGATTTGAGTGGAAAGCAACTTGGGATAGGCTAGAAATCAAGGTTCAAATGGTAGGAATGGAATCTCTTGATCTCAACACATGAGTAGGTGGTTCTCTCTCAGAAAATGTATAGCGGAAGTGTAGGCACGTTCTGATGGCTCTCCTTGCTGAGAAGGATGTGGTGGAGGGGTATATATAGCCTCCACACAAAATCCAACCGTTACACACTTTTGACCCAACTCGGTGGCACCGAAACCATAATCTCGGTAGCACCGAACTGTGTAAAAGATATGAACTTTAGGAATCTCGGTGGGACCGATAGGAACAACTCGGATGGACCGAAGTGCAATGGCTAGGGCAAACCTCATCTCGGTGGCACCGATTGCATCAACTCGGTAGGACCAAAGTGAAGCAATAAGGCAACAGAGAGTTGGCAAGCCATCTCGGTGAGACCGATTTGCAAAACTCGGTGAGACCAAAGTGAGTGCAAATTATTACAGAGAGTTGGCAAGGCCATCTCGGTGGGACCGAGATCCATTTCGGTGGATCTGATTTGTTAGGGTTTTGGCAGTGGCTAAGTCTAGATGAACTCGGTGGCTCCGGATAGGAATTTTCGGTGGGGCTGAGTTGGAATGTAGGTTTTGGACATATTTGGGTAGAGAGAGTGGTTGAGGGTTTTAGGAGTACTGTCACTAAGCACTTGAGCAAAAAGACCATTAAGCAACACCTCATCCCCTTTTAATAGTATTGGCTTTCCTATGGACTCAATGTGATCTTGGATCACTAAACCAAAAATGTAGAGTCTTGATCTTTCGCCAATCCTTGTCCTTAGCATTTTGAGGGGTCCACATCTCTAGTCCATGCCATGCCAATCATTGAACATCCTGAAATCTTTAACTTGAATGGACATTAGTTCAATGAGATATATGTTGTTATGAATTACCAAAACCACCAAGGGAGCAAATGTGCTTTCAGAGTGCTACTTCCTGATCTAGCTTCTGGACCAGATTTGACAGTTGTAAAGCAACTATGCTAAATTTTGGTCCAAATCTCTTCAAAATCCACAGGCTCATAGTCCTTCCTACCCTAAACCTCTGTGACATCATGGTTAGCTCTTATCTCATACCATTTGATCACTACTTCATGCCTAAGTTTGCAACAGCAAACTTTATCTGATCTCTCCCATCAGTTAACAGTGGATTTCTTCGAGCTATCAACTCATAGAGGCCCTAATCTGGATGGACTACACGCTAGACATGGTTTTACTGGCCAGTGCGCACGGCGTGCGCCTGTGCACGCGGTGACCACGCGGCTGGGAAGCCATTGTCGCGCTCTGGGTGGCGTTTTGCTTCGGGCACTCCTCTGCTCATCGTTCCCGCGCGTCCAAGCATGTCTAGCCACTCCGCAGCAGCCACTTGCTCTCCTCGGAGCCCTGGCCCCCTCCTCCTTCGCCCTCCTCGCGCCACGGCACCCCCACCGCATGCGCACAATGGCCGAGTGGCCGACCGGACATCGCACCGCCCGCGTCTGCCCTCCTCTGGCGCTCCACTACCCCTCTCCCGTTGCCGTCCGAGCCAGTCCGCGTGCTCATTCGCACGCAGTCGCGTTAGTGCATCCCGAGCGCCCGTAGCGGCATCCGGCGAGGGTATCGTTGCCGCGGCTATTTAAGCCCTCCCCGGTGCTGCCTCTCCTCGCCAACCTCCTCACCACACTTCCTAAGCCCCGCCTAGCCACTCCATCGAGCTCGAGGAGCTCTCCCCGGCCGCCATTGCCACCGTGGCCTTCGCTCGGCTTCGCCTAAATTCCGGCGAGCCCGAGCCCTTCTCTTCCCCCTACCACCACCAGAGCACTCCACGTCCACCCTAGACCCTTTCCCGTAGCTCGCCTCCTCTTCTCAGTGGCCGGAGCGCCGTGCCCAACTCCGGCCGAAGCCGTCCTCCGCCGCGGCCGACGTCCTGCTCTCCTCCGTGCTCTCTGGCGAGTGTGAGGTGGCTCAGGCGAAGCGGCTCCCTCCCCTGAGCACGCCAGTAGGTGGCACGGCCCGAGCGGTGGCCGGAGTCGCCGGCTATCGCCGTCGGGGCTCACTGCCCCGCGGCCAGGCGCACGCGCGAAGGAAAGAGGTGGAAGACGACCTGCGGGTGGGCCCCGCCTGTAAGCCTCCCCACGCTGACCAGCCGGGCCCGTTGACCCACTTAAGTGGAGGCGTATTCTGCGGAATACGTCTTCCTACTTCGAAAACGTACTCTGGTGTTTCTTCAAGCTAAAGTACGCTTTCTCTGTTTGAAAGCGTAATCCCAGAAGTACGCTTTCTATTTTAACTCGCCGGCTGAAACGGTTAAATTGCGGACGTTCGTCCGTTAGTAGCAGAAATTAATATTTTTATTTAATTTTCTGCCTAACGAACGAACGGCCGTATCTCGGCAACCGTAACTCCGATTTAGGTGATTCCAAAGCCCACGATCTCAGTTCGTCGAGCCCGTTCCGTTGATGTCATTTTCATAAGGTTGTCACACTGTGAAAATGACCATTTTTTCCTTGCCCCCTAATCAGCTCAACTTTTCCGGCGATTCTTTCCGCGAGTTCATCGCACCTCTCCCCGGTGAATGCATCAACCCCAGGCAAGCCACGACAGCCACTTGCATGATGGCATTGCAATAGCCATAGTTTCCACTTGAATATTTAGTAATTGTTTGCTCATTTAATTATTCCGTGAATGATATGTGCTCGTGAATCCATGCTCGTTCTTATGCCATGTTCATTTGCACCTAATAAGTTAAATGATTATTTGCTAGTATTATTATTATTATCATGTTAGTTCTTGGATTTATTTTCGATGCTAGTGATCATGTTATGCTCACATGAATAGTTACCGTTTGTATGATAATACTTGTGATGTTCATGATCATCGTTATGCTATGCTCATTTGCATCCTGTAGAATAAATGATTTATCGTCGTTTATGTTATGATGTTAAATGGTTATGTTGCCCATCCATGGTTACACTGATATTATGCTCATATGCATTGTTATTTCATTATGTTATTATGACTCAGCTCATCACCATTCAAGTTGAACCTGACATTAATCGAACTTGAACAAATCTGTTGGCTGAGTCATGGTGCCACCGAATCGAGCTCACCAGTACAACCACACTTGCCTGGATGGGGACGCCCTAATGCGGTCTATTGTCATGCCTCTCGCCGGTGCCTCCTACTAGGGAAGGTTATGGGTGCGCGCTACCCTGATCAGGTAGGCGGCCATAAGCCTTGAGTACCCGAGTTTTATGGTACCGAGGTCCCCGTTTGGGACGATGTTTTGTTTTGGCCACGACGGTGGCGGATGTCACGAGTTGGCATCGGGGTAACCCAGGACATAGCCCAAGGGGGAGTTTGTCGGAGTGGCCGGGATAGTGTCATGCAATAGATTGGTTTTGTCGGAATGTCATTGGTACACCCGAATGAGAGCATGAGGCCATGATTTCCGTGGTATGGGTACAGTGTACTAACCTCTGCATAGTGTATAATCTATCGATAGCCGCGTCCTCGGTCATGGACACAGTTCGTAGTAGGTCACACTGTGGGTCAACAGTAATAATAATCTGAATAATAAACAACCCCGGTTCGATGAGAAAAGAAGTTGGTTGATCTTTATGTGGTCATGAGATGATCACGATGGTATTCTTGATGATGGTTGATCATGAGGTGATCGTGTGATGATCACTACGGTAAGAAAGATTGGTACATATGGTGGTTACGAGATAACCTCCGAGCAGAGTAAGTTGGTCCACGAGACCTTAAATGTCGACCCCCTTGCATGCTAGTACTAGAATCATCATGTTCATATCATGAATTATATGTACATGCCATGCTCATGTTGTTGTCATGCTCATGTTGTTGCCATGCTCATGTTGTTCTAGTAGTATCGTGTTCATCTTTGATGATTAACCTATAAATGCCATACTGTTGTATGTCTTGATTGCTTTGGTTGCTGTGAGCTTGCGAGTACATTCAAAGTACTCACCTGGCGTGTCATGCCAGATTGCAGGTGATGCCGTGATTGCTTGTTTGTCGAGGACCTCGAGGTTGTGCTCTAGGATACGTCCCAGCCAGAGTCCCTGCGGAGTGGAGTTCACCACCGTTGTCGCTGTTCCGCTGCTAGAGTTTATTCCGCTATGAGATGTTCCACTGCTAGCATAGAGCTATCTGAGCAGGCGAAGTGTCGCCGTGCCCCTGTAACCTTTGTGCCTTCAGAACCTTTGTACTCGTGTTATTTGTAATAAAGAGCTGATTTGTTCTATGCCAAGCAATGCCGTATTCCAGAAGACTTGATCTCTGGGCTGGAATACAGGGTGTTCCGGTCTCTCTGAGCCGGGGTGCCACAGGATCCGTCCGAGTGAACTCGGGACCGTGGCCGAGTGAACTCGAGTCTGTGTTCGAGTGGATTCATTTGTCTGAACTCTGAACGAATCGGGTTCGCAGCTGTCCGAGTGAAAGATCCATTGGGTGACCCTGCAAGTTACTAGCAAGTATAGCCAGCACAGCCATGTTGGGGCGCTGGGTTGACCAGTCGGGCTGGCTGGGTGTTTGCACATGCATGCATGCATGCACCAATTAACTGGCGCCGGAGCAGCGCACCTGTTATGGCCGCAATAATTAGGTAACTGACGTTAGTAATACTCATCAATTGGCCGCTTAATGAGGCAGCCAATTAATCTGACGTTGGAGATCACCACGTCCTTCTGTTCCCTGTACTTGCGCGCATTTACCTGCATGCAGGTAATCAAGGAGGAGGTGACCCACTCACCTTGCATGGTAAAAGGAAAAAAGGGCCATGGCCAGCAGCCGGCGACGGAGGGAAGAACTGCCGCGCCCGGAGGCGTGACCGGCTTCCTATTTCCGTGCCGCGTCGGGTCTGCACGTACGCCGCAGCAACCACTTTCGGGTAGCTGATGAGGGAGGAGTGCATCGCGCCGACGACGCCGGCGGGAGGGGCGCCTCCACCATGGAGATCACTGCCGAGCGGACGACCGGGCCGAGGAGCTCCGTGTTGCCGGCCAGGCTTGTGTCTGCGGAGCAGAAAGGGAGGAGTGATGCACCATCGGCATCAGGCCGGCGATGGCACTCAGGAACACCGCTGGAGGTGCGGTTCCGGCGCGGATGGATGCGCCAGAGGTCGGTGAAGCCGGACGGGCGGCGGTTGACTTGGTGGAGGCGTCGGAGGTTAGCGACGAAGAAGACAGGCGACAGCGGACTGGCCAGGTCGGGAGCTCGGCCTCCATGGCGCTCGTCCGAACGGTGCTTGGTGGCGTGGCGGCGCTGCCGCTGTTGCTCGCGCTTTCTGGTTGATGTGAAGAAGGTGATGCGGTCGTCCTCCTCGCTTGTTTGATGCGGAGAAGATGGTGCGGTTGTCCTCTTCGCCTTGTATCTTCTTTCCTTTTCGATTGATCGAAACTCCATGGGACTCGCGTGAGCGCGTGTACATACGGAAAAAACAACCATTGTTAGATTAAAGATCGATTGTAAAGAGAAAGACAGGGTCGAATGAAACTTCTTGATTCCTCTGTACGAAGAGTATCATGTCTCTCCAGTGAATGGAGTGATGTCCGGAACATCCTGGATCAAATTCTCCATCGATGATTGTTGATCGGCGGACGAAGATCGAAGAAAGAAAACCATTTGCATCATGGCTCGATAGACACCACGCCCCATGGTGGGCGCCAACTGTCGTGGGAACGATTCCGACAATAGAGATGGGTAGGGTAAAGGAGCATGGTCTATCAAGATGCAAACGGGTGACACGAATGATTTTAGCGAGTTCAGGCCTCTCGCGGTGGAGATAACAGCCCTACGTCTCGTGCTCCGGAGAGGCTTTGTTTTATCTGAGTATGAATCCGGAGATTACAATGTGTGAGAGAGAGGAGAACGGATCTCCATGCCTGAGCTAAGTCCTGAGACTAATGGCGAGAGAGCCAGGGGAGAAGAATGAGCCTGCCCCGGTCTAGTGGTGGGGGGTGGCTTATATAGAGTGCGCCACCCCCTCACCTCATATGTTACAAGGTGGACCATCAATGCCATAATATCTGCCCACTACGAAACCGCCATGCTGACTATTGGTCTTCGTATGTCCGAGTGAAATCAGGTACTCCGAGTGGAATGAGTTCGTCGAGTGGAGTGCTATGCTCCGAGTGGTTGTTGCCGTCCGAGTGACTTTCAAGTTGCGGTACATCTGAACAGCGATCTGGCCCAGGGGCCCAGTACAAAGTGTACGGTGTCCATGGGTAGGGTCTTTAGGTCAGGCCTGTTACCCTACCCCCAATACATGTCCTCGTCAGGCTTGGTGTGTGGTGCAAGTTATATCAAGGGTGCACACAGATACTTGAATGTGTGGTATGTTTGCTATCTGTTTTCTTACATGTTTTCCTATTCTGTATATTGGATGTCATGTGTGCATTTGGCTAACTTCTACAATTTTAGCTGAGGGGTGAGGAAGAGGAGCATGATGTTGGGAACATCAACTTACGCACGAATGAGGAGGAGGTCAACAATGGGTAACTATTCTTCCAACACGTTTCAAAATGTAGCTCCTCTAAGTCCTAACTGTCTTATTTATGCTCTATTTGTTATCGGAACAAAAGAATAAATAGAGCCTTTTTGGGTGGTAAACCAAGATTTATTAATAAATGTAAAGTAGGGATGATAAAAGGGTCGTGGGGAGCCCCAACCACAAGTGGGGGCCATGATCTAAAGAACAAGAAAATTCATCTAGATTGTGGGCTTCAAAACTCATGGCGCGGCCTTCAAATATAAATTCACATATGTCAAAATCTTTCGCCCGGGCGATGATTTCTTTCATGATTATGCCATATCTGCTACTGGTGCCACTTTTGACTAAATAGAGGCTAAACTTTTTTTTTTTGAGAGAAGTTGGGCCCACTGGTGGCTGGTCAAACCGGATCGAATCCAGCCTGATCCGGACCGTGTCCAGACTGATGACCGACGAGGCACGGAACGGGCTCAGTCCTCGGTAGAAGAGAGGAGAGAGAGGGAGGGGGACACCGGCAACGTGGGCCTGCTCCTAAAATCCCAGGATCGTCTGGTTAAGGGAAACATTTCAGGATTTTACGAAAAAAACAAAATCACAAACATTTTTTACAAAACCATGAACATGATCTGAATCCGCAAACAATTTATGATTTCCTGAACATTTTTCAAAATCGTGAACATTTTTTCAAAATCACAAATACTTTTTGAATACACTAACATTTTTATGTCCAGAACATTTTTTGAATCCATGAATATTTTTTGATATTCCGAAGAATTTTTCAGAATCGTGAACATTTTTTATATTCCTGAACATTTGTCAAATTCATGAAATTTTTCTGAATACACGAACATTTTTCAATATCACACACTTTTTTTGAATCTGTGAACATTTTTTCCCCGGATATTTTTTCAAAATCGTGTTTTTTTTTAAAATCGCGAAATCTTTTTGGAATTTGAAAGAAAAAAAAATCAAATTCCTGAATTTTAATTTATTTTTCGAAACTTTTTTTAATCCCAAACAAAAAGTAATAACGAAAAAAAGGGGCGCCCTCGGTAGAAGAGTGGGGGAAAGGGGACGCCAGCACCGTGGGCCTTGTCCTAAAATCAAGGAATCCGTCCGATTACGAGAAACCACTCATACGTCGCGATATATCCACGACTTGGTTATAGATCTATATATATCTTTATCTTTACCTAATAATAAAGCGGCTATCGTTTTTGGCGGTACGTCATGAAAATTGCCCCCAAAGTTTGTAAAATATTACCCACAAATGCCACATATAAGTGACAAAAAAGTTTGCAGGGAATCCCTGCTTGGCCGGCCCACGCAGTAGGGACCTCCTATACTGCGCTGTGCGCGGGAGAAGACGCAGATCGCCCGTTTGGGCCGGCCCATGTACGGGCGGCCTGTTTCTTAATTTCGTTTCTTTATTTTTATTTTTCTTTTCGTTTTTCATTTCTTTTTACTTTAAATAATTTGGGACTTCAAAAAACTTCTGACATTTAAAAAAACTGAGAATTTTGAAATAAAATATTAAAGAAAACATAAAATGTTTGTGAATTCAAAAAATGCTCTGGATTTTTCTAAAAATGTAAGTATATTCAAAAAATGTTTGTAAAATCAAAAAAAGGTCCATGATTATGAAAAAAAAATCGTGTACTAAAAATTGTTAATGAAATTGAACAAAATGTTTGCTAATTCAAAAAATGTCGTAAAAATTTAAAAACAGTTCGTGAATTACAAAAGAGTTTAATGATTTATCAAAAAATTTGCTGATTCAAAAAATGTTCATGCATTTCAAAAAATGTTCGTAAATTTCAAAAAAAAATCCAACAATTTCGAAAAAAAATTAGTCTATTCTAGAATTGTGCGCCGATTCAAAAGAAAATGCTTGAAAAATGTTCACAATATATAAAAATGTTCACATATATAAAAATGTTCACAATTTTCAATAACAAATTTGCAAATAGAAAAAAAATGTTCACGATTTTTAAAAATGTTCCCAAATTTGTAAAAGTGTTCACGAATAATCGAATGTATGTAGCAAAATAGTAATGCTTCTGAGTCTTTGTGACTATATACCTGCCTTAATTTTGAAGAATTAACTATCGGTGTAGATCGAAATATTATAGTATGTTTTTAAAAAAAAAATTCTTGAACTTAGAATAATTATTTGAATTATCAAGTTTTTTGACAACTACGATATTTTTTCGAAAATGCGAACATTCTTCAATTTGTGAACAAATTTAAGAAAGGGTACATTTTCTTGCATTTGTGACAAATTTTTAAAATCATGCGATGAGATGTGAACAAAATGTGGTCATAGCGATTGAAGATTATGATTTTTTTATTCTACCGTTGCAATGCACGGGCCCTTTTGCTAGTCTATACCTAATAATAAACGGGCTATAGCTTCTGGCGGTACATCATGATAATTGCCTTCAAAGTTGCAAAATATTACCCACCAATGTCACCTATAACTGATAAAAACATTTCACACAGAGGAATCCCTGCCTGGACCGGCCCATGCAGCAGGGTCCTCCTATACTGCGTTCTGCGCCCTGTGAGAAGCGCAGCGCGCCCATTTGGGCCGGCCCATGTCCGGGAGGCCTATTTTTTAAAATTCCTTTTTTATTTTTTATTTTTCTTATCCGTTTTCGTTTTTTCTACTTTAAATAATTTGGGAAGTGAAAAAAGTTCCGAATTTTTTTAAAAAAGAGAATTTTGAAATAAAATGTTTAATGAGTTATAGAATGTTTGTGAATTCAAAAAATAATCGCGATTTTGTAAAAAAATGTTTGCTTATTAAAAAAAAATCAAAATTTTGAAAACAAATGTTCAGGAAATCAAAAATGTTCATGATTTTTAAAAAAGTTCGCATATTGACAAATATTAATGAAATTGAACAAAATTTCGCCAATTCAAAAAATGTTCATGAATGGAAAATATCCTAAAAATTCAAAAACTGTTCGTGACTTACAAAATAGTTTATTCATTCATAAAATGCTCGCTGATTCAAAAAATGATCATGTATTTGAAAAAATGTTCGTTAAATCAAAAAAATGTTCATGAATATCAAAAATTGTTTCACCAATTTCCAAAAAAAATGTTCGTCGATTCTAGAAATGTTCGCCGATTCTAAAAAATTGTTTAAAAAAATGTTCACAATTTTAGAAAAAAATGTTTTCAAGTAGTATAAAATGGTCATGAATTCAAAAGTCCCTGCAGTTCGTTGAAATCAACCCGCAGTCCAGGGATGAATCGTTTTTTCCGTTTTACATAAAACCCCCTGACATTTATACTAATCAACCTGCAGTCCAACATTAAGTCACGGCAAACCGTTTTCTGAGGTTTTACGTAAAAGCCCCTAATATTTGCGTTAATCAATCTGCAGTCCATCAAGAATGAATATTTTTCAAATTAATCATATCTTTTAAACCCTAACTTCAATTTTAACATGTTATATATGAAATTTGATTAGAAAAATGTATAGAATCTGAATATGATGTTATTTTCATCTATTAACTATTTAAAAAATGCTATTTAGGGTGCAACCTAAATCAATGGCGCATGATCCGTCATTCCTTCGTACCGGCATCGATTCGTATTGCAAATAAACACGCCGCACACATTGCTCTATGCTGCGTGGCAAGAAGCGAGTGAGGGAAATGGTTACAATGAATAAATTATAATCCGTAGGCATGTTGTACTTCCACCGGCTTTTCTCTTTGTACATGTCCCATGATTGAAGACCCTAAATACGTAAAAAAAAATTGGCGAAATCCACACATGTACTTAGCAACGGTCTACACTATTCTTTTTTATAGTGAATACACAAATAATTTTTATAGCATATACATACACTTATAAAATTAATGAACATCAAAAGTACATGAAGATATATTTTGAAAATATCCAAACAATTCTTGTGATAGTCATGAACGTTAACATTGGAACCGATACATACGATCTTAATTTATATTTTATCCGCTGCATGCGATGGTGACACATATATACTTTCTTAAATAGATTTAATCTATAGACACGACCTCCTTAGTGTCGAACGGCACCGACCGGTTGCTATCTGAGTCTGGCCATAGGTGCACGCCATCAATATTACGAGTCAGAACCAAAATTGAATCGAAATGAAAATAGTGGCTCGGATAAAAAATACTCACTCTCCCGTTGCAACGCACGGGCATGTTTGCTAGTCGGTTCCAAGCTGTAGAATTCGGAGCAGAGGCTACCTCCAATCCATAACCATAAACCCCAACCCCTCCCCATTAGCTGGCAACCCCAACAGACGTTGTCCGTCCGAGGAAGCTAGACCAGGTCTTTCTCCTCTCTCCCACTTTCGCTTTCGCCTTCTACGTCGTATGAGGGTTTCGACTTCCAGGGCTTGGCATGCAGTTCGACTTAGTATTGACTTTCTTGCTGATCGTCTGTGAAAAAAATCAGGTTTAATTAGGTTCTTAGTATTCGTTTGGCTTATCTGCTGAAGCCGTCAAATCAATTTTGTCTTGTACCTCTGCAATTCTGCATTGTGGCAATACGAATGATTTTTGGATGCCTTAGTAGCGGTTCGATTTGATCAAGCTATGAAGTATATCTTTATCAAGTTGGATATCTTCTTCATTTTGCCCTTACTATGCATGGCGTGATGATCAATTTCACTTGCAGGCCAAGAGCAAGGGGCGGAGCTATGGGCAACTCCGGCAGCACAGGTATGTTTCACTTGTCCGCCCAATTGAACTTCTTACTGTTCCTGCTATAAACAAAAAAGTCAGACGCAATCCACAACAATCCCTTTCAAGTACATGTCGGGCTAAAAATACGATGTTGTAGCTTTAAATTGAGGAAGCACTTGCCGTCACCATCATGTTGATGAATTGACGAGATGACTGCATACTCATGTGTTGGAAAAAAGGAGCTAAAGGGGGGAGGATCCCTCCCTTAACTTTCTGTTGTTAGGCAGAAGTGAGAACCCTCTGCGAATAAACTCAGATAGCACCGCGACGGAGTCCCCATGGGGGGATTCAAGCGCGGGTGGGTGGGTGGATGGGCGGGTTCAACACCTGAACTCTGCCACAGAGCTAGCGCTTAGTTGTCACTATTTATTTATGGACATGAGAAAAGTGGCATGCAAACAAAAAAGAAGAGAGAAGCGCATGTACTTTCGTTTGTACCCCAAATTCATGACATGATAACTACCACAATATATTAGTGGTCATTTCTCACAAATCACTGTATGCAAGATTTTCATTCATATAACCTGAACATAGAGAACTATTCTGCACCCTCCTTTTTCCCATGGTAAATATTGCATCTTGTTTATCTGGAACTGCAACCTGCACATAAATTTTCTCATACCACACTCCTTTTTTCTCTCTGTTATATAATTTTGATTTATGCACTTGTCAAATTTCAGCCCCCGTCCCTCTAGGAAAGACCCATGTTCCAGATTTAGAATGGAAGGTTCATGACTTCTCATAGCTACTTGAGACGGAAGCTACATCGATGTTATCTACTCCTTTTCACTGCTCTGGGTACCAGTGGTACGCATCACAACACAAAAGGAGCTTTACAAAATTAACGTATTAGATGTATAAATATCATCTAATTTTTTATAGTGGATATAGTAACTGTGTCTGTTAGCTAAGTACATAATAATTTAGGGTGTTGATTACTCACAAATCATGTTTCAGTTAGGTTAGAATGTCAATCACAATCACCCAAACCCATGAAAACAGCCAGGTAATGAAGCTTGATAGGATGCATGAAGTGAAGAAATTAGGCTTGATTCAGTTATGACTTCTAGACTTACTTCGTTTTCTTCAATTCCCGTCCCAGGTGCCTGCAAGTGACCCCAAAGCACAATCAAGTGACTCCAAAGAACAAACATGATGTTCAAGTGACTCAAAATTACAAACAAGATGATAAAGGAAATCCATATGTTGCTCTTTCTCTCGGAATATCCCCGGTATGCTTGGAGCTAGGTCACACAGTGCATGCAGAGTTTGAGTTATCAATATTCAACCATTCAAAAGGAATGTATTGTGGATCCAAAGGTAGACTTATGAACCTGTTTTTTCAAGTACATCCATGCTATTTCGCCGCAAAAAAAGTACATTCATCCTATTAGCTGGGAGTCCATAGTCTTAGTGCATCACAAGTTAATATTGTAACATGATCAATTACTTTTCCCATTAACAAGTCGCTTCATATTTCCTTCATTGTTAACTTTATCCGTCGACCTTCTATAATGTGAGTCGCACTTGAGACTCTTCTGATTCGAGCAGAGTTCCATAGTACATATGCATGTTGTCTTTTACTTTGATAATCTTTATTTGGATGGATTTCACTACTTTGATCTCTCTTTAAATGCTTAACTGGGGTGAAAGTTGATTATATGTTTTTTGAGGGAAAAAGTTGAGTATATGTTATTTGGGATATATTCAAGTTTTTATTTCTCTAATTTTCAACTTTTACCTAAACACAGCTAGCTACAACTTCGATGTCAAGAATACCTACTCGAACAAGGAATGCTTGATTCCTCTTGGGGAGCTACTGAAATCATCTGCTTTTCTAGTTGATGATAGTTGTGTCTTTGGTGTGTAGATATTAAAAATTGATGTCTCTTCTCCTGAAAAAAAGGTTGTCGTGGTTCAGAAGAAGGCTACCATAGTTCAGAACCTCTTTGTCCAAAAGAAGGGATTCATCAAAGGGACATACTCTTGGACCATGGACAATTTCCTAGAATTGGAGTCTCAGCGCTTTGTCCGTTCTCCTACTTTTGAAGTTGGCGGGCATAAATGGTATTCACCTATTTCCAGTTTTGTTTTCGAAAAGGGGGATAACCCCTGGCCTCTGCATCAGGACGAATTGTATATATGTAAATACCATGCATGTGTTATCCAACATTATTGCTTATACATATGCTTTAGCTTACCATACCTAGTTACTTCATAGTGGGCAGAAGCATTTTTTAGTGTTTGTGTCAACGGACATTACCGATGGCTGATGGCCATGTCTTTGTGCAAGGCAATGTCTATTGTCACTTCAGATATTCCAACTTGGCATTTTAGTTTGATCTTTAAGCATGGAACCAAAGAACTCTACTTCTAGTATATTTACAGTAACATTTTCCTAATTGTATTTGAAGTGTCACTTCCCATTCTTGTCAATAGGTACATCGGCATGCATCCGCATGGTAACAGGTGCAGCACTGATTGCCTCACCTTGGGCTTGTACCTGGATTCTCCTTGGATGAGCTCTTTATCGAGTCTAGGAAGGTGGTTCAAATGAGTATGTCCATCCTGGACCAAAAGAATGGGAAATACTTCACTAGAACCACAAGTTCAGCTGTCCATATTAACTATTAGTGCAGTGTGTGAATTACAGTTTGTAACCCCCTGATAATTACAGTTCATCCTACTTTTGTGGTGATGGCAGGTCTCTTGGTGTATACATGTCCAGAAGGTTGGGCATTGTCCGACTTCTTTCCACTCAAGGAACTCTAGGATATGTCCAGAGGCTATCTTATAGGATCGAACTGCGTCCTCAAGGCAGATCTAACTATCTTTGGGTCATCCATTGATGGCTAGTTCTTTACCTTGTGGCCTGATGGAGAGTTAATGTGCCATCATTCTACTACTAGTTAGAGTTATATATATGATATGTTGTTGCTGATTTGTTTGATGTTCTCATGGTATTAAAGATGAACTAATTCACAAGAAGCCGAGAAATGATTTCTAGGTATATTGCCTCTATTTTTTTAGGAATCTAATATATTATTTGCAAGTACTTCAACGTGTATATCGATGGTGTTCCTACGATCATGTTGTCAGTTGATGAGTTTCTTTTGCATGTGTGTCGGTGTATAAAACATGGGTATTTTATACCCTGACTTATGCACAAACGGTGGCAACCTCCTTGCCGGCCAAAGCTTTGCCGGGAACCGCGAAGATCAAGATTCGGAGTCCAACCGCAGAAGCTACCAGAAAGAAGCTCAAAACACAACACTCAACTAGTACCAAAGATGAAGACATTCCTTGCCGGCAAGGCTGAACCAGCAAGGTGAAGACCCGGCAAGCTCCGTGCCGGCAAGCTTAGGCCAGCCCTCCAGCGCTCCACCTCGCTGCATAGGTGTTCGCTGATGTGTGAGGTGTCGACCGCGCAGGTTGGTTGGTGAGGCTTGTCGGGCACGTGTCAGCACGCTGGGACAAGATTTGTCCCTAACGACACCCATCCAAGAGGCGTGTCAAGATAATACGAGGTAGCTGGGCAAGCGGTGCAGAAACCTTGCCGGGGCTACCTCTCCACATGACACCTAACATCGCATTTAATGCCTTTGTCCTAAATTGGCAGAGTTAGGTATGATAGCACTGTTTGCTATCTAATCGCTATGTAATTACTGTTTTGCCACTATGGTAACCCCTTGAGCTATAAAAGGAGGGCCAAGGCAACAGTTTAGAGGATTCGGACCCCTTTTCAAACACAAGCACATCTCGCATAGCTGCTCTCCCCACGCCTTGCCGGGGCAAGCGCTCCTTGTACTGTGCTTCTGCACCATCAATACACCAAAGGCAGGAGTAGGGTTTTACGCTTCTCAGCGGCCCGAACCTGGGTAAATCCCTCACGCTCCCCATTGTCCATGCTCTTTGTGCACATCGACCTCCCCCGCCGAACCACAAGGGGCTGCATGGCCCCATAGATGGTCGTACCCCGACATCTTTGGCGCGTCAGGTACGGGGTGCGTCGATTGTGCGAACCTTGACCAGTGGGTTGTGCGTCTCCTTCATCATCTTCATCGACTTCATCCTCGTCCTTCTTGTCGTCGATGGCGCCCAAGAAGAAGGGCATAACGATGACGGCCACCCCGCACGCATCCGTGGGCGGCGCAGGCGACGCGGCCAATGCGGGCGGCGCGGATACCGCGGTTGGCACGACCAGCGCAGGCAGCGCGGTCGCCATGCCCACCACGGTCGGCGCAGGGGACGAGCACGCCGGAGGTAGTTGACCTCCTCGGTCCTCTGACGGACGGAGCCGCGATGGCGCGGGCGGAGCGGGTGGACGACCTCCTCCTCCTCCTCCTCGCCGCGCAGGCGAACGCAGCCACCAGAGCAGCAATGCCCGGGGCGGCGCGAGCCGAGATCCCACTGCGGCGGCGTCCAAGGATGCTGCTTCAGGACAGACGCCGCGCCCATCGCACAATGGGCACGGTGCAGCTCCGAGCGGCGCCAACGACTCTGGGCAGCAGCGACCTCACAGCAAGACTCCTATGGATCAAATCCTAGATCCTCAGGCACCGCCTCCGCCACTGCGACCTGCTGCTGATCATGTGTCATGGCAGCAAGACCGCAATGGCGCTCCTGCTGGCTCTGCCAGGAGTAGAGCGACGTCACGCTCTTCGCTCCCGGCCATGCCAGCCACGGCAGTGGAAGCAATGGCGCGAGCTCAGATGCTGCTGAACTTCCCTCCAGCGGCAGAGAAGATGGATGAGTGGAGAGCCACCATCCAAAGCTTGATTGGATTTGCCGAAGCCAGTAAATCGCAGCAAGCGGAGCCCTCACGACGTCCGCAAGCAGCACCGACATCTCCAGTCGGTGGCCGCGTTGACGGTACTACGCTAACGGTGCAATCGCCGCCACGACAACCGCCTCAACAGCAGCAACGCCAACAGCCGCGACAAGCGTAGCAATCTCTTGGACCCGACGAGATGTCGATAGCCTCTTCAGATCCACGGGTGTGACAAGATCAGCGGCAAGTGCTGCGAGACAGGCGGGCAGAAGACGCCCGCACCACCATCGAACGGCGCCGAGAGGCGCGCCATCAATCCGACGCGCGCAACGGCCCCGTCGTTGATGAGCCTGCGCCAGGGGTTGGCGGATATCTACCTTACGAGGTTGGGTGTCCTGCCTTCACCCGCGAGCTGCGGCAAGTCCGATGGTCGTCCGTTCGAGCCTTCAAGCCAGAAGTGCCGGAAAAATATGACGACAAGCTGAACCCGGCAGAGTTTCTAGGCATCTACACTATTGCCATGCAAGCTGCCGGAGGGAGAGACGAGAAGATCCTTGCCAACTACTTCCCATTGGTACTAAAACCCAACGTGAGGTCTTGGCTGATGAACTTGCTGGAGAACTCCATCTCTTCGTGGTCAGATCTCTGCAATGAATTCGTTGGTGCCTTTACCGGAGGCCACAAGGCCCCTGGGCAGCCCAGTGACCTGCAAGTGATCCCGGAAAGAGATGGCGAAACTTTACGCAAGTACATCCAGAGATTCAGCCGCGTACATTGCAACATTCCAGATGTGCACCCCGCAGCCGTCATTGCCGCCTTTCACACGAATGTGCGCAATCGGAGGATGCGGGAGAAGATGAACGTCAAGTTGCCCAAGACCGTCAACGAGCTCTATACGTTGGCAGATAAGTGTGCACGGGCTGAGGAAGGAAGAAGACTTCCCGGGGAGGACGCTGGCGCCGAGGTAGATTCTGAGGATGACGATGCCGCCACCCCGAGGAAGAAGGGGCCGGAAGCGCAATAGGAAGCGCAAAGGCAAAACTCTTATGGCTGTCGAAGGCTCCGGCAACTCCGAGTCCGCCAAGAAAGCCAAGATTGAGAATTCCGGCAAGGAGGCTGCTGTATGCGCCGCTTGCCAGGAGGCGGCGGCAAACGAGAAGGCCGGCAAGTCAGATGGACCATACTGCAAAATTCACCACACTAAAGGCCATGATCTCCAAGAGTGCCAACAAGTTGAGAAGCAGAAGGCTGAATACGAGAAGCGCGACAAGGAAAAAGGCCAAGATGGTGCCGGTGGATCCAGCAAAAAGGGCTGTGGTGGTCGAGGAGGCCGCCGCGGCAAGGCCAAGCAGCAGAAAGAAAAGCCTGCTAGGGGCCGTGAGAAGAAAGAGGGAGATGATGGAAGTGAAGAAGAAGAGGACGATGACGAGACCAGCGAACAAGAATTCCAAAAGGCAACTGAGGCCATGTGCGTTGACGGGGGCACAACTTTGCACTCCTCTCACCGCCAGCTTAAACAGTGGGCTCGTGAGGTTAACGCGGCAGAACCGGCAATGGGCTCTCAAAAACCACTCAAATGGTCACACACGCCTATCATCTTTGATGCTGAGTACCACCCTGATCGCATAACTGCGGTCGGGTGTTTGCCGTTGTTGGTTTCCCCAACAATTTGCAACCTCCAAGTAACGAAGATGTTAGTTGACGGTGGGGCCGGTCTGAATCTAATCTCTCCGGTGGTAATCAAGAGGCTACAGATTCCCGACGAGGAGCTCGAAAAGACAGGCACCTTTCAAGGAGTGAACCCGGGAAGAAGCCAGCCCAAGGGAAAGATCACGTTGCCGGTAACATTTGGCAGGGAACTGAACTACAGGACGGAAAAGATTGTCTTCGACGTCGTCAAGATCCCCTTGCCGTACAATGGAATTCTTGGCTGCCCGGCCTTGGCAAAATTCATGGCAGCATCCCACTATGCTTACAACACGCTGAAGATGCCAGGGCCGATTGGTGTCATTTCCGTCAACTCCGACAAGAAAGATGCGGTCATCTGCGTCGACAAGATGTACAGAGATGCGGTTGCAACAGAAGCCGCCAAGGCACCAGCTTCTGCCAAGAAAAAAGAAAGCAAGAAATCCGGCAAAGCCTCTAGCAAGGATTCCGGGAAGCGCACCTCTTTCGAGTGCTACACACCTGTTGAAGACTTGCCGGAGTGCTCTGCCGGTAAGAAATCCAAAGCCACTGCACCGGCAACCAAGAAGGTGCCGGCGAGGGAGGACGGCACTGACGGTACTTTCACCATCAGCGCCACCCTTGACAGCAAATAGGAAAGCGCGCTCGTTGCCTTCCTGCGGGCGAATGTCGATGTGTTCGCATGGCGACCATCTGACATCCCCGGTGTTCCCAGGGAGGTAATTGAGCACCACCTTGCCGTTTGTCCCCACGCTCGGCCCGTCAAGCAAAAAGTCCGGAAGCAAGCTTTGGAGAGGCAGCAATTCATTGCCGAAGAAATCAAGAAACTCGAAGCGGCAGGCCTGGTCAGAGGAGTGCTACATCCCACTTGGTTGGCAAATCCAGTGGTGGTGCGCAAAGCAAACGGGAAGTGGAGACTTTGTATTGATTACACGAATATCAACAAAGCATGCCCGAAAGACCCTTTCCCCTTGCCGCGCATCGATCAAATTGTAGACTCTACTTCCGGCTGTGATTTGCTCTCCTTCCTTGATGCATATTCTGGATACCATCAGATATTCATGGCCAAGGAGGATGAAGAGAAGACTGCATTCATTACTCCACGTGGCACGTACTACTTCGTACGTATGCCCTTCGCATTAAAGAGTGCCGGTTCAACATTTGCAAGGGCGGTCCAAATCGGTTTTGAGCCCCAACTGCACAGGAATGTAGAAGCATACATGGATGACATAGTGGTCAAAACCAAGGACAAGTCTACCCTTATTCAAGACTTGGAAGAGACATTTGCGAACTTGCGCAAAATCAACTTGAAGCTCAATCCCGAGAAGTGTGTGTTTGGTGTTCCATCCGGCAAACTTCTCGGATTCTTTGTATCTCAACGAGGAATTGAAGCAAATCCCGACAAGATCAAGGCGATTGAGCAGATTCAAGTACCAAAAAGCGTCAAAGATGTGCGGCGCCTTGCCAGCTGTGTTGCTGCCTTAAGTAGATTCATTTCAAGATCTGCTAAGCGCGCCTTGCCGTTTTTCAAGATTTTGAAAAAGGCAGGACCGATGAAATGGACTCCGGAGGCGGAGGCCGCGCTGCAGGACTTGAAAAGATACCTCTCCTCCGCGCCAACACTAGTTGCGCCAAGACCACAAGAGCCGTTGCTGCTATACATAGCGGCAACGAATCAAGTGGCTAGTGCTGCACTAGTGGCGCAGAGGGAACTCGATGACGAGGAAGCAACCACGGCAAACCCGTCCAGTGACAAATCAGTGTCTTCTCCGGCAAGATCTGGTGCCGATAAGTCAAAAACAGGGCAAGCAAATGAAGTTGATCAACAAGCAGTGCCGAAGAAGAAAGTGGTGCAGCGACCAGTGTATTTTGTTAGTTCCCTTCTGCAGGGAGCTAGATTGAGATACTCTGGGGTGCAGAAGTTGCTTTTCGGTCTCCTTATGGCCTTGAGAAAACTGCGCCACTACTTCCAAGCACACGAGATTACCGTCGTCACTCACTTTCCGTTGCAACGCACCTTGAGAAATCCAGAGGCAACCGGCAGGATAGTGGAGTGGGCGTTGGAATTGTCAAGCTTTGCACTCAAGTTTGAGAGCACTTCAACCATTCAGAGCAGGGCTTTCGCGGAGTTCATCGCCGAATGGATGCCAACGCAAGACGAAGAAATTCAAGAGACATCTCTCCCCGGCAAAGAGACAGCAAAGGAATGGGTCATGTACTTTGATGGTGCCTTCTCGCTGCAAGGCGCCGGTGCCGGAGTGCTTCTTATCGCACCCACCGGAGAGCACCTCAAGTATGTGGTCCAAATGCACTTTCCCAGGGAGCAAGCTACAAACAACATAGCTGAGTACGAAGGACTTCTTGCCGGTCTTAGGATCGCAGTAGACCTTGGGATCAAAAAATTGATCATCCGCGGTGACTCGCAGCTTGTTGTAAAGCAAGTGAACAAATATTATCAGAGCCCGTTAATGGAGGCGTATGTGGAAGAAGTGAGGAAATTAGAAGAACACTTTGACGGGTTGCAAACCGAGCACATCCCTCGTGCGGAAAACAGCATCGCTGATAGCCTGTCAAAGTGTGCCACTCAAAAGCTTCCCGTGGAACCGGGAACTTTTGTGCTCCATTTGAATCAACCAACAGTCGCCCAATTAACGCAGGCCAACAAGAGAAGAAAGTTAAGTACCGGCAAGTACTTTCCGGCAGAGCTCCCAGAAGCCGCCGACAAGGACGTTGCCGGAAACAACAATACGGCTGCTGGTGAGCAGCCGCTTAGCGCAGAACCACAAGTTCTTGCCGCAGAAGCAAGCGCTCCCGTAGCCGAGGAGATGCCTTTAGTCCTTGTCGTCGAGCCACAGGCTCCAACATGGGCACAGCTGATAGTCCGTTTCCTTCAAACAGGAGGGCTTCCCGATGAGCAAGAAGAAGCAAAGAAAGTAGCCCGTCAGTCAAGTATGTATCAGTTTGTGGATAGCATCCTATACAGAAAACGACCGAACGGTGTGAAAGTGAAGTGCATTTGCCGGGAAGATGGACTAAAGCTGTTGGCGGAGATACATGGAGGCATATGTGGCTCTCACATAGGATCAAGGGCTCTTGTCGGCAAAGCTTTCCGACAAGGCTTCTATTGGCCCACTGCCCTCCAAGATGCGACTGAGCTAGTAACCAAGTGTGAAGCATGCCAGTTCCATTCAAAGAGCATACATCAACCAGCTCAAGCCCTCCAAACAATCCCTCTCTCCTGGCCCTTTTCGGTCTGGGGGCTCGATATCTTGGGCCCCTTTCCCCGTGCTGCCGGGGGCTTTGAGTTCTTGTACGTAGCCATCGACAAGTTCACAAAGTGGCCTGAAGTGGAGCCAGTGAGGAAGGTGACAGCGCAATCAGCCGTCAAGTTCTTCAAAGGATTAGTTTGCCATTTTGGGGTTCCTAACAGGATCATCACCGACAACGGCACGCAATTCACGAGCCACACCTTCATGCAGTATATCCAAGACCTCGGCAGCAAAATCTGTTTTGCATCTGTTGCTCACCCGAGAAGCAACGGCCAGGCGGAAAGGATGAACGCTGAAGTGCTACGTGGCCTCAAGACAAGGACCTTTGACAGGCTGCGCAAGTGTGGAAGGCACTGGATTGATGAGTTGCCGGCGGTTCTTTGGTCACTCAGAACGACACCAAATCGAGCTACCAGCCAAACACCCTTCTCCCTAATCTATGGTGCAGAAGCGGTGCTCCCCACGGAACTCATATACGGGTCACCTCGAGTGCTCGCTTACGATGAAGCTGAGCAAGAGCGGCTGCGGCAAGAAGACGCGTTGCTCCTTGAGGAAGATCGTCTTCGGGCGGCTGTGCGAGCTGCACACTACCAGCAAGCCTTGTGCCGCTACCATAGCCGCAAAGTGCATGCCCGAAGCCTTGAGGAAGGCGACCTTGTTCTTCGGCGTGTTCAGTCCGCCAAGGGATCAAACAAGTTGACGCCGAAGTGGGAAGGCCCTTACCGGGTAGTACAAGTCACCAAGCCTGGCGCAGTCCGTCTGGAGACCGAAGATGGCATCTCGGTGCAGAACTCATGGAATATTGAGCATCTTCGCAAGTTCTACCCGTGAGGCGCAGTTGCCGGGTCATGTCCCGGCAACACCCTTTGTACAAGCCATGTCGACCAGACATGTAACCCTTTGTACAAAGGCAGGCGCAGATCCTCTGCATAATAAAGCTAAGTGTTTCGCAACTCCTCGTACATGTTCATTTATGTGTCGATGCATGTGATGTTGTGATTTACGCTTTAGTTTGCATGAAATGACTGATGAGCCGTCAAGGTTCCCAAACCACTCTTTTCTCTTCTTTCTTTTTCTTAAAAGGATAAGGAGGTTCCCTCGCATGCAAGTTTCCCGGAGGGAGTGGAGATGGGGTACCATTCTTAATGACGTTCAAGTGATCATTTTGTACAACGAGAGAAACGGCACAAGGAAAAGCTAAGTTGCAAAAACTTTGAAAAAATTTCCCTGTTACATTCGCGTTCCCCCTTGAACGGTTCTGAGCTTTGTATGAGAAACCTGCATGCGAGAGGAACCTTGTCGCGATCAGTCCGCACCCTAGGTTGCCTTGAGTCCGCTCGGCAAGCTTGGCGGCTGCGTTCTGGCCCGGCAAGTCACCTTGCCGGCAGCGGGACTTCCAGCAGGCTGCTAAGGACCCGTTCCTCGAAGCGCTCGCGGCAAGTGTGCGCACTGGCAAGCTTCCGATAAGCGTAGGGAACACAAATCATACAAAGGCGGAATAAGACAAGGGAAACAGCATGCGTTCATTTAAACCCGACAAACACCAGATGTTCATTAAGAAAGTACTTGATTACACTATATTGGCCCTTTGCCAGGGTTTATCTCAAGTGCAAAGAGGGCAAAAGGGGCGCCTAGGCGGGGTCCGGCTTGTTCCCAGAAGGCCAGATGATGGTGCTACCGGCGATCAGCCAGACTCTTCGCCGTCGCCTTCGACCTTCACGCCCGGAGAGCCGTCGTCATCGCCGTCATCATCGTCATCCTCAGCATTGCTGGAGGAAGCGGTGTCGCCGTCGCTCGAGCTCTCCGCACAGCACTCCAGACGAGCGCCTGAAGCCCCGAAGAACCTCACGACAAGCGTGTCTGGTCCGTCCAGCTTGAAGTGAAGGAGGTGCCCTTGCCCTAAGTAGCGGGCACGGGCAAAGGATTTCCACCCGCGCGTAAGGTACATGATGCCATTGTTGAGGTTTCGACAGTTATCCACACCGAGCCGTTGCAGCAACCGTCCACGCGCAGCCATAAGCCGTGCAGGTGGCGGCCTTCCATCTCCCTGGCAAAAGGGCGAGGAAGTCGCAGCCAGCTCCGCGGCTGGTCGCGCAGCTCCAAGACAAACTCTTCCACCGTGTCCACCGTGTGGCCTTCTGCCGGCGGAGGAGGGATCGAAGACGGAACAGCGAGCGTCCCACCGCGGCCCCCACAGCAGCCGCAGCCGAAGCTTGAGCATGGAGCCGGGAAGAAGCCCTCGCCGCGGCGGCAGGGGCGCGGCCGCGGCCTCCCCCTCTCACCATGGCGTCGTCGAGCGCGGGAAGAGAAGAAGATATGGGAAGAAGGCAACAATTGCTGGAAGTTGGGACAGGAGGAGATGGGTGAGCTTAGCATCCCACACGGCCCCCTTTTCTAGGGGGAGTGCGGGGAGCTGGCCCTTCACCATCTTCGGGCGACCGCCCACAATCGCCAATCCCACGTCCTGCGCTTCTGACGGGCGCATTACTCCAGCAACCGCCCACGATCGCCAATTCCGCGCCCTGCGCCCCCTGGCCCGGTGCATCACTCCAACGGCCGCCCTTCTCCACCAATCCGCTGCCCTGCATGCATGGGGACGCGCGTGATGGAGGGGCGCAGAAAAAGGAGGAGTAAAGACAGACAGGGCAGTTACCCCTCACCATGCGGAGCTGAGCACCCGTTCGGTTTGAACCAGCAGCATCCCACATATGAACACACCCTTGGCCTGAGTACGCCTGCAGACCGACCACCCGATGACAAGGTTTGCCGGGAAGTGGCTGAGAGCACGCTCAAGGCCGGATTAATGAGGAAGCAAAGAAGATCTCAAAAGAGGATAATCATCATGACCGAAAATTACAACGGCAGTTTCCCGCCGCGTGTCTGTGCATTATTTGGGCCTAGCCCAACGACGCTTCGGACGCGCGTATGGCCCAGGCCCGGGGGCTCCTGTCGGTGTATAAAACATGGGTATTTTATACCCTGACTTATGCACAGACGGTGGCAACCTCCTTGCCGGCCAAAGCTTTGTCGGGAACCGCCAAGATCAAGATTCGGAGTCCAGCCGCAGAAGCTACCAGAAAGAAGCTCAAAACACAACACTCAACTAGTACCAAAGATGAAGACATTCCTTGCCGGCAAGGCTGAACCGACAAGGTGAAGACCCGGCAAGCTCCGTGTCGGCAAGCTTAGGCCAGCCCTCCAGCGCTCCACCTCGCTGCACAGGTGTTCGCTGATGTGTGAGGTGTCGACCGCGCAGGTTGGTTGGTGAGGCTTGTCGGGCACGTGTCAGCACGCTGGGACAAGATTTGTCCCTAACAACACCCGTCCAAGAGGCGTGTCTGGATAATACGAGGTAGCTGGGCAAGCGGTGCAGAAACCTTGCCGGGGCTACCTCTCCACATGACACCTAACGTCGCATTTAATGCCTTTGTCCTAAATTGGCAGAGTTAGGTATGATAGCACTGTTTGCTATCTAATCGCTATGTAATTACTGTTTTGCCACTATGGTAACCCCTTGAGCTATAAAAGGAGGGCCAAGGCAATAGTTTAGAGGATTCGGACCCCTTTTCAAACACAAGCACGTCTCGCGTAGCTGCTCTCCCCGCGCCTTGCCGGGGCAAGCGCTCCTTGTACTGTGCTTCTGCACCATCAATACACCAAAGGCAGGAGTAGGGTTTTACGCTTCTCAGCGGCCCGAACCTGGGTAAATCCCTCGCGCTCCCCATTGTCCATGCTCTTTGTGCACATCGACCTCCCCCGCCGAACCATAAGTGGCTGCATGGCCCCATAGATGGTCGTACCCCGACAATGTGGTTCCATGATCCCATCTTTATGGCCTCGGGCATTTTAAAACGTTGGCTTTGTACCTTTGAAACACTTGTAATTTCTCTGATACACTTTTAGCAGTGTTTATTTGTTAACTGAACTTTTGCCCATCCTTGATAACCCACAAGTATAGGGCATCGCAACAGTCTTCGAGGGTAGTATTTCACCCAAATTTATTGATTCGACACAAGGGGAGCCAAAGAATATTTGCGAGTATTAGCAGTTGAGTTGTCAATTCAACCACACCTGGAAAGCTAAATATCTGTAGCAAAGTGTTTAGTAGCACAGTAGTATGATAGTTTTGATAGCAGTAGTAACAGTAGCAATAGTAACAAAGACAGTAATAGTAGCAGTTTTGTAGTGATTGTAACAGCAGCAGCAGCAAAAGTAACTTAGCAAAGATCAATATGCAAAAAGCGTAGGCATTGGATCAGTGATGGATAATTATGTTGGATGACATTCATCATGTAACAGTCACAACCTAGAGCGATACACAATAGCTGCAATTCATCAATGTAATGTAGGCATGTATTCCGTATATAGTCATACGTGCTTATAATAAGAACTTGCATGACATCTTTTGTCCTACCCTCCCGTGGCAGCGGGGTCCTTAAGGAAATTAAGGGATATTAAGGCCTCCTTTTAATAGAGAACCGGAACAAAGCATTAGCACTTAGTGAATACATGAACTCCTCAAACTACGGTAATCCCGGAAAGTATCCCAATTATTGTCACCTTGGGGTATGCGGATCATAACATGTAATAGGTGCATATAACTTGCAAGATAGGATCAAGAACACAAATATATTCATGAAAACATAAAGGGTTCAGATCTGAAATCATGGCACTCGGGCCCTACTGACAAGCATTAAACATAACAAAGTCATAGCAACATCAATCTCAGAACACAGTGGATACTAGGGATCAAAGCCCTAACAAATTGACTTGATTACATGATAAATCTCATCCAACCCATCACCGTCCAGCAAGCCTACGAAGAAATTACTCACACACGGTGGTGAGCATCATGAAATTGGTGATGGAGGATGGTTGATGATGACGATGGCGACGAATCCCCCTCTCCGGAGACCCGGACGGACTCCAGATCAGCCCTCCCGATGAAGAACAGGAGGTGGCGGCGGCTCCGTATCGTAAAACGCAATGAAACTTCTTCTCTTATTTTTTTTCTCAGGGAAAGTGAATTTATAGCGTTGGAATTAGGTCAGACGGCCGCCTATGGGCCCTACAAGGCATCAGGGCGCGCCCTAGGGGGGTCGCGCACTGTTGCCTTGTGGGCAACAGGTGGCCCCTCTTCTGTTGATTCTTGCGCCAGTAATTTTTATTTATTCCATAAAAAATCTTCAAAAAGTTTCGTCCAATTCCGAGAATTTTGATTTCTGCACAAAAACAACACCATGGTAGTTCTGCTGAAAACAGCGTCAGTCTGGGTTAGTTTCATTCAAATCATACAAATTAGAGTCCAAAACAAGAGCAAAAGTGTTTGGAAAAGTAGATACGACAGAGACGTATCAACTCCCCCAAGATTAACTCATTGCTTGTCCTCAAGCAATTAAGTTGACAAACTGAAAGTGATAAAGAAAAACTTTTACGAACTCTTTTGTTCTTGTATCCGTATATAAGCTTAAATAGTACACAAGTTTTTAGCAAAGATCATGAACTAACCATGCTCATAATAACAATTAGAAATTATGTTTACTCATATTAATGGCATAATCAACTAGTGAGCAATAATAACATATCTCAAATGCCAACAATTTGTCAAAACAATCATGATATAATATGACAACATGGTATTTCGCTAGCCCTTTCTGAGACCGCAAAACATAAATGCAGAGCACCTCCAAAGTTCAAGCAACGACTAAACATTGTAATTCAGGGTAGAAGAGATCCAGTCATGATTTACCCAACATTAACTATACTCAATGCATAAGAATGACAATAGTGCTCTCAGGATTGGTGCTTATAATGAGAAGGTGAGACTCAACAATAAAAGTAAAATAACATAAAAGTAAATGGATAGGCCCTTCACAGAGGGAAGCAGGGATTTGCAGAGGTGCCAGAGCTCGAGGCTTAAATCAGAGATGAAAATAATTTTTTGAGGTGTACATTTCCTGTCAACGTCACGACCGATAATTTTCAATATCTTCCATGCTAAACACATTATAGCCGGTTCCCAAGCGGAAAGGTAAAGTTTACTCCCCCTCCACCATACCAACACAAGCTATGGCTAGCCGAATTCACGGGTGCCCTCCATACCAACAACTTTCCGGGGGAGTTTGTTTGCATTATATTTTTTTTTCATTTTGAGCATAGGACTGGGCATCCCAAATACCAGCCTCTCTTGTGCAATGACAAGTGAATAAACACTCATCTCGATAATAGCCCGCTTAGCATGGAAGATACTGACCGCCCCATGTCGCTCCATGAGCGGTACGAGCACACAAAACAGATGTTTATTTGAATGATTAGAGGTGGCACATCACTAGTAGAAAATAGGGCTTTGGTCCAGGCCGGGCCAGCCCATTAGTCCCGGTTCAGTCACGAACCGGGACCAATGGGATCAACGGTCCCGGTTCGTGAGGCCAGGGGGCCGGCCGGGCCTCGTGGGGCATTGGTCCCGGTTCGTCTGGACCCTTTAGTCCCGGTTCCAGACACGAACCGGGACCAATGTGCCTCGCTCCTGGCCCGCAACCATTGGTCCCGGTTTGTGGCTGGAACCGGGACTAAAGGTGACCCCTTTTGTCCCGGTTCCAGCCACGAACCGGGACCAATGCGCCTCGCTCCTGGCCCACAACCATTGGTCCCGGTTTGTGGCTGGAACCGGGACCAATGGTTGGCCTATATATAGCCCCCGCCCGCGAGCAGAGCAATGCATTGCTCTGTTTTTTTGCCCGGCCGTGGGAGAGCTTTTGTGGTGCTCTAGCTCACCTCCTATGCACATGAGGTGTTCGATGAAATGTCCGAGCCACACTTAAGCTTTCTCCTCTCGAAGCTCCTTGTCCAAGCTCCATTTTCCTCAAGATTTGTCTAGGTTTGGCGGTCCGTCCTGTCCCGTCCCCATCCTCACCGCCGTCGATCGCCCGCGCCCATCTCGGCGCCGGCAACACCGTGGTTAGCCACTTCTTCTTATCTTCTTTCTAAAAGAAAAAAGTTCTTATTTGTGTGTTTTAATTAGATGCTCTAGAGAGTTATATGTTGTTCAATAATAAGAACTATATAACGCACGCAGATGAACCGGCAATGGATGTACGGTGACCGATGCACCTCCGAGTATATTAAGGGCCTGCATAATTTTCTCGAAGCGGCTGAGGCAAACAAGCAGAATGGTTTTATGCATTGTCCATGTACTGTCTGTGAGAATACGAAGGCTTTCTCCAACTCTAAAACCCTTCACTTCCACCTGCTTGAGAAGGGTTTTATGCCACACTATAATGTTTGTACCAAGCATGGAGAAAGAGGGGTTATGATGGAAGACAACGAAGAAGAAGAGGATGATGACAACTACCCGCCCCCTGAATACGGTGACGCTGCAATGGGGGAAGCTGAAGATCAAGAGGGACCAGACGATGTGCCCGATGATGATCTTCGCCGGGTCATTGTTGATGCACAGAGAGAATGCGAAAGTGAAAGGGAGAAGTTGAAGTTCGATCGCATGTTAGAGGATCACAAAAAAGGGTTGTACCCAAATTGTGAAGATGACAACAGAAAGCTCGGTACCACACTGGAATTGCTGCAATGGAAGGCAGACAATGGTGTATCTGACAAGGGATTTAGTTCGCTGCTGAAAATAATGAAGAAGAAGCTTCCAAAGGATAACGCATTGCCCGGCAGTACGTACGAAGCAAAGAAGGTTCTATGCCCTCTAGGATTGGAGGTGCAGAAGATACATGCATGCCCTAATGACTGCATCCTCTACCGCGGTGAGTACGAGGATTTGAACGCATGCCCGGTATGCGGTGCATTGCGGTATAAGATCAGACGAGATGACCCTGGTGATGTTGAGGGCGAGCGCCCCAGGAAGAGGGTTCCTGCCAAGGTGATGTGGTATGCTCCTATAATACCACAGCTGAAACGTCTGTTCAGAAACAAAGAGCATGCCAAGTTGATGCGATGGCACAAAGAAGACCGTAAGAAAGACGGGAAGTTGAGAGCACCCGCTGACGGGTCGCAGTGGAGAAAAATCGAGAGAAGGTGGGGGGGACTTTGCAGGTGACGCAAGGAACGTATGGTTTGGTTTAAGTGCAGATGGCATTAATCCTTTTGGGGAGCAGAGCAGCAATCATAGCACCTGGCCCGTGACTCTATGTATCTATAACCTTCCTCCTTGGTTGTGCATGAAGTGGAAGTTCATTATGATGCCAGTGCTCATCCAAGGCCCTAAGCAACCCGGCAATGACATTGATGTGTACCTAAGGCCATTAGTTGAAGAACTTTTACAGCTGTGGAATGGAGAAGGTGTACGTGTGTGGGATGAGCACAAACAGGAGGAATTTGACCTACATGCGTTGCTGTTTGTAACCATCAACGATTGGCCTGCTCTCAGTAACCTTTCAGGACAGACAAACAAGGGATACCACGCATGCACACACTGTTTAGATGACACCGACAGTATATATTTGGACAAATGCAGGAAGAATGTGTACCTGGGGCATCGTCGATTTCTTCCGACCAACCATCAATGTCGAAAGAAAGGAAAGCATTTCAAAGGTGAGGCAGATCACCGGAAGAAGCCCGCCCTCCGTACTGGTGATCACATACTTGATATGGTCAATGATTTACAAGTAATCTTTGGAAAGGGTCCTGGCGGACTATCTGTTCCGACTGACGATGCGGGACGCGCACCCATGTGGAAGAAGAAATCTATATTTTGGGACCTACCCTATTAGAAAGACCTAGAGGTCCGCTCTGCAATCGACATGATGCACGTGACGAAGAATCTTTGCGTGAACCTGCTAGGCTTCTTGGGAGTGTATGGGAAGACAAAAGATACACCTGAGGCACGGGAGGAACAGCAACGTGTGCATGAAAAAGACGGCATGCATCCAAAGCAGTATGAAGGTCCTGCCAGCTACGCTCTTACCAAAGAAGAGAAGGAAATCTTCTTTGAATGCCTGCTCAGTATGAAGGTCCCGTCTGGATTCTCGTCGAATATAAAGGGAATAATAAATATGGCAGAGAAAAAGTTCCAGAACCTAAAGTCTCATGACTGCCACGTGATTATGACGCAACTGCTTCCGGTTGCATTGAGGGGGCTTCTACCGGAAAACGTTCGATTAGCCATTGTGAAGCTATGTGCATTCCTCAATGCAATCTCTCAGAAGGTGATCGATCCAGAAATCTTGTCAAGGTTAAGGAGTGATTTGGTGCAATGTCTTGTTAGTTTCGAGCTGGTGTTCCCACCATCTTTCTTCAATATCATGACGCACGTCCTAGTTCATCTAGTCGACGAGATTGTCGTTCTGGGCCCTGTATTTCTACACAATATGTTCCCCTTTGAGAGGTTCATGGGAGTCTTAAAGAAATATGTTCGTAACCGCGCTAGGCCAGAAGCAAGCATCTCCATGGGCCATCAAACAGAGGATGTCATTGGGTTTTGTGTTGACTTCATTCCTGACCTTAAGAAGATTGGTCTCCCTCAATCGCGGTATGAGGGGAGACTGACTGGAAAAGGCACGCTAGGAGCGGACTCAATAATATGTAGGGACGGGCATTCTTGGTCTCAAGCACACTACACAGTTCTACAGAATTCTACCTTAGTGACCCCGTATGTCGATGAACACAAGAATATTCTGCGCTCCAAACACCCGGAGCAGTGTGATGACTGGATTACATATGAACACATCAGGACTTTCGGCAGTTGGTTGCAAACACGTCTCATGGGTGACAACACTGTTTCTGATGAGCTGTACTCGTTGGCCAGGGGACCATCTTCGACTGTATTGACTTACAAAGGGTACGAGATAAATGGGAATACATTTTACACGATCGCCCAAGATCAAAAGAGCACCAACCAAAACAGCGGTGTCCGCTTTGATGCAGCAACCAAGAGGGGAAAGGACACATATTATGGTTACATAGTGGACATATGGGAACTTGACTATGGACATGATTTCAAGGTCCCTTTGTTTCAGTGCAAATGGGTCAATCTGTCAGGAGGCGGGGTACAGGTAGACCCACAGTACGGAATGACAACAGTGGATCTCAACAATCTTGGGTACACAGACGAACCATTCATCCTAGCCAATGATGTGGCGCAGGTTTTCTATGTGAAGGACATGTCTACCAAACCGAGAAAAAGAAAAGATAAGGAAGCGAATACATCATACGATGAGCCAAAGCGCCACATAGTTCTTTCAGGAAAAAGAGACATCGTGGGATTGGAGGGCAAGACAGACATGTCTGAAGATTATGAAAAGTTTCATGAAATTCCTCCCTTCAAAGTCAAGGCTGACCCAAGCACCCTGTTAAACGATGAAGATTATCCATGGTTACGGCGCAATAAGCAAAGGACACAAGCGAAGAAAAAGTGAAGACTTTCTCGCCACAACTATATCATTGCAGTTACATGTGAAGAAATTAAATGCCTTTTGTAACAGATAAGTTTTCATCCGAAACCCTGATACTTCGAAAGAGATTGTCCGTTTTGTACACGAAGTGCATCCAGTTTTTGCCGTAACCCTCTCAACTTTTTAGCACATGCTATGTGGGTGAAATGATGATACCATGCCAACTTTCAACCTGTTCAGAGTTCATTTGTAGTGCTTTTCAATTTCAGGGTCATTTAGCTTAAAAAAATCAGTAAATGCATGAAAAATAGGAAATGAAGTCAGAAAGGGTTGAAAATTGATGATGTGGCTTTGAATGGTGCATTTTGAACACACAAAAAGTCTGGAGTTCAAATAAGTTCAAAAAAATGAAATCCCTTTGTAACAGATGAGTTTTCGTCCGAAACCCTGATACTTCGAAAGAGATTGTCCATTTTGTACATGAAGTGCATCCAGTTTTTGCCGTAACCCTCTCAACTTTTTAGAACATGCTATGTGGGTGTAATGATGATACCATGCCAACTTTCAACCTTTTCAGAGTTCATTTGAAGTGCTTTTCAATTTCAGGGTCATTTAGCTCAAAGAATGAACTAATAGCAAAAAGAATGAACTAGAAAACCTTTATGAAACTCTAATAGCAAAAATAATGAACTAAAAATAATTAATTAAAAAATTCTGTTATGATCAACTAAAATAAAACTATAATATTCTTCAATAGCAAAAAGAATCAACTAAAAAGCTTTTATAAAACTCTAATAGCAAAAGGAATCAACTAAAAATATTTTATAAACCTCTAGTATTTATGAAACTAAAATTATATAAAATTTATGCAACTAAAGTTATCAAAGTATTTTTTGTTCAAAACATTAATAGCAAAAAGAATTTTCATAAAGAATTTTTTTAGAAACTTTAATAGCAAACTAAAATAACAAAATCTGTTTTTGGTTAAAACAGACATTTAAAATTACCTAAAAATTACCAAATTGAATATAATGATAAAACACAGTAATATTAAATAGCAGGAAAAAGAATCACTCAAAAATCTATTTTTATAGTAAATTTATTCACAAACTAGTGATTCACACCAATTTAAAAGAATTCAAATTTAAACTATTCAAATTTGGAAACTAATGGCACTAACAGAAAGTTTATAATTTTTGTGACCTAAAAGCAAAAAAGAATCACTGAAAAACTTTAAGTAGAAACAAAAGAAAATAAATAAAGCAAAAAAGAAAACAAAAAAAGTAGAAAAAAATTTAAAAAAATGCCACCTAGTGGGCCACCACGGCCTGAATACGACTAGAAACCCAACCTTCTAGTTGGGCCAGGATTCAGGCCCGCAGAAGGCCCACAAGATCCACAGGCAATGGTGTGTGGGATTAGGCCCGTAAGCCTGCTGTTGAGAGGAGCTCGAGAGGGCTGGCGCAGCAGCGCTTATAAACCACTCTCGAGCCCTCTCAGCTAGCGAGGTGGGACTAAACTTTTGGCCCCGGGCAGCACCACCCTTTAGTCCCGGTTGGTGGCACCAACCGGGACCAATGCCCACCTTTGGTCCCGGTTGGTGGCACCAACCGGGACCAATGCCACCCTTTAGTCCCGGTTGGTGCCACCAACCGGGACCAAAGGTCTCTGCTTCCCGCCCTTTGGGCTGCTGAAAAGAGACCTTTGGTCCCGGTTGGTGGCACCAACCGGGACGAAAGGAGTGCATTAGTCCCGGTTGGAGACACCAACCGGGACCAATGCTGTGTGTATATAAGCAGGACTTGTGAAAATTTTCATTTTCATCTCGCAGTTCCCCCCGACGACGCCGACCTCCTCGACGCCGCCAGGCTGCCCCGACGCCGTCGCCGTCGCCCGTGCCCCTGCCCCGCCCCCGAGCCCACACCGACGCCGTCCGCCGCCCACGCCGTCGCCGTCCGCCGCCCCCGAGCGCGCCCGGCCGCGACCCTGCGCCCCGACCCGCCCCCACCGTCGCCGTCGTCGCCGACTCCCTCGTGCGCTGCCCCCGCCGTCGCCCTCGCCAGCCGACGCCGTCGCCGGCTCCCTCGCTTGCCGCCCCCGCCGTCGCCCTCGCCAGCCGACGCCGTCCGCCGCCCCCGAGCGCGCCCGGCCACGCCCCTGCCCCGGCCCGCCCCCACCGTCGCCCTCGTCGACGCCCTCACCGCCCCCGCCGTCGCCCTCACCGGCCGCCACCGCTGTGAGCCACCGCCGCCCCGGCTCTGTTCATATCATTTTTTTGTTCATTTTTTATATGATGAATTTTTTGTTCATATATATATAATGTATATATGTATGTGGCTATATGTATGTATGGATGTTCATATATGTATTAATTTTTTTGTTCAGAGCATTTTTTTGTTCATATATGTATTTTTTTTGTTCATCTGTGTATTAATTATTTTTATTCATAGCATTTTTTTGTTCATATATGTATTTGTTTTCATAGCATTTTTTTTCATGTATATATGTATGTGGCTATGTATGTATAGATGGATAGCATTTTTTTCCATGTATGTATGTCGTTGTCGATATACCCCCTCCCCGATAACTTCGACATGAGGGTGGGTCGATATACCCCCTCCCCGATAACATTTTTTTCCTAAGTTACTAAGGTAAAATGTTCAAGCCCCTCTCGATATACCGGGCGACCAACTCTCGAGGCCACCCAAACCCTAGAAAAAAAGCGTTGTCGATATACCCCCTCCCCGATAACATTTTTTTTCTAAGTTACTAAGGTAAAATGTTCACCCCCTCTCGATATACCGGGCGACCAACTCTCGAGGCCACCCAAACCCTAGAAAAAAGCGTTGTCGATATCCTACCCCCTCTCGCCCCTACCTGACAATCTCTCGAGGCCACCCAAACCACTAGAAGAAAACTCCGGTAACTTCGACATGAGGGGGGACGTCGATCAACCCCCTCTCGCCCGAACAAGTCTATGTATCATTTTATATCGCGGTGGACATATATCAAAGTTTGATCATATGTCAAAGTTTGAATTTTGACATATGCAACATTTGATCATATATCAAAGTTTGATCACATGTCAAAGTTTGAATTTTGACATAGATTTATCAAGAATGCCCCCATTATGGATGTGCACAAGTTGATCCAATTTTTTTCTGATCTCATCTATATATATATTCTTCTATATGTCACGTTGTCTGTGAAAGTATTGAAGAAATCCATGGCTTCATCATTAGCCGGAAGTAACATGCGTATGATGCTACGAAGCTCTTCAAAGTTGTTTTGGAACGGAGTTCCGGATAGAATAATTCACTTTTTGGTACGAATTTCAGCAAAGGCCTTCCAAATAGCGATATTCGGAAGGCTCTTGCTGAACTTCGTACCAAAAAGCTAATTAATTTTCCTATCCGGGACTCCGTTCCAAAACAATTTTGAGAGCTTCATACCATTATGCGCCTGTTACTTCCGGCTAATGATGAAGCCATGGTTTTCTTGAATCCTTTGACACTAGACAACGTGACATATAGAAGGGTAGATGAGATCAGGAAAAATATGGACCATTTTCTGCACATTCAGAATGGCGCCATTTTGTTAATTAAATTCCTTAAAGGTTAAAATGAGTTAAAAGTTACTTACTCCCGGTCCGCTCGCCCGACCAACTCTCGAGGCCACCTGTACCCCCTCCCCGTTAACTTCGACATGAGGGGGGACGTCGGACATGAGGGGTGAGGGTCGTTGTCGTCTACCCCCTCCCCGATAACTTCGACATGAGGAGGGACGTCGGACATGACATGAGGGGTGAGCGTCGTTGTCGTCTACCCCCTCCGGTAACATAGATAACTTCGGTAACATAGATTTATCAAGAATACCCCCATTATAGATGTGCACAAGTTGATCCAATTTTTTTCTGATCTCATATATATATATATATATATTCTTCTATATTTGCAGAAACTATGGATCAAAGAGACTTGGAACAAGAACAGTTGTTGGGGGAGATAATCCTCGCCGGAGGTGATGCTTTCTTGTCGTTTCTCAACGACACCGATGGAACAATGGAGGAGGAAGGACATGATCATGATGGCTCCGGTGACATGATCATGATGGCTCCGGAGGTGCTGACTAGCTAATTGATGCATTAATTGTTTTGGTATGTACATATATATATTAACTCTTCTTTCTTCTTTTATAGCCCTCCGGATCGAGCCAAACTTCGGTAACGAGACGAGGCCCAAAGAAGAGGTTGCGCAAGGATGAAAGGTTCACGATCACAGCACTCGCGGACGATGGCCTACCGATTGAACCCAAGCGGACCAAGGACGCATTTTCTGCTCAGTGCGGAGCTATTGTTAGGGACAACATCCCTATCAGCATCAAGCAATGGAATAAGCCTAAGGACGACGCCCCTGAAGGTGATTATGTCACCGATAGACAGAAAGATGATCTTTGGACCTTGCTGAAGGCAAATTTCACCCTACCGCCAGAGGAGGATCCGAATAAGCCCGTTATAGAGCCACTGGTCAAGGCGTGTGCTCTTAAGAAGATGGCAGATCTATTCAGGAGGTGGAAGAAGGAGTTGAAATCAAAGTTTGTCGACAAAGGTAAGACTCCAGAATTCATCGGCCGATTTGAGAAGATAAGAGATCACTGGCCCGCATTTGTGGCCTACAAGACATCAGACAAGAGTAAGAAAATGTCAGAGACAAACAAGAACAACGCTGCAAAGAAGCAGTATCACCATCACACGGGGTCAGGTGGCTACCTCAAAGCCCGGCCGTTGTGGGACAAAGCTGAGAATGACCTGATTGCTAAAGGGGTCGAACCAGAGACATTGAACTGGCCAGACCGTTCAAGGACTTGGTTCTTCGGGGTTGGGGGAACTTTGGACCCTGAAACAGGGAAGTGCCGTTGGACGGACGAGCAACTTGCAATACCCGTCACGAAGCTTCAGAAGTATATAACCGCAGCGCAGGAAGGGATGTTCATTCCCGACAGAGAGAAGGACGAGCTGACTGAGGCCCTAGGGAATGCTGAGCACCCTGGACGAACACGAGGCACACCAGGCTCCGTTCCGTGGAAGTTTGGGTTTCCCGACGCAGGCGGTTACAGAAGCCGAGAGAGAAAGAGGAAAGCGGAGCTGAGCGACATGCAGAAGATGAGTGCAAGACTACAAAAGCTAGAGGAAGCTGAGAGCCAGCGAGCTGCCGGCCAACTATCTCAGCGGCACGAAGCTACCCCAGAAGCTACCCCGCCATCTCAGCGGAGAAGCAGCGTGGCTTCCACGGAGCCCGTTCAGACTGACTTCACGGAGCCTATCTACCCCGTGGATACTATCACGGAGGCTCAAAATTGCGAGCTTATGACGAAATGCCATAACCTCACTTTCAAGGCGGCTCTCGGCTCTGTTGCACCTCCTCAACCCAACGGAACTTTTCACTGCCTTACGATTCCACATGGCTATGCTGTTGTGATGGTGGATGAAGTAATGGAGGGATTTGAGGAGCTCGAGCTTTAGCACTCTACAGGTGAAGGGGAGAATCAGCTGGTTCGTGCTCTGAGGAGTACATGTCTATGGCAGAAGGAGTACATCAAGCTTCCAAACTGGACGCCTCCGCCTCCTCCTCCTCCTCCGGCGAGTCAGGGCACTCCGCCTCCTCCTCCTCCTCCTCCTCCGGCGAGTGATCAGGGCACTCCGCCTCCTTCTCCGGCTCCTCCGACGCGTGAGGGCACTCCGCCTCCTCCTTCGCCTACTCCGGCGCGTCGGAGCACTCCGCCTCCTTCTTCGCCTCCTCAGCAACGACGGAAGAGAGACGCCGCCGCTCCGGCGGCTAGCAGTACAAGCAGAGGCGGGAGGCAATTCAGATACGGTCCATGTCTCAAGCCTGTGGAAAAGTTACCATATGAGAGGACCGAGCAGGAAAACGAGGACATATGTCGTGCCGAAGTGAGGGACCATTTTGCAAAGAAAACTCCACCTCCGAAGGAGAAGCTAGATCCGGTGAAAGTGAAGCGCACTATCGATGCCCTGAAGCGACCACCACCGCCTCCGCCGGATTCCAACTATGACCGCATAATTACTAAGACACATGCTAAAGCGCAGCAGTCGGGAAGTACTTCCAGTGCTGCAAGAGCGAAAAAACGAAGAAGTGGGAAAACAATTCCCCAGCTCGGCAAACAGGAGAAGCAATCGAGCCCCCCGCTCAAGGTGTCTAGCGATATCGCTAATCATCCGGTGCTACTGCCCGGTACCACTCTTGATGATTACCTGCCCGATGATGTACAGTTTGAAACGGCTGAGGTAGTAGACGTCTTTAGATACGAGCACGGGAAGCCTCTCGTCAAACCTGATCATCCTCATCTAACAACGATGATGCAAAAATTGCATGACTGGTACATGGAAACCTGCAGGAAGTCTGGGAAAGACAGTTGTTAGTCGGAATTAAAAAAGAGCATGACTTCCCTGGAGTCGACCTGCTGCCTGTTGAATTTGTGGAGTTATTTCAATTATACAATCAAAAGGCCCTCGACAAACAACTCATGACTTGCTACTGTCTGTAAGTATTACTTCTATAATTAAGTCTCTAGCTCAGCTCGTTCATTGCATGTATATATAATTATCCTCACTATATTATGCAGATTGAAGATGGTCGAATGCCAAAAAATAGGAATCTTCGACGTTGGGTTCATTAGCCCAAATACCGTAAATGAATGGTCGGTACGAAAGGCGGCTGAAGATACCGAGAACAACTTACTACAAACGTTCCTTAAACATCAAAACAAAAGGGAAATACTCTTTCCTTACAACTTCAAGTGAGTGTTACTGTCTTCTGCATATTCGGTTCCGCTTACTCGTGGTTAAGTAATGTAATTGATGAATTATGCGTGCGCAGCTTCCACTATATTCTGCTATCCATTAACCTTGACGGGGCATTAGTAACTGTCTTAGACTCGCTCCGTAAAGATCCCAAGTATTATGCGGACATGACTGCAATGCTCCAGAAGTAAGTTCAATCAATACCGGGACCATATCGGCAACTTTCGTTCATTTCCTGAAATCAAGTAATCATTTTCTTTGCCTGCCAGGGTTTGGAAAACGTTCACCGCTAAGGTTCCGGGTTTGAAGAAGGAGCTGCGATTTACACACCCCAAAGTAAGTAGTACTAGCTAGTTCCGCGCATCTCTCATTGATTCTAGTTTCATCAATACCATTATCATGCTTGCTTATCAGTTTGATTGAACTCTATTCTCGTAAAGTGCTTGTTGCAGGCACCCAACACTCATTTATGTGGATACTACGTATGCGAGTTCATTCGCTACTATACCTCTGAACGGGCCTCCTCTGAGAAACAATTTGAAGTACGTAAACAATATTCACAATTTTATTTTATATATTACCATCAATTGTGTTGAGTTTCATTCATATATATGTATTGACCCCTTCTGTAAATTAGATCTGGCAGATGCGGGATGAACTCCTACCACATGATCGCAGACGAGCAATTCAAGAGGAATTGGCGGGATTCTTTCTTGACCACGTCACACCTGAACAAGGAGAATACCATGTGAAATTGAAATTGTTGTAAGGGATGTTATATATTGTACATATGTAGTAGCGTCGGATAGATATACGAAAACTTGTTGTTCGACCAATCTCTCGGAGAAAGAGAGGTCGATCACTTCTCTCTGTATATGTTCATGACGATCTTATGTACTTAATGGTTCCTTCATTTGCTTACTAGCTAGCGTGTCGAGTTCTCTCTATAGTAGCTAGCGTCGACCAAGCACGGAGAAAAAGAGGACACTTCTCTTTATTAGCTAGCTAACACAATATGAAACCACTAAATTAACCCTACAAAATCACCTAACCCCCCTCCCTTTCAAAAAAAACAAAACCCCAGCTCCTGACAGATGCCTTTTGGTCCCGGTTGGTGTTACCAACCGGGACTAAAGGTCCTGCCTTTTGGTCCCGGTTGGTGTTATCAACCGGGACTAAAGGTCCTGCCTTTTGGTCCCGGTTGGTGTTACCAACCGGGACTAAAGGTCCTCCTGCCTGGGCTCCCCCCAGCGGCCACGTGGAGGGCCTTTGGTCCCGGTTCGTAAGCGAACCAGGACTAAAGGTTTTGGGCTTTAGTCCCGACCCTTTAGTCCCGGTTCCAGAACCGGGACAAATGGGCCTTACGAACTGGGACAAATGGGCCCTTTTGTACTAGTGCATGCAAATTTACTTGGAACGGCAGAGTAATACCACATATAGGTAGATATAGTGGACTCATCTGGAATAACTTTGGTTTAAGGATTTTGGATGCACAAGCAGTATTGCCGCTTAGTACAGGCGAAGGCTAGCAATAGATTGAGAAGCGACCAACTAGAGAGCAAAAACGGTCATAATCATACATTGAGAATAATTAACATTGAATACTAGCATGAGTAGGATATAAACACCCTAAACATAAATATCGTGAAGGCTATGTTGGTTTTGAATCAACTACATGTATGAACATGTGCCAAGTCAAGCCACTTGAAACATTCAGAGGAGGATACCATATTAACATAGTACATCATAACCATTTTAATGCATGTTGACATCCAAGATAAATCATTATCCACTCCTAGCTACTTAAGCATGGCATGAGCAACTATAATCTCTAATTGTCATCACAAACAAGTTTACTCATAATATACTGAATCATAGATACTGAGTTAAACATATTTACAAAAACAAAAACAAGAAGAGTTCATACCAGCTTTTCCTTGCCACAGTCACTTCATCAAATCATCGTCATTATTGCCTTTCACTTGCATGACCAAATGATGTGATAATAATAATAGTGCAAGTGTGTCGTGGACTAAGCTGGAATCTGCAAACATTTTATTCAAGGGAGAAGACAAGGTAATAATGGCTCTTCGTTAGATCATCAATAAAACACATGAGAGCCACTCAACATTTTCATCACGGTCTTCTCCCTACGACGACTCAAGAAAAAGAAAGGAAATTCAGAGAAACACACTGAAATATTTTTGGAGTTTTTAGTTTTTCTGAAGAAAGCAAATTAAAGAAGAAAAATGAAAAGTGAGAAAAACTATTTACACGGGAGAGCTCCCAACAAGCAAAAGAAGAAACGTGAAATCTTTTTGGGTTTTCTTTTAATACTACGAACTAACTAAGAAAGAAAAGAAGCGAGAATTTTTTTGGATTTTTGAAGTTTTTCAAACACACAAGAAGAAAGCGAAAATAAAACTAACATGGATATACAATGAAAAAGGATGAACACCAACAACTGGAATGAATGTGTGAACATGAATGTAATGTCGGTGAGAAATACGTACTCCCCCAAGCTTAGGCTTTTGGCCTAACTTGGTCTACTGCCATGGTTGTCCCGGATAATAATCGAAGTGGTAGCTCGTGGAGGCGTTCTGTGCCGCCTCCTCAACGAGGCGAGCAGCCTCAACTGCCGCGTTATACTCGTGCACCTCATTCTCATGAGGAAAATAACTCTGTTTGCTCTGAAAATCAAAGAGGACAGGAGCAGGCAAAATAACAGACACAGAACGATATTTATCGAATATCAAGTTATAGTCATATCTGTGAGTGTTGCGCTTAATAAACTCATGGTTCTGCATTGCCTCAAAATTCAAGTATTTATCAGGTAAAAGAGGATCATTGGGCTTGGGCGAGACCCCTAGCCTTGCAACTACGCGGGAGGCATAAATTCCTCCATACAAATCACCATTACCCGCGTTGCGATCCAATCTACGTGCAACAATAGCCCCAAGATTATAATGTTTGCTACCCGTTAAAGCAGTGTGAATAAGGCTCAGGTCAGGAGCACAAAGTGCACTACAGTCTTGTTTACCAATAATGCATTTGCCATTAAAGAGTGCAAAATACCGAATAGAGGGAAAGTGAATGCTTTTTATCCTAGCTTGCTTAACTCCCTTATCCTCACCATTGCAAAGACTATTGAGAAACAGTTCATAATCAGATTGTCGTGGTTCGCTAAGTGAACCCCAAAATGGAATTTTGCATGCATCACAGAATTATTCTAGAGACATACTATAAGATCTATCATAGAGATGAAATGAAACTCTAGAAGTGCGAGAGTGATACTCAAATTTTTGAGTGAATGAATGGGTGAGGCTGTAGTGTTGCGGAGGCTTATCTGCGATGAAGGCGGAGAACTCGGTGTTATGAATATATTGATCAAATTCTTCCTTAATGCCTGCACCTAGCATGAACTCGTTGCACGGCCATCGACAAGATTTTGCTTCGGCACCTCGCACCGAACTTGCCCTTGGTTCAACATACGATTGGCGTGCTGGGCTTTCACTCGATGATGCTTCAGAGGACATCCTCCTTGAAGAACTCCTCCTGAAAAGGTTCATTTTCCTACGAACAAATTTTTGAAAAAAAATTGGACCACAAAAAGATGTTAACAAAACTTCACAAAATTGATAGCAACTACTCATACAAGTGCCTAGAGGCTATATCAAGCATTCAAACTACTTAGAACTCAAAGAATTTAACATGCAAGCTCATTTTCAGTAGCACCAATAGCAGCAATTTATGCAAAATATAATCCACTAAAGCAAAAACTAATTGGAGCAATGGAGGAGTCACATACCAAGGAGCAATCCCTCAAAACAGTTTCGGAAACGGAGCTCCGAGCAAAGAGATCGAAAATCTCGGGTATGGGAGCAAGAACACGAGAGAGAGAGCTACCACGTTTTTTTTTCTAGAGGTAGGAGATGAAGTGGGCTGAATAGATAAATGAGTGGGTCCCTGTGGGACCCACAAGGCATCTTGGCGCGTCCTGGGGGGTGGCCGCGCCCTGTTGCCTTGTGAGCAACAGGGGCACCTCCCTAGGTTGTTCTCAGTGCCAAAAATTCTTATATATTCCAGAAAAAATCATGTTAAATTTTTATTGCTTTCTGAGCACTTTTATTTTTGGGTCATTTTTTATTACACGGATAATTCAGAAAATAGGGTAATCATGGCATTTTACTTTATTAACCTATAAATAACAGAGAGTAAACTACGATTATAGAAAGTTGTGCTTACTAAATTCATCGACCACATGCCCCTCAAAAAGAATCCATTAATAAGGTTGATCAAGTCTTATTAACAAACTATTTCCGAGTAACATGAAACCGAAGAATTTTCGTATAACACTAAGTTACCTCAACGAGGATATGCATCTCCCCTACAATAAGAATTTCATATTTCTTTTTGACAGTAGGAAGAGGAAATTTGAATCCTCCAATAGTGATTGTCGAAACCTTTCTAATAAAATTGATACCATTCACTGAAGTTTGTTTCTTCGGAAAATAAACCGTATGCTCATTACCATTGACATGAAAAGTGACCTTGCTTTTATTGCAATCAATAACAGCCCCTGCAGTATTCAAAAAGGGTCTTCCAAGGATAATCGACATGTTGTCGTCCTCGGGCATATCAAGTATAACAAAGTCCGTTAACATAGTAACATTTGCAACAACAACAGGCATATCCTCGCAAATTCTAATAGGTATAATAGTTGATTTATCAGCCATTTGCAAAGATATTTCAGTAGGTGTGAGCTTATTTAAATCAAGTCTTCTATATAAAGATAAAGGCATATCACTAACACCGGCTCCCAAATCACATAGAGCGGTTTTAACATAACTTCTTTTAATGGAGCATGGTATAGTAGGTATTCCCGGATCTCCTAGCTTTTTTGGTACTCCACCCTTAAAAGAGTAATTTGCAAGCATGGTGGAAATTTCAGCTTCAGGTATCTTTCTTTTATTAGTGACAATATCTTTCATGTATTTAGCATAAGGAGACATTTTCAACATATCAATCAAACGGGTGCGCAAAAAGACAGGTCTAAGCATTTCAACAAAGCGCTCAAAATCTTCGTCATCCTTGTTTTTAGATGGTTTAGTAGGAAAGGGCATAGGTTTTTGAACCCATGGTTCTCTTCCCTTTCCATGTTTTCTAGCAACAAAGTCTCTTTTATCATATCTTTTATTCTTAGAAGGTGGGTTATCAAGATCATCAGCAGGTTCTATTTCTACATCATTATCTAGTTGAGCCTCAACATGAACATCATCATTATCATTAACATTATCACTACGTGGATGTTCACTACCAGATTGTGTCTCAGCATCAGAAATAGAAACATCATTATGATTCTCAGGAGGTTTTTCTATCTCAGGTTCACTAGAAGCATGCAAAGTCCTATCATTTTTCTTTTTCTTTTTCTTCTTAGATGGACTAGGTGCATCAATATTAATTCTTTGAGAGTCTTGTTCAATTCTTTTGGGATGACCTTCAGGATATAGAGGATCCCGAGTCATTCTACCTCCTCTAGTAACAACTCTAACAGCATGATCATTCATTTTATTATTCATCTCATCAAGCAAATCATTTTGTGACTTAGCAATTTGTTCTAGCTGAGTCTGGACCATAGAAGCATGTTTACTTAAGCATTTAACATCATTAGCAGTTCTAAACATCAAATCACTCAAGCAATCAATCATGATGGCATTTCATTTTAATTGATTGCTAACATACATATTGAAATTATCTTGCTTAACAATGTAGTTATCAAATTCATCCAAGCATTGACTAGCAGATTTATTATAGGGAATATCACTTTCATCAAATCTGCAAAGATAATTTACCTCTACTACCTGTGTCGGGATATCAAGTCCATGTATTTCTTCAATAGGTGGTAAATTCTTAACATCTTCAGCTTTAATACCTTTTTCTTTCATGGATTTCTTAGCTTCTTGCATATCTTCAGGACTGAGGAATAGAATACCTCTTTTCTTTGGAGTTGGCTTAGGTGGTGGTTCAGGAAGTGTCCAATCATCGACATTTCTCAATATATTATTCAATAGTTCTTCAGCCTGTCCAACAGTTCGTTCCCTGAAAACAGAACCAGCACAACTATCTAGGTAGTCCCTAGAAGCATGGGTTAGTCCATTATAAAAGATATCAAGTATTTCATTTTTCTTAAGAGGATGATCAGGCAAAGCATTAAGTAATTGGAGAAGCCTCCCCCAAGCTTGAGGGAGATTCTCTTCTTCAATTTGCACAAAGTTAAATATCTCCTGTAGGGCAGCTTGTTTCTTATGAGCAAGAAAATATTTTTCAGAGAAGTAATAAATCCTATCCTGGGGACTACGCACACAACCAGGAGCAAGAGTATTAAACCATTTCTTAGCATCACCCTTTAATGAGAAAGGAAACAACTTAAGAATGTAGTAGTAGCAATTTTTTTCCTCCTGAGCAAATAGGGTGGCAATACCATTCAATTTAGTAAGGTGTGCCACAACAGTTTTGATTTCATAGCCATGAAAAGGATCAGATTCAACCAAAGTAATTAACTCAGGATCAACAGAGAATTCATAATCCTTATCAGTAACAAATATAGGAGAGGTAGCAAACTTAGGATCATATTTCATTCTCTCCATCATAGACTTTTCTTTTAACTTAGCTAGCAATTTTCTAACATCATCTCTATCATTACAAGCAAGAATTGCCCTAGCTGTCTCTCCATCAAAAACATAACCATCAGGTATCTTAGGCATTTCAACTCTAGTAGGAGGACTAGGCATAATAGGCGAATCATAATTTTCAAGAGTTTCAGCATTTTCAATTTCTTTAGCTTTAGCAATTTGTTCATCAAGAAATTCTCCTAGTGGCACAGTATCATCAAGCATAGTACTAGCATCATCAATAGTTTCATTCATAGCAGAAGTAGTATCATCAATTACTTGCGACATATCAGAATGAATAGCAGGTGGTGGTGTCGCAAGCCTACTCAAAACAGAAGGTGAATCAAGTGCAGAGTGTGATGGCAGTTCCTTACCTCCTCTAGTCATAGAGGGGACGATCTTGGTCTTAGCGTCTTTCAGATTCTTCATAGTGATCAACAGATATAAATCCCAAGTGACTCAACAAATAGAGATATGCTCCCCGGCAATGGCGCCAGAAAAAGGTCTTGATAACCCACAAGTATAGGGGATCGCAACAGTCTTCGAGGGTAGTATTTCACCCAAATTTATTGATTTGACACAAGGGGAGCCAAAGAATATTTGCGAGTATTAGCAGTTGAGTTGTCAATTCAACCACACCTGGAAAACTAAATATCTGCAGCAAAGTGTTTAGTAGCACAGTAGTATGATAGTTTTGATAGCAGTAGTAATAGTAGCAATAGTAACAAAGACAGTAACAGTAGCAGTTTTGTAGTGATTGTAACAGCAGCAGCAGCAAAAGTAACTTAGCAAAGATCAATATGCGAAAAGCGTAGGCATTGAATAAGTGATGGATAATTATGTTGGATGACATTCATCATGTAACAGTCACAACCTAGAGCGATACACAATAGCTCTAATTCATCAATGTAATGTAGGCATGTATTCCGTATCTAGTCATACGTGCTTATAATAAGAACTTGCATGACATCTTTTGTCCTACCCTCCCGTGGCAGCGGGGTCCTTAAGAAAACTAAGGGATATTAAGGCCTCCTTTTAATAGAGAACTGGAACAAAGCATTAGCACTTAGTGAATACATGAACTCCTCAAACTACGGTAATCACCGGAAAGAATCCCAATTATTGTCACCTTGGGGTATGCGGATCATAACACGTAATAGGTGCATATAACTTGCAAGATAGGATCAAGAACACAAATATATTCATGAAAACATAAAGGGTTCAGATCTGAAATCATGGCACTCGGGCCCTAAAAACAAGCATTAAGCATAGCAAAGTCATAGCAACATCAATCTCAGAACACAGTGGATACTAGGGATCAAAGCCCTAACAAATTGACTCGATTACATGATAAATCTCATCCAACCCATCACCGTCTAGCAAGCCTACGAAGAAATTACTCACACACGGTGGTGAGCATCATGAAATTGGTGATGGAGGATGGCTGATGATGACGATGGCGACGAATCCCCCTCTCTGGAGCCCCGAACGGACTCCAGATCAGCCCTCCCGATGAAGAACAGGAGGTGGCGGCGGCTCCGTATCGTAAAATGTGATGAAACTTCTTCTCTTATTTTTTTCTCGAGGAAAGTGAATTTATAGCGTTGGAATTAGGTCAGACGGCGGCCTGTGGGCCCCACAAGGCATCAGGGCACGCCCTAGGCAGGGGGTCACACCCTGTTGCCTTGTGGGCAACAGGTGGCCCCTCTTCTGTTGATTCTTGCGTCAGTAATTTTTATTTATTCCATAAAAAATCTCCAAAAAGTTTCGTCCAATTCCGAGAACTTTGATTTCTGCACAAAAACAACACCATGGTAGTTCTGCTGAAAACAGCGTCAGTCCGGCTTAGTTTCATTCAAATCATACAAATTAGAGTCCAAAACAAGAGCAAAAGTGTTTGGAAAAGTAGATACGACGGAGACGTATCAATCCTCTTACTAGATCTGAAGACAAATTGATTATTTGTGTCCAAGCGTACATGACGAAAAAGGGTTTCCCCCCGCTTTATGTTATAAAGCAACAACACCGGTTACATCCAAGAACCGATACAAACACACACCACCACCACACACGACACACACACCCAAGGCAAGATAACAAAGGTGCCGGGCACCGACACACCACCCCACCTACACCAAGCACAGCGGAGCGGTGAGACAGACCCCAACGAAGCCAGGCCTCCTGAACGGTGCCTCCTAGAAGGCTACAACCATCGAAGCCGCCACCGCCCGATCCTGAAGATCAGGTTTTCACCCGGAGCAAGACGACCGGAGTGGGAACGCCGCGACGGAGCCTTCAGGAAGGTGTACGACGTCAACAGTCGTCGCCACCATCGGCCAGTATAGGAACTGGGCAAGTGGTCTACCCCTACGCTCACACCCCACTGTCGCATCCAAGCTCCGTCAACCACCCGCCACCACGCCACCCGCGTAGCCATGGTTGCTCGCCCACACCTGAGACGCACGCTCTGCCCACAAACGCCACGCCTCCCACCATCAAGGCCGCCGACCTACAATCCAACATCCCCACGACCCACCAAGGTAGTGGCTTTGGCCTAACCAGCACCCCAACCACCGGCGGAGCTGCCAGCGACCACCCTGTCCTGAAGAACGCCAGATCAGAGAGCAACAGCACTGGCCGGGGAAAGGGGGAGCAGTAGGAGCGGATTGCATCCATGACCGGCACCCATGCTGGTGACGGAGGGCCACCACTAGCCCCCCATCCCTCCTGACAAGCCCTCCCACTGGACATCGCGTCGCCCCACCATAGCCGCCATCTCGGATCAACGCGGGACCACTGACCGCCGCCCGTCCACCGAGTGGAGAGCAGGTTCAGCCGCCACCTGCACACAAGGAGGAGCCCCCGGAGATGCCTTCCCGCGCTGCCCGCCACACCCAGATCGCCGCTGGAAGGGGCCTGACCCAAGAGAGGCAAGCACAACAGCCACCACCGACGCCACGCCACCTGCACCGCCAGCCGCCGTCCACGACAGGGCAGGTCGCCCATGGCCAGGCCACGCGCAGCCCCCGCAGCACACCGGGCCGCCAGCGCCAGATCTGGCCAGGGCCGACGCGCGTGACACCACCCCTGACCCGCCGTGCCACCGGAGCACGCTCAGGCCGCCGCATTGCCGACCACGCATGCCACCGCCCCGAGCGTCCGCCGCCGTGTAACACCCTGGATTTTGCCCATTTCTTTTATTTGGACTTATTTGGATTTATTGAATATTTTATTTGCATTTGGGTTTTCCAGTCATTTCTTTTGGACTTACCACTTGGATTTATTTTTGATTTTCTTCCAAGTGGGTTCCTTCATCCATAAACCCTCCCTGGACCTCATCACTCTCATAATAATGCCATTGGGTATTTTTATTTAATGGCATTATACCCTTTTTCTCTCTGAAAATGCCTCTTTTCTCACTAAGCTCTTAAGCAACCCCTATTTTTATTGCCCAAAAAATTCCAAGAAAATTCCCAAATATTCTTTGGGTCATGCCTCACCTTCCTATGCAAAAATATCCCATGGTCATTTGGAAAATTTCAGCCCAGGAAAATATTTTTGCTTCTGGACAGAAAAGTCACTTTGTGAAGCAACTATATTATTCCTTGATCTTTCTAATCTGAAATTTTTACCACTTAATGACCTTCCTAAGTAATGCTTAAACGCCTAAAACCAGCCCCACAATCTTAGCCGTTTGTCCTCAGCATTTGGAGCAAGTTTCTGTCCAGAAACTTTGCAGCTCCCTCTTGTCACCTCAAGTGAGCCATTTGGCAAGCCCAGCGCATTTCTAGGCAAAGCTTTGAGAGGACTTCACGGTGGACACGGGTTGGCAGCACCGAAAGCACCCCGCATGCCTGTGCACGCGGTGACCGCATGCGGGCAGGGTGCAATGCACGCGCTCTGTGCGCTCTGCCCGTCGGGTCTGATCGGCCGCCGTCCAACCACCCTCCCCGCGACACCTCTCCATGTCTCAGCGCCGCAGCCAACCACCGTGCGCCACCCAATCCCCTCCCTGCTCCTCCCCGACGCCGGAATGCAGCTCGCCAGAAGAGGCCGAGAGCTAGTGGCGGGAACAGTGAGCACGCGTGCCCGTTTTTCGCGCGTAGTGCGCGCCACTGTGGCCGCACGCGTGCACCGCGTCGCCCTGTGCTCCTCTGCTTCACCCCACGCCGCTGCCCGAGTCCTCACCGCCCCCTAGTTCGCCCTGCCGCTCTACTCCGGCGGAGCCCGAGCTCTGCCTCGCCTCCTCCTATAAATAGAGCACTCCCCCGATCGTTCTAGCCATCCCAACCCACCTCTCCACCCTCAAATCAAACTCTAGAAGCTGGTGGCAACGCCGGGAAGGCCTCTGGCCTTCGAACCTCACCGGCGACCGCCGCGGATCCCCCTCCTCCGTGCACTCAAGATAGACCACCTCAGCTCCAACCACTGCCACCAACGAGACCGTAGCAACCTCCTGAGCACGACGGTAGCAAGAACTCACCGGATTGTCGCCGGAAACGCCGACTCCGATCAGCTCCGCCGCCGCCGTCTCTAGAGAAGACCTCCGTGACTCCGTCCGACCACCCCAGCCTGCGCTTCGGGTACGTACTTGACCGTCTCGTCGAGCTCATCCCGTTCCCCTCCTCCCCAGTGATCGCCGACGTCTCCTCGCCGGAGAAACGCCGACGACAGCGCCACCGCCCCCTGTTCCCTCCCTCTCCTCTGTTTAACCCTGCCAACGGGTCCCGCTCGTCAGCCTCTCACTCGGCCGCCCGAAGCGGTATAAGTGGAGGCGTATTCGCCGAATACGCTTTCGACGTGGCCGCTTCTGGTTTTTCTTTTTATTTCAGATTTTGACCAGATCTAATCCAACTTTGACCAGCTATAACTTTTAATCTATAAGTCCAAATGATTTGATTCTTTTTGCTGCTGGTTTATAAAATTCCAAAGTTTCTGTATGCCAAGTTTCAGAATTTTTCTTGCTGTTGATAATTTCTGGTGCAATAAACAGTGTTATGTGACATTTTCTTTTTGCATTTAATTTAATTTCAGAAGAACCTAGTTGTGTTGGAGAAGGCCAGGAGTACTGTGACACTCCTCTGAACCAAGGCAAGCCACAACATTCATATGCAAGGATGGCATTGCAATGACTTGGTTTAATTGAATTAAATTCATCCTTTATTCACTATTAAAATGATTTGCTATATAAATCTTATTGCATAAACTTTGTTCTATCATACTGATAATTTATGCAGTAGGATACATGCTTTCTTGCTAGTGTGTAGTAGGTATCATGGCATATACTCATATGACAACATGATGCATTTGTTATTCATGACCGTGACCCGTGCACCCATTCATTCACTATGGCTCGAATCATTTTCTTTTCAAGTTAAACTTGATAATAATCCAACTTGAACATGCTGTTGATCGAGTCATGGTGCCACCGAATCGAGCTCACCAGTGCAACCACACTTGCCTGGATGGGGAGGCCCTAATGCGATCTATTGTCATGCCTCTCGCCGGCACCTCCGATGAGGGAAGGTTGTTCTCTGGCGTGACCCTGGCCCGGTAGGCAGTCATAACCTTGAGGACCCAAGTTTTGATGGTACCGAAGTCCCCATTTGGGACAGTTTTGATGTTTGGCCACGACGGTGGCAGCCACAGAGGTGGCAGATGTCACATGTTGACATCAGGGTCACCCAGGACATAGCCCAAAGGGGAGTTTGTCGGAGTGGCCGGGAGTGTGTCATGCAATTGATTGGTTTTGTCGGAATGTCGTTGGTCCATCCGAATGGGAGCACGAGGCCATGAATTCCGTGGTGTGGGTACAGTGTACTAACCTCTGCAGAGTGTATAATCTATCGATAGCCGCGTCCTCGGATATGGACACAGTTCGCAGTAGGTCACACCGTGGGTCAACAGAAATAATTAACTTGCACACTAAGATTCACAAGATGGCACATGCAGAAATGGTGATCGAGGATCACTATGAAAGGTATGAATGTGATCAAGTAAGGATCACGTTGGTAAGTGATGAACGGTGGTTACGCGGTAACCCCGAGATGGTAAGTTGGTCTCGAAGACCATGGCAATGTTTCACGCACATCTCATGTTGAGTAGCATCATGCTCATGCATTAAATCTGTTAAATGCCTTGTTATTGTTTGCCGCACTTGTTTTGTTTGCTGTGAGCTTGCGAGTACATTCAAAGTACTCACCTGGCTTATCATGCCAGATGCAGGAGAAGCCGTGCAAGGAGTTGATGTCGAGCAGTATGTCGCGATCTAGGCCGTGTCCCAGCAGTGTCCCTGTGGAATGGAGTTCCGCTACCCCGTCGTTCCGCTGCCGCATAGTAGTTCCCTTTTCATCGAGGCCCCTGCCATGTCTACTAAATAATGTACATAAGTGCAGCCGCACCGTGTGTGCCGCTTGGCCTCGCTCATCATGTAAGATGTAAACCTATGTTTCCGCTAAGAGATCAATAAAGCGGTTGTTTTCTGTACCAAGTTGTTGTGTATTGCCAGAAAACTTGATCTCTGGGCTGGCAATGCAGGGTAAACCGGTTGCTCTGAGCCAGGGTGCTACAACGCTTGGTATCAGAGCCGCGCTGACTGTAGGACGCCCTAGACAGCCGACGCGTTAGAAAACGGTAGTTTAAGCCCCTGTAGGGATTTGAGGTTGATTGTGCACTTGGGTGTTGCATCGCATGCATATAGTTTGCATTTTATGCTAACCAGCTAATGTTGTGAGTGTAGATGGCACCAGTGCCTTATCCGTACCAGCCTGAGCCGGCACCTTCCACTTTTCCACATCTGCTGACCAACGTGTGGCGCCGACTCTACCCCGATGGCGATGACCCCATATACCAGGTGTACCGAGAGCAGCTCGCCGATGGCGTTTACGAGTATCACGCGGAGGTCATCCTGCACAACAGCACCGTGGTGGGCACGTACACTCGCTCCACCAAGAGCAGGACGGCTTCATCACCCGACCAGGCGTTCCAGTTTGCAGCATTCGAGGATCTCACTGACTTGCGCTATAACGAGGTTCAGATGCAGACTCACCCATGTTTCTACTTCTATCCGGTCAGCCAGTCACCTGTCTGGCTACATAACGGCGGGATACTTTCTGATCACCAGTCTAGCCCAGGAGCTGACCCGTGTTCGAGGTGAGCTAGCTGCCGCTCGATCTGCATTTGCTCCACCTCTGCTTATCCACACGTCACTTGTTCCCCTAGCTACCTTACCCCCATCCACACCAGTGATCCCCACACCCTCCCAGAGTAGCTCAGGCACTTCGGTAGTGACTCCCCACGAGTCCCTAGCCCAGTGGGCTATGCTTCTTGCCACCCCAGCCACTCTGATGCTGCGGAGTCACCCTGCTCCAGACCCTGAGGTAGAGCCTTCCCGTCAGCGTCGTCGTGTTTCCTTTGCTCCGGATGTATCAGTTATCAGTTCCGGTTCGGAGTCTGACACCGAGGAGACACCAGCAGGACCGTCAGTGTGCCAGTGCGATCCCGGTCGTCGCATGTAGACGAGGATGATGTGGTGTTTGGTCGTATGCATGTAGTGGTACTATCCATGTTGTTACCCTGCTATGTATGCTGGATGGTGTATTGTATAATTATGATGCTTTCTGTTATTCGCTTTGGCTTTTCTCGATTTCTTTTTCGGGTTTGTTGCTTCACCTCCCTATTTTGCTTGTTTTCCCCTAATGGATGTTGCTCATCTCGATGCTTCGTATTGGGAAACATATATAGGATGACAAGGTGTGGCAGTAACTGTCATGGTGGCGACGACACTCCAGTTCGTCGATCCGCCAGGCAAGCAGGACATTCTCCGGAACCAAATCAGCCACCACCTCCTCCACCTCAAGCACCCACAACAAAACAGATTATGCGGATGTTTGAAGAGAAGAGGAACCAAGATCTAATGGAATTCTTGAGGAGCATGCAGACTGTGGTTGGGCAGAACAATCACAATGGTAATCACTCCAAGTTGTCAGACTTTCAGAGGACTAAGCCGCCGAGTTTCAGTCAAGCAGTGGACCCGATGGAAGCCGATGATTGGTTAAGGACCATAGAGAAGAAGCTGGAAATTGCTCGTACCGAAGATGCCGACAAGGTACCATTCGCCACTCATTATCTAGAAGGACCAGCTGCTATATGGTGGGACAATGCCAAAGAGATGTGGCCCGTTGAAGACGAGATTACTTGGGAAAAATTCAAAGACAAATTCCGCAAGTACCATATTCCTGCCGGCATCATGAAGGTCAAGCAGCGAGAATTTCTCATTCTTACCCAAGGAACCTCAACTTTAAGTGAATATTTAAACAAGTTCAATCATTTGGCCCGTTACTCCACTCATGATGTGGCCACTGAAGAACGGAAGATAGATCGGTTCCTCGGAGGGCTCAATCTTACCCTCCGATGTGCACTCAGCATGCTGGATTTCCCCGACTTCCAAACCTTGGTAAACAAGGCACTCATTGCCGAAAGGGAACACAAACTGGTTAATGATCATAAGACTGCCTTTGAAGACCGCAAACGCAAGTTTGAACCCAAGAAGGAAGGGCAAGTTTTTCAGAAGGTTCGTACTTGGCAGCAACCTCAGTTCGAGTTCAAGCCGACCTGGCAGCAGGGGAACATCAAGAATGAAATTCAGATCAAGACTGTGGTCGCCAAGCCAAATAAGGAAGACTGTCAGCGTAACAATGCTTGTTTCACCTGCGGACAGACTGGGCATTACGCTAGGCAGTGTCCCAAGAACGGCAAGGCACAAGCCAACTTGAAACCTCAAGTCAATTACGTCGGGCAATTCCCCAAACGAAGATACATTCAAGGCCAAGTTCATCATATCTCCGCTGAAGAAGCCACCGAAGTCCCCGAGGTGGTCATTGGTATGTTTCCTGTTAATGACATACCTGCAACAATTTTATTCGATTCCGGGGCTTCCCATTCTTTTATTTCGCGGAGTTTTATTGCCCGACATCGCATTCCCTATACTCTTTTGGACAAAGCTATGGTGGTACAGTCCCCCGGATCCTTGCTCAAGACAAATATTGTATGCCGAGGATTGAAAATATCAATCTATGGAGTCATCTTCCCCGCATCACTAGTATCCATTGAGTCTCCCACATTGGATATTATTTTGGGGATGGATTGGTTGACAAGACACCAGGTCTGCATCAACTGCGCAACAAGAGAAGTCACGCTAATAAATCCCTCGGGCCAGTCCGCTCGATTCTATGCCGGTCGAGCCATACCAAAGAAAGGAATGGTTTATGCAGCCATCGCCACAAAAATGAATCTAGTCCCAGTGGTCTGTGAGTTCCCAGATGTGTTTCCAGATGAATTGCCAGGCATGCCACCTGACCGGGAGCTGGAATTTTCTATTGAGCTTGTACCCGGAACAACACCAATTTACAAGAAATATTATCGAATGCCTTCGTCTGAACTAGTGGAGTTGAAGAAGCAATTGGATGAGATGCTCCAAAAAGGATACATTCGCCCCAGCTCATCTCCTTGGGGTGCACCTGCAATCTTCGTGGGCAAGAAAGACGGCAGTCTTCGAATGTGTGTTGATTACCGTGCTCTCAATGACGTCACAATCAAGAATAAATACCCGTTGCCAAGGATTGATGATTTGTTCGATCAACTCAGCGGAGCTCAAGTGTTCTCCAAGATCGACTTGCGCACCGGGTATCACCAGCTGAAAATCAGAAAAGAAGATATCCATAAGACAGCATTCACCACAAGATACGGGTTGTACGAGTATACGGTCATGTCATTTGGACTGACCAACGCTCTTGCATTCTTCATGCACATGATGAACAAGGTGTTCATGGACTTCTTGGACAAGTTTGTAGTGGTGTTCATTGATGACATCCTCATATATTCCAAAAGTGAAGAGGAGCACAAGCAACATCTCCGAGCAGTGTTGGAACGATTACGCGCTCATCAACTCTACGCCAAGTTTAGCAAATGTGAATTTTGGCTAAAAGAAGTGGGATTCCTTGGGCATACCCTTTCCGCTCAAGGAGTGGCCGTGGACCAAAGCAAAGTCACCGAAGTTCTGAAGTGGAAGACACCTGTTTCAGTAACAGAAATCAGAAGTTTCTTGGGTCTAGCAGGCTATTACCGTCGTTTCATTGAAGGCCTCTCAAAGATTGCCAAGCCAATGACTGAACTGCTTAAGAAGAATCAGAAGGTTATATGGACCGAAGCATGTGAGAACAGTTTCAATGAGCTCAAGACCCGTTTGACTACCGCTCCAGTGCTGACTCTACCAGACATCTACCGGAGCTTCGACATCTATTGCGACGCATCCAGGCGTGGCATTGGGTGTGTACTTATGCAAGATGGAAAGGTCGTAGCCTATGCATCAAGACAGCTCCGACCCCATGAGGAGAACTACCCTACACATGACTTAGAGATGGCAGCAGTGGTCCACGCCTTAAAGATTTGGAGGCATTACATCATCGGAAAGCGATGTCAAATCTACACCGACCACAAGAGTCTCAAGTATATATTCACACAGTCGGACTTGAACCTCCGACAACGAAGATGGCTTGAGTTGGTCAAAGACTATGACCTGGGTATCAACTACCACCCAGGGAAAGCGAATGTGGTCGCCGATGCCCTCAGTCGCAAACCGGCTACCGCAAACTCATTACTCGAGCTTCTGCACCCAGAACTCCAAGAAGAAATAGCTCAGCTCAATATGATCTTGTGTGATCCAATCTGCTAGGTTACCTTGGAAGTAAACCCTACCCTGGAAGATGAAATTCGAAAGGCTCAACCTAGTGACCCTATGTTACTCAAGATAATGGCTCAAGCACGAGAAGGGAAGACACCAGATTTCAACATTGATGACAATGGAACACTCCGATTTCGAGATCGAGTCTGTGTACCGGACCTCAAGGACCTAAAGCAGCAGATTCTGAAGGAAGCTCACGAGTCCGCATACTCTATTCATCCTGGGGGCACCAAAATGTATCAAGACTTAAAGAAAACATTCTGGTGGGAAGGTATGAAGAAAGATATCGCCTATTACATCGCGTGCTACGACATATGCAACAAGGTGAAGGCCGAACACCAGAAACCAGCCGGTCTACTTCAACCCTTACCCGTTCCAAAATGGAAGTGGGATGATATCTGCATGGACTTCATCGTGGGATTACCCAGAACCCCACGAGGAAACAATGCCATATGGGTCGTGGTCGACATGCTTACCAAGGTGGCCCACTTTATTCCAATCAGGACCACCTACCGTGCAAATCAACTTGCTCAACTCTATGTATCTAGGATTGTCAGTCTGCATGGGGTACCCAGGACTATCACTTCAGACCGAGGATCTTTGTTTACCTCGGCATTCTGGCTACGTTTACACCAAGCCTTGGGAACCGCCTTGAAGCACAGCACCGCGTATCACCCGCAGACAGATGGACAGACAGAGTGAGTATATCAAATCTTGGAAGATATGCTCCGGGCATGCGCTCTTGCACAAGGACCCAAATGGGAAGACAGCCTGCCGTACGCTGAGTTCTCCTACAACAACGGCTATCAGACTAGCCTCAAGATGTCACCTTTTGAGGCCCTATATGGACGAAAGTGTCGTACCCCGCTGAACTGGTCTCAGACAGGAGACAGCCGAATCTTCGGGACTGACCTAATGATGGAAGCAGAGAAGCAAGTCAAAGAAATTCGAGACAGACTGCAAGTGGCAAAATCTCGTCAGAAAAGCTACTATGACTCAAAGCATCGGCAGATCAACTTCGAACCAGGTGAATATGCTTATCTCTGAGTTACCCCCATGAAAGGAGTTAAAAGGTTTCACACTCGGGGAAAACTTGCACCAAGATATATCGGTTCATTTCCAGTTATGACCAGAGTGGTCCAAGTGGCCTATCAGTTGGAATTGCCTCCTGAACTATCCGAGGTTCACGATGTATTCCACGTATCTCAGCTACGGAGAAGCATCGCACCACCCGCAAAGCAGGCAGATATGGCAGAACTAGAGCTGGCCAAGGATTTAACATATGAGGAGAAACCTTTGAGAATCTTGGAAGAAATGGACAGAGTCACCCGCAGCAAAACTATAAAGTTTTACAAGGTCCAATGGGAGCACCACACTGAGGACGAAGCCACCTGGGAAAGAGCGGATTTATTAAGGACTTCATACCCATATTTGTTTCCTGAGCAACCGAATCTCGAGGACGAGATTGATCCTAAAGGGGGGAGGTTTGTAACACCCTGGATTTTGCCTCTTTCTTTTATTTGGACTTATTTGGATTTATTGAATGTTTTATTTGCATTTGGGTTTTCCAGTCATTTCTTTTGGACTTACCACTTGGATTTATTTTTGATTTTCTTCCAAGTGGGTTCCTTCATCCATAAACCCTCCCTGGACCTCATCCCTCTCATAATAATGCCATTGGGTATTTTTATTTAATGGCATTATACCCTTTTTCTCTCTGAAAATGCCTCTTTTCTCACTAAGCTCTTAAGAAACCCCTATTTTTATTGCCCAGAAAATTCCAAGAAAATTCCCAAATATTCTTTGGGTCATGCCTCACCTTCCTACGCAAAAATATCCCATGTTCATTTGGAAAATTTTAGCCAGGAAAATATTTTTGCTTCTGGACAGAAAAGCCACTTTGTGAAGCAACTATATTATTCCTCGATCTTTTTAATTTGAAATTTTTACCACTTAATGACCTTCCTAAGTAATGCTTAAACGCCTAAAACCAGCCCCAGAATCTTAGCCGTTTGTCCTCAGCATTTGGAGCAAGTTTCTGTCCAGAAACTTTGCAGCTCCCTCTTGTCACCTCAAGTGAGCTATTTGGCAAGCCCAGCACATTTCTAGGCAAAGCTTTGAGAGGACTTCACGGTGGACACGGGTTGGCAGCGCCGAAAGCACCCCGCGTGCCTTTGCACGCGGTGACCGCGTGCGGGCAGGGTGCAATGCACGCGGTCTGTGCGCTCTGCCCGTCGGGTCCGATCGGCCGTCGTCCAACCACCCTCTCCGCGAAACCTCTCCATGTCTCAGCGCCTTAGCCAACCCCCGTGCACCACCCAATCCCCTCCCTGCTCCTCCCCGACGCCGGAATGCAGCTCGCCGGAAGAGGCCGAGAGCTAGCGGCGGGAATAGTGAGCTCGCGTGCCCGTTTTTCGCGCGTAGTGCGCGCCACTGTGGCCGCACGCGTGCACCGCGTCGCCCTGTGCTCCTCTGCTTCACCCCACGTCGCTGCCCGAGTCCTCACCGCCCCCAGTTTGCCCTGCCGCTCTACTCCGGCGGAGCCCGAGCTCTGCCTCGCCTCCTCCTATAAATAGAGCACTCCCCCGATCGTTCTAGCAATCCCAACCCACCTCTCCACCCTCAAATCGAACTCTAGAAGCTGGTGGCAACGCCGGGAAGGCCTCTGGCCTTCGAACCTCACCGGCGACCGCCGCGGATCCCCCTCCTCCGTGCACTCAAGATAGACCACCTCAGCTCCAACCACTGCCACCAACGAGACCGTAGCAACCTCCTGAGCACGACGGTAGCAAGAACTCACCGGATTGTCGCCGGAAACGCCGACTCCGATCAGCTCCGCCGCCGCCGTCTCTAGAGAAGACCTCCGTGACTCCGTCCGACCACCCCAGCCTGCGCTTCGGGTACGTACTTGACCGTCTCGTCGAGCTCATCCCGTTCCCCTCCTCCCCGGTGATCGCCGACGTCTCCTCGCCGGAGAAACGCCGACGACAGCGCCACCGCCCCCTGTTCCCTCCCTCTCCTCTGTTTAACCCTGCCAACGGGTCCCGCTCGTCAGCCTCTCACTCGGCCGCCCGAAGCGGTATAAGTGGAGGCGTATTCGCCGAATACGCTTTCGACGTGGCCGCTTCTGGTTTTTCTTTTTATTTCAGATTTTGACCAGATCTAATCCAACTTTGACCAGCTATAACTTTTAATCTATAAGTCCAAATGATTTGATTCTTTTTGCTGCTGGTTTATAAAATTCCAAAGTTTCTGTATGCCAAGTTTCAGAATTTTTCTTGCTGTTGAGAATTTCTGGTGCAATAAACAGTGTTATGTGACATTTTCTTTTTGCATTTAATTTAATTTCAGAAGAACCTAGTTGTGTTGGAGAAGGCCAGGAGTACTGTGACACTCCTCTGAACCAAGGCAAGCCACAACATTCATATGGATGGATGGCATTGGAGTGACTTGGTTTAATTGAATTAAATTCATCATTTATTCACCATTAAAATGATTTGCTATATAAATCTTATTGCATAAACTTTGTTCTGTCATACTGATAATTTATGCAGTAGGATACATGCTTTCTTGCTAGTGTGCAGTAGGTATCATGGCATATACTCATATGACAACATGATGCATTTGTTATTCATGACCGTGACCCGTGCACCCATTCATTCACTATGGCTCGAATCATTTTCTTTTCAAGTTAAACTTGATAATAATCCAACTTGAACATGCTGTTGATCGAGTCATGGTGCCATCGAATCGAGCTCACCAGTGCAACCACAATTGCCTGGATGGGGAGGCCCTAATGCGTTCTATTGTTATGCCTCTCGCCGGTACCTCCTATGAGGGAAGGTTGTGCTATGGCGCTACCCTGGCCCGGTAGGCAGTCATAACCTTGAGGACCCAAGTTTTGATGGTACCGAAGTCCCCGTTTGGGACAGTTTTGATGTTTGGCCACGACGGTGGCAGCCACAGAGGTGGCAGATGTCACATGTTGACATCAGGGTCACCCAGGACATAGCCCAAAGGGGAGTTTGTCGGAGTGGCCGGGAGAGTGTCATGCAATAGATTGGTTTTGTCGGAATGTCGTTGGTCCACCCGAATGGGAGCATGAGGCCATGAATTCCGTGGTGTGGGTACAGTGTACTAACCTCTGCAGAGTGTATAATCTATCGATAGCCGCGTCCTCGGATATGGACACAGTTCGTAGTAGGTCACACCATGGGTCAATAGAAATAATTAACTTGCACACTAAGATTCACAAGATGGCACATGCAGAAACGGTGATCGAGGATCACTATAAAAGGTATGAATGTGATCAAGTAAGGATCACGTTGGTAAGTGATGAACGGTGGTTACGCGGTAACCCCGAGATGGTAAGTTGGTCCCGAAGACCATGGCAATGTTTCACGCACATCTCATGTTGAGTAGCATCATGCTCATGCATTAAATCTGTTAAATGCCTTGTTATTGTTTGCCGCACTTGTTTTGTTTGCTGTGAGCTTGCGAGTACATTCAAAGTACTCACCTGGCTTATCATGCCAGATGCAGGAGAAGCCGTGCAAGGAGTTGATGTCGAGAAGTATGTCGCGATCTAGGCCGTGTCCCAGCAGTGTCCCTGTGGAATGGAGTTCCGCTACCCCGTCGTTCCGCTGCCGCGTAGTAGTTCCCTTTTCATCGAGGCCCCTACCATGTCTACTAAATAATGTACATAAGTGCAGCTGCACCGTGTGTGCCGCTTGGCCTCGCTCATCATGTAAGATGTAAACCTATGTTTCCGCTAAGAGATCAATAAAGCGGTTGTTTTCTGTACCAAGTTGTTGTGTATTGCCAGAAGACTTGATCTCTGGGCTGGCAATGCAGGGTAAACCGGTTGCTCTGAGCCGGGGTGCCACAACGCTTGGTATCAGAGTCGCGCTGACTGTAGGACGCCCTAGACAGCCGACGCGTTAGAAAACGGTAGTTTTAGCCCTTGTAGGGATTTGAGGTTGATTGTGCACTAGGGTGTTGCATCGCATGCATATAGTTTGCATTTTATGCTAACCAGCTAATGTTGTGAGTGTAGATGGCACGAGTCCCTTATCTGTACCAGCCTGAGCCGGCACCTTCCACTTTTCCACATCTGCTGACCAACGTGTGGCGCCGACTCTACCCCGATGGCGATGACCCCATATACCAGGTGTACCGAGAGCAGCTCGCCGATGGCGTTTACGAGTATCACGCGGAGGTCATCCTGCACAACAGCACCGTGGTGGGCACGTACACTTGCTCCACCAAGAGCGGGACGGCTTCTACACCCGACCAGGCGGTCCAGTTTGCAGCATTCGAGGCTCTCACTGACTTGCACTATAACGAGGTTCAGATGCAGACTTACCCAGGTTTCTACTTCTATCCGTCCCTGTACGAGTCAGGACAGATCCGCTTCCCTTACATTAATCCGGAGTGCGGCCGGTCAGCCAGTCACCTGTCTCGCTACATGACGGCGGGATACTTTCTGATCACCAGTCTAGCCCAGGAGTTGACCCGTGTTCGAGGTGAGCTAGCTGCCGCTCGATCTGCATTCGCTCCACCTCTGCTTCTCCACACGTCACTTATTCCCCCAGCTACCTTACCCCCATCCACACTAGTGATCCCCACACCCTCCCAGAGTAGCTCAGGCACTTCGATAGTCACTCCCCACGAGTCCCTAGCCCAGTGGGCTATGCTTCTTGCTACCCCAGCCGCTCCGATGCTGCGGAGTCACCATGCTCCAGACCCTGATGGAGAGCCTTCCCATCAGCATCGTCGTGTTTCCTTTGCTCCGGATGTATCAGTTATCAGTTCCGGTTCGGAGTCTGACACCGAGGAGACACCAGCAGGACCGTCAGTGTGCCAGTGCGATCCCGGTCGTCGCATGTAGACGAGGATGATGTGGTGTTTGGTCGTATGCATGTAGTGGTACTATCCATGTTGTTACCCTGCTATGTATGCTGGATGGTGTATTGTATAATTATGATGCTTTCTGTTATTCGCTTTGGCTTTTCTCGATTTCTTTTTCGGGTTTGTTGCTTCACCTCCCTATTTTGCTTGTTTTCCCCTAATGGATGTTGCTCATCTCGATGCTTCGTATTGGGAAACATATATAGGATGACAAGGTGTGGCAGTAACTGTCATGGTGGCGACGACACTCCAGTTCGTCGATCCGCCAGGCAAGCAGGACATTCTCCGGAACCATATTAGCCACCACCTCCTCCACCTCAAGCACCCACAACAGAACAGATTATGCGGATGTTTGAAGAGAAGAGGAACCAAGATCTAATGGAATTCTTGAGGAGCATGCAGACTGTGGTTGGGCAGAACAATCACAATGGTAATCACTCCAAGCTGTCAGACTTTCAGAGGTCCAAGCCACCGAGTTTCAGTCAAGCAGTGGACCCGATGGAAGCCGATGATTAGTTAAGGACCATAGAGAAGAAGCTGGAAATTGCTCGCACCGAAGATGCTGACAAGGTACCATTCGCCACTCATTATCTAGAAGGACCAGCTGCTATATGGTGGGACAATGCCAAAGAGATGTGGCCCGTTGAAGACGAGATTACTTGGGAAAAATTCAAAGACAAATTCCGCAAGTACCATATTCCTGCCGGCATCATGAAGGTCAAGCAGCGAGAATTTCTCACTCTTACCCAAGGAACCTCAACTGTAAGTGAATATTTAAACAAGTTCAATCATTTGGCCCGTTACTCCACTCATGATGTGGCCACTGAAGAACGAAAGATAGATCGGTTCCTCGGAGGGCTCAATCTTACCCTCTGATGTGCACTCAGCATGCTGGATTTCCCCGACTTCCAAACCTTGGTAAACAAGGCACTCATTGCCGAAAGGGAACACAAACTGGTTAATGATCATAAGACTGCCTTTGAAGACCGCAAACGCAAGTTTGAACCCAAGAAGGAAGGGCAAGTTTTTCAGAAGGTTCGTACTTGGCAGTAACCTTAGTTCGAGTTCAAGCCGACCTGGCGGCAGGGGAACATCAAGAATGAAAGTCAGATCAAGACTGTGGTTGCCAAGCCAAATAAGGAAGACTGTCAGCGTAACAATGCATGTTTCACCTGCGGCCAGACTGGGCATTACGCTAGGCAGTGTCCCAAGAATGGCAAGGCACAAGCCAACCTGAAGCCTCAAGTCAATTATGTGGGGCAATTCCCCAAACGGAGATACATTCAAGGGCAAGTTCATCATATCTCCGCTGAAGAAACCACCGAAGTCCCCGAGGTGGTCATTGGTATGTTTCCTGTTAATGACATACCTGCAACAATTTTATTCGATTCCGGGGCTTCCCATTCTTTTATTTCGCGGAGTTTTATTGCCCGACATCGCATTCCCTATACTCTTTTGGACAAAGCAATGGTGGTACAGTCCCCCGGATCCATGCTCAAGACAAATATTGTATGCCGAGGATTAAAAATATCAATCTATGGAGTCATCTTCCCCGCATCACTGGTATCCATTGAGTCTCCCACATTGGATATTATTTTGGGGATGGATTGGTTGACAAGACACCAGGTCTGCATCAATTGCGCAACAAGAGAAGTCACGCTAATAAATCCCTCGGGCCAGTCCCCTCGATTCTATGCCGGTCGAGCCATACCGAAGAAAGGAATGGTTTATGCAGCCATCGCCACAGAAATGAATCTAGTCCCAGTGGTCTGTGAGTTCCCAGATGTGTTTCCAGATGAATTGCCAGGCATGCCACCTGACCGGGAGCTGGAATTTTCTATTGAGCTTGTACCCGGAACAGCACCAATTTACAAGAAATATTATCGAATGCCTTCGTCTGAACTAGTGGAGTTGAAGAAGCAATTGGATGAGATGCTCCAAAAAGGATACATTCGCCCCAGCTCATCTCCTTGGGGTGCACCTGCAATATTCGTGGGCAAGAAAGACGGCAGTCTTCGAATGTGTGTTGATTACCGTGCTCTCAATGACGTCACAATCAAGAATAAATACCCGTTGCCAAGGATTGATGATTTGTTCGATCAACTCAGCGGAGCTCAAGTGTTCTCCAAGATCGACTTGCGCACTGGGTATCACCAGCTGAAAATCAGAAAAGAAGATATCCCTAAGACAGCATTCACCACAAGATACGGGCTGTACGAGTATACGGTCATGTCATTTGGACTGACCAACGCTCCTGCATTCTTCATGAACATGATGAACAAGGTGTTCATGGACTTCTTGGACAAGTTTGTAGTGGTGTTCATTGATGACATCCTCATATATTCCAAAAGTGAAGAGGAGCACAAGCAACATCTCCGAGCAGTGTTGGAACGATTACGCGCTCATCAACTCTACGCCAAGTTTAGCAAATGCGAATTTTGGCTAAAAGAAGTGGGATTCCTTGGGCATACCCTTTCCGCTCAAGGAGTGGCCGTGGACCAAAGCAAAGTCACCGAAGTTCGGAAGTGGAAGACACCTGTTTCAGTAACAGAAATCAGAAGTTTCTTGGGTCTAGCAGGCTATTACCGTCGTTTCATTGAAGGCCTCTCAAAGATTGCCAAGCCAATGACTGAACTGCTTAAGAAGAATCAGAAGTTTATATGGACCGAAGCATGTGAGAACAGTTTCAATGAGCTCAAGACCCGTTTGACTACCGCTCTAGTGCTGACTCTACCAGACATCTACCGGAGCTTCGACATCTATTGCGACGCATCCAGGCGTGGCATTGGGTGTGTACTTATGCAAGATGGAAAGGTCGTAGCCTATGCATCAAGACAGCTCCGACCCCATGAGGAGAACTACCCTACACATGACTTAGAGATGGCAGCAGTGGTCCACGCCTTAAAGATTTGGAGGCATTACATCATCGGAAAGCGATGTCAAATCTACACCGACCACAAGAGTCTCAAGTATATATTCACACAGCCGGACTTGAACCTACGACAACGAAGATGGCTTGAGTTGGTCAAACACTATGACCTGGGTATCAACTACCACCCAGGGAAAGCGAATGTGGTCGCCGATGCCCTCAGTCGCAAACCGGCTACCGCAAACTCATTACTCGAGCTTCTGCACCCAGAACTCCAAGAAGAAATAGCTCAGCTCAATATGATCTTCTGTGATGCAATCTGCTAGGTTACCTTGGAAGTAACCCCTACCCTGGAAGATGAAATTCAAAAGGCTCAACCTAGTGACCCTATGTTACTCAAGATAATGGCTCAAGCACGAGAAGGGAAGACACCAGATTTCAACATTGATGACAAAGGAACACTCCGATTTCGAGATCGAGTCTGTGTACCGGACCTCAAGGACCTAAAGCAGCAGATTCTGAAGGAAGCTCATGAGTCCGCATACTCTATTCATCCTGGGGGCACCAAAATGTATCAAGACTTAAAGCAAACATTCTGGTGGGAAGGTATGAAGAAAGATATCGCCTATTACATCGCGTGCTACGACATATGCAACAAGGTGAAGGCCGAACACCAGAAACCAGCCGGTCTACTTCAACCCTTACCCGTTCCACAATGGAAGTGGGATGATATCTGCATGGACTTCATCGTGGGATTACCCAGAACCCCACGAGGAAACAATGCCATATGGGTCGTGGTCGACATGCTTACCAAGGTGGCCCACTTTATTCCAATCAGGACCACCTACCGTGCAGATCAACTTGCTCAACTCTATGTATCTAGGATTGTCAGTCTGCATGGGGTACCCAGGACTATCACTTCAGACAGAGGATCTTTGTTTACCTCGGCATTCTGGCTACGTTTACACCAAGCCTTGGGAACCGCCTTGAAGCACAGCACCGCGTATCACCCGCAGACAGATGGATAGACAGAGCGAGTAAATCAAATCTTGGAAGATATGCTCCGGGCATGCGCTCTTGCACAAGGACCCAAATGGGAAGACAGCCTACCGTACGCTGAGTTCTCCTACAACAACGGCTATCAGACTAGCCTCAAGATGTCACCTTTTGAGGCCCTATATGGACGAAAGTGTCGTACCCCGCTGAACTGGTCTCAGACAGGAGACAGCCGAATCTTCGGGACTGACCTAATGATGGAAGCAGAGAAGCAAGTCAAAGAAATTTGAGACAGACTGCAAGTGGCAAAATCTCGTCAGAAAAGCTACTATGACTCAAAGCATCGGCAGATCAACTTCGAACCAGGTGAATATGCTTATCTCCGAGTTACCCCCATGAAAGGAGTTAAAAGGTTTCACACTCGGGGAAAACTTGCACCAAGATATATCGGTCCATTTCCAGTTATGACCAGAGTGGGCCAAGTGGCCTATCAGTTGGAATTGCCTCCCGAACTATCCGAGGTTCACGATGTATTCTACGTATCTCAGCTACGGAGAAGCATCGCACCACCCGCAAAGCAGGCAGATATGGCAGAACTAGAGCTGGCCAATGATTTAACATATGAGGAGAAACCTTTGAGAATCTTGGAAGAAATGGACAGAGTCACCCGCAGCAAAACTATAAAGTTTTACAAGGTCCAATGGGAGCACCACACTAAGTACGAAGCCACCTGGGAAAGAGCGGATTTCATAAGGACTGCATACCCATATTTGTTTCCTGAGCAACCGAATCTCGAGGACGAGATTGATCCTAAGGGGGGGAGGTTTGTAACACCCTGGATTTTGCCTCTTTCTTTTATATGGACTTATTTGGATTTATTGAATGTTTTATTTGCATTTGGGTTTTCCAGTCATTTCTTTTGGACTTACCACTTGGATTTATTTTTGATTTTCTTCCAAGTGGATTCCTTCATCCATAAACCCTCCCTGGACCTCATCCCTCTCATAATAATGCCATTGGGTATTTTTATTTAATGGCATTATACCCTTTTTCTCTCTAAAAATGCATCTTTTCTCACTAAGCTCTTAAGCAACCCCTATTTTTATTGCCCAGAAAATTCCAAGAGAATTCCCAAATATTCTTTGGGTCATGCCTCACCTTCCTATGCAAAAATATCCCATGGTCATTTGGAAAATTTCAGCCCAGGAAAATATTTTTGCTTCTGGACAGAAAAGTCACTTTGTGAAGCAACTATATTATTCCTTGATCTTTTTAATCTGAAATTTTTACCACTTAATGACCTTCCTAAGTAATGCTTAAACACCTAAAACTAGCCCCAGAATCTTAGCCGTTTGTCCTCAGCATTTGGAGCAAGTTTCTGTCCAGAAACTTTGCAGCTCCCTCTTGTCACCTCAAGTGAGCCATTTGGCAAGCCCAGCGCATTTCTAGGCATAGCTTTGAGAGGACTTCACGGTGGACACGGGTTGGCAGCGCCGAAAGCACCCCGCGTGCCTGTGCACGCGGTGACCGCGTGCGGGCAGGGTGCAATGCACGCGCTCTGTGCGCTCTGCCCGTCGGGTCCGATCGGCCGCCGTCCAACCACCCTCCCCGCGACACCTCTCCATGTCTCAGCGCCGCAGCCAACCCCCGTGCGCCACCCAATCCCCTCCCTGCTCCTCCCCGACGCCGGAATGCAGCTCGCCGGAAGAGGCCGAGAGCTAGCGGCGGGAACAGTGAGCTCGCGTGCCCGTTTTTCGCGCGTAGTGCGCGCCACTGTGGCCGCACGCGTGCACCGCATCGCCCTGTGCTCCTCTGCTTCACCCCATGCCGCTGCCCGAGTCCTCACCGCCCCCAGTTCGCCCTGCCGCTCTACTCCAGTGGAGCCCGAGCTCTGCCTCGCCTCCTCCTATAAGTAGAGCACTCCCCCGATCGTTCTATCCATCCCAACCCACCTCTCCACCCTCAAATCGAACTCTAGAAGCTGGTGGCAACGCCGGGAAGGCCTCTGGCCTTCGAACCTCGCCGGCGACCGCCGTGGATCCCCCTCCTCCGAGCACTCAAGATAGACCACCTCAGCTTGAACCACTGCCACCAACGAGACCGTAGCAACCTCCTGAGCACGACGGTAGCAAGAACTCACCGGATTGTCGCCGGAAACGCCGACTCCGATCAGCTCCGCCGCCGCCGTCTCTGGAGAAGATCGCCGCGACTCCGTCCGACCACCCCAGTCGGCGCTTCGGGTACGTAATTGACCGTCTCGTCGAGCTCGTCCCGTTCCCCTCCTCTCCGGTGATCGCCGACGTCTCCTCGCCGGAGAAACGCCGACGACAGCGTCGCCGCCCCCTATTCCCTCCCTCTCCTCTGTTTAACCCTGCCAGCGGGTCCCGCTCGTCAGCCTCTCACTCGGCCGCCCGAAGCGGTATAAGTGGAGGCGTATTCGCCGAATACGCTTTCGACGTGGCCGCTTCTGGTTTTTCTTTTTATTTCAGATTTTGACCAGATCTAATCCAACTTTGACCAGCTATAACTTTTAATCTATAAGTCCAAATGATTTTATTCTTTTTGCTACTGGTTTATAAAATTCCAAAGTTTCTGTATGCCAAGTTTCAGAATTTTTCTTGCTGTTGAGAATTTCTGGTGCAATAAACAGTGTTATGTGACATTTTCTTTTTGCATTTAATTTAATTTCAGAAGAACCTAGTTGTGTTGGAGAAGGCCAGGAGTACTGTGACACTCCTCTGAACCAAGGCAAGCCACAACATTCATATGCAAGGATGGCATTGCAATGACTTGGTTTAATTGAATTAAATTCATCCTTTATTCACTATTAAAATGATTTGCTATATAAATCTTATTGCATAAACTTTGTTCTATCATACTGATAATTTATGCAGTAGGATACATGCTTTCTTGCTAGTGTGCAGTAGGTATCATGGCATATACTCATATGACAACATGATGCATTTGTTATTCATGACCGTGACCCGTGCACCCATTCATTCACTATAGCTCGAATCATTTTCTTTTCAAGTTAAACTTGATAATAATCCAACTTGAACATGATGTTGATCGAGTCATGGTGCCACCGAATCGAGCTCACCAGTGCAACCACACTTGCCTGGATGGGGAGGCCCTAATGCGGTCTATTGTCATGCCTCTCGCCGGTACCTCCTACGGGGGAAGGTTGTGCTCTGGCGCTACCCTGGCCCAGTAGGCAGTCATAACCTTGAGGACCCAAGTTTTGATGGCACCGAAGTCCCCGTTTGGGACAGTTTTGATGTTTGGCCACGACGGTGGCAGCCACAGAGGTGGCAGATGTCACATGTTGACATCAGGGTCACCCAGGACATAGCCCAAAGGGGAGTTTGTCAGAGTGGCCGGGAGAGTGTCATGCAATAGATTGGTTTTGTCAGAATGTCGTTGGTCCACCCGAATGGGAGCACAAGGCCATGAATTCCGTGGTGTGGGTACAGTGTACTAACCTCTGCAGAGTGTATAATCTATCGATAGCCGCATCCTCGGATATGGACACAGTTCGTAGTAGGTCACACCGTGGGTCAACAGAAATAATTAACTTGCACACTAAGATTCACAAGATGGCACATGTAGAAACGGTGATCGAGGATCACTATGAAAGGTATGAATGTGATCAAGTAAGGATCACGTTGGTAAGTGATGAACGGTGGTTACGCGGTTACCCCGAGATGGTAAGTTGGTCCCGAAGACCATGGCAATGTTTCACGCACATCTCATGTTGAGTAGCATCATGCTCATGCATTAAATCTGTTAAATGCCTTGTTATTGTTTGCCGCACTTGTTTTGTTTGTTGTGAGCTTGCGAGTACATTCAAAGTACTCACCTGGCTTATCATGCCAGATGCAGGAGAAGCCGTGCAAGGAGTTGATGTCGAGTAGTATGTCGCGATCTAGGCCGTGTCCCAGCAGTGTCCCTGTGGAATGGAGTTCCGCTACCCCGTCGTTCCGCTGCCGCGTAGTAGTTCCCATTTCATCGAGGCCCCTGCCATGTCTACTAAATAATGTACATAAGTGCAGCCGCACCATGTGTGCCGCTTGGCCTCGCTCATCATGTAAGATGTAAACCTATGTTTCCGCTAAGAGATCAATAAAGCGGTTGTTTTCTGTACCAAGTTGTTGTGTATTGCCAGAAGACTTGATCTCTGGGCTGGCAATGCAAGGTAAACCGGTTGCTCTGAGCCGGGCTGCCACACGCCGCACCGCTGCGCCCCGCGCCAGCGCAGAGCTTCCGCGCGCCTAGGCTGCCCCGCGCCAGCCGGGATGGGCGAGAGGAGGGGGAGGAGGCCCCGCCACCACCGAAGCCAGTCGGGCTTTGCCCGCCAGTGCCTGCCGGCGGCGGTGAGGGGATAAGGGGGGAGGGGGACCACTAAGGGCGTGACGGCTAGGGTTTCCCCCCGTCGCTCGCAGGAGCGACGCGGGGGGAGGGAGAGATCGCCGATCGAGTCCTTTGTAATCTGTCCAAGCGTACATTGGCTTTTTCGTTTTCTATGTTTGCATATTTAGGAATTTGACATCTTATCAGTCTGTCCATGATGAATAGTTGAATTAGTGTTATGCTGATAATTCTTTGATCGATTGTGATGAGATGGTGATAGTTTTTTTGGTTTTGAGAACTAGATCCTGGTATATCAATGTAGTTGATCCTAGGAATTCACATTTTAAGTCCTCTTGTTTAATTTTTGCTGCTTTTTTCTTTCTTTCATTCCTTGCTTAATTTTGCTCTGTTTTCTCCACGCTGTCGGCAATAAATTAATTAAGTTAGCAATGCGAGCTAACACGTGTATATACGAGTAGTTCGTGACAATTGCTTTATGGAATTACTAGGGTGTTTTGACATTTCATTCGAGCTAAAGCCGTTCTGTACGTACGCGATATTGTTTCAACTGGCCAGATCTAATATTTTGGTTGGAGCTACACTTACACAGAGACATAGATATGATATCTACGAGCTACTACTTGATTTCTTTGTCCCTCAATCGAAATCTGCTGGTAGATCATAAAACCAAGATGTTCATTTGGAACTGTATGGCTTATTGTTCAGGTGCAACTCATCTTCTCACTTTCCATAGTTTTCCATCATAGATTCATATGTAGGTCGGTAAGTAGATAGTTAGACAGGATGCAATTCTACCTCTGCCGATGGCTTGAGAAGTTGAGATCAAAAATGTAGTGCTAGTATCGGCGCTGAATTGAACTGACTTGTTGAGCTTAACTGCCGGATTATGGCTTGTGGTTGTCTGTGTATGGTCTATGGGTGTATATCATCAGCATGCTGGTTTTTGTTGCTGAGATGATTCTGCTGATGCAGAAACCTGGAATTGGAACTAGTTAGAGAGCATGAAGGTAACTTACGCGTCGTCATCCTCTGCAAACATGTTCCATTCAGACCGCCAACTAGCAACTTCCTTAGAACTAATGACCTACCATGTGTTTTCTCTTGTACTAGTACTTTTTCTTGTTTTGTTTTTTGGCTTTTCTGTGACTCATGTACTAGTACTTTTGTGAGATCGGGTGATCTATTCATGTGCTCAGTCCGGTAGAATATGTATGTTGGGGAAGGACAAATAGTAATAAATAAAATGACTGATTCTAAAAAAAGAGTAAGATTTCAGTTTGCTGTTTTTTTCCTTTTTAACGAGGCAAAAGATTTTCTATTTTCTTTTTTTTGCGCATCGCCATTTTCATTAATTAAGAGAGAAGGTATAGAGGTTTAGGCCAAAGGCCGACATTGCAACAATCACTCTCGCGGTATAATATTACTCAGGTGCTTCGCTCCCGCGAGGCTCCAAAGCGAGGATCCAAATCTCGATCCTTGGTGTCACAAGGGGTACCCAATTCCACCCAAGGCTTATCCGGATTTTCCCATTCGAACCAGAGCCAACGAATACGCAGGGCAGGGGCAAACCTGTCCAGATTGAGAATTCCGAGTCCTCCATGAAGCTTGAACTTACAAACTTGCTCCCAAATTATCTTGCATTTTCCATCAGAATCCTTGTCACAACCTTCCCAAAGGAAAGCATGCCTAAGGGAATCAATCTTTTTCTTCATCTCCACCGGCAAATCAAAGACCGTCATGTAGTATATGGCAATCGCTGTGCGGACCATCTTGACCAAAAAAACACGGCCCATTGAGGCGACATGCTTCCCAATCCAAGGGGGGGTGGCTCGTGATTTTGTCTTCAAGGGGCTGGAAGTGAATTCTTTTCAATCTCGTGACCGATAGAGGTAAGGCAAGTTATTTCATTCGAAATGAGGAACGGTTGGCCGGTAAAGCATGTAGAGTGTCCTCAAGGTCCATTGATAACGTCTCCATCGTACCTATAATTTTTTATTGTTTCATGCCATTATTTTACAACTTTCACATACTTTTGGCAACAATTTATATTATTTTCTTAGACTAATATATTGATCCAGTGCCCAGTGTCAGTTCCTCTTTGTTACATGTTTTTTGTTTTGCAGAAAATCCTTATCAAACGAAATCCAAACGCGATAAAATTTACGGAGATTTTTTTGGAATATATGTGATTTTTGGGAAAAAGAATCAACGCGAGACGATGCTTGAGGGACCCACGACCTCAGACGGCGCGCCCCCTACCCTAGGGTGTGTCGTGCGAGCTCGTGACTCCTCCGTAAGTCGGTTGGGGCCCTTCTTTCACCGCAAGAAACATAATTTCTAGATAAAAATCATGTTAAATTTTTAGCCCAAACGGAGTTACAGATCTCCGGGAATATAAGAAACGGTGAAGGGCCTGAAAACAGGAAAGCGAAACAGAAGTGAAACAGAGAGAGAGAGAGATCCAATCTCGAAGGGCTCCTGCCCTCCGGGAGCCATGGCGGCCATGGACCAGAGGGGGAATCCTTCTCCCATCTAGGGGGCAGGCCAAGCAAGAAGAAGAAGGAGGGGGGCTCTCTCCCCCTCTCTCCCGGTGGCGCCGGAACGCCCCTGGAGGAACCATCGTGATGGCGATCTACACCAACAACTTCGCCGCCGTCACCACCAAGTTTCTCCCCCTCTATGCAGCGGTGTAACGCCTCTTTTTCCCGCTGTAATCTCTACTTAAATATGGTGCTTCATGCTATATATTATTACCCAATGATGTATGGCCATCCTATGATGTTTGACTAGATTTTTTTTGTCCTACGGGTTAATTGTGGTATGGTGTGATTGATATGAGTTGTATGTCGATATGGTGTTGTCCTATGGTGCCCTCCGTGTCGTGCAAGCGTGTGGGATGCGCTATAGGGTTTTGCAATACGTTCATGATTCTCTTATTGTGGGTTGCGAGAGTGACAGAAAATTAAACCCGAGTAAGCGGGTTGTTGCGTATGGGAGTAAAGAGGACTTGTTACTTAATGATATGGTTGGGTTTTACCTTAATGATCTTTAGTATAGTAGTTGCGGATGCTTGCTAGAGTTCCAATCATAAGTGCATGTGATCCAACTACGGAAAGTATGTTAGCGTATGACTCTCCCTCATTGAATATGATAAGTATCTATCGTGTTATATTCAATTGCCTATGGACAATCTTTCTCTTTGTGTTACAAAAAGCTCTCTACTAAAACAAACTAAATTTTATTATCTAGCTAAGTACCTCTAGTTTTATTCTTGCAAACTTATCCCACTACATCTACAAAGTAGTTTTATTCTTGTTCTAGCTAAAGCAAACGTTAAGTGTGCGTAAAGTTGTATCGGTGGTCGATAGAATTTGAAAGGAATATTAATTTTACCTTTAGCTCCTCGTTGGGTTCGACACTCTTACTTATCGAAAAAGGCTACAATTGATCCCCTATACTTGTGGGTTATCAAGATCTTTTTGTAGCGCCGTTGCCGGGGAGCAATAGCATGGGGGTTAATATTCTCATGTGTGCTTGTTTGCTTTATCACTAAGTAGTTTTTATTTTCTATTTTAAGTTGTTTTATATCTTTAGTTATGGATATGGAACACGAAATATACCAAAAAAATAGTTGTACTTGCTACTCATGGAGATGGGAAACCGCCTAAAACCCTCGATATTGGTTATGTGGAAAAAATTAAATACTACTTTGATAATCCTGATAAATCTCCATTCAACTTGATAATGAGAGATACTTTGGATCACCTGGAATACTTTAGGGATTATCGCCTGTCTTAAAAAAGGAAACACTTATGGAATCAAATTAAAATATTGTGTTGGTATGCTTGGGATTGAGAAAAATTCAGTGTAGGTCCTTAAACTTGCATCAGTGGTCACTTTAGTCCTCGTGGTTCAAAATACCCGAAATACCATCCCTAAACTTGTTCTACGATTTCACATACGGTCCATTGTATGATTTTCTCTACGTATTTCGTTGAGCTGTCATATGGTTGACCGGTCAACCGCCACGTGGCGATGACTGTGTGGACAACATGGCATCACATTTTGCAAAAAAATCCCTGCATGCAAAGGCCCACCTGTCAGCTGGAGTGAGACAATAATAAAATGGAGAAACTATATACGCACCCGAGGGGATTGGAACCCCAGAGCTCTCATTTGAGGGTAAGTTGCGCCGACCACCAGAAACAACATTTCTGTGTATCTAAAGTCTAGCATAGTTTGTTTTTATTACTGATAGGAATCCTGCTTCGCTCATGCTCTTGCTTCCTCTGCTCTACTTCGCGATTGACGGCTCCACTGGTCTTGAGGAATCCGAGGAGCACTGTCGATGGAGTGCGTGTGTGCATCCCACCACTCCGGCATAGCGTAGGAGGAGCGAGCTGGCAGCACCATTCCCATCACGAAATGCAGTTGCCGCCGAGCTGGCCATGCAGCATGCCGAGGAGGAGGTCGCCGGCATCCGCTTGGTCCACCTCCTCATGAGCTGCACAGGCGTCGCCGAGGCGGGCGACCACGCGCTCGCGGCCGCGCACCTGGTCCACACGAACGCCTCGCTCGCGGCCATCTCGACAGCCTCCGGCATTGGCCGCGTCGCTGTTCACTTCACCGACGCCGCCCGCGCTGAGTTCGAGCTCGTGGCCTTCTTGGCCATCGACGACCTCCTCGCCAAGACTGGCATCGCCCCTGAGGCCATCGACATATTCATTGTCAACTGCACCCTGTTCTGCACCACGCTGTCGGAAAAATTAGGCTCATCTCAACCCATGCCCACATGACGAATCCACATTCCTCACTCCTCAGCTTTACGAGCTCACTACCACTTCCCTGAATGTACCAAGATTTGCAGTGCCATCGATGGAATGTATGCGTTAAGCCACAACAGGAATGAATCGTTTCTTACATCACACATCACAAAACAGGCAAAACTAAGTATGTACATGCACAGATGCACTGATCACTGATGTATACGTACAGCGCACGCGGAAGGACTCGCCGTCCAATTCACTGATCACTGATGTATACGTCCGGACTCGAGCAGGTCGGCGCGCAGCGCCGGGATGAACGCTGGGTCGAGCGCCAGCGCGCGGTTGCGGTCAGCAATGGCGTCGGCCGGCCGCCCGGACGCGCGGAACGCCGCGGCGCGGCCAACCAGGCAGGCCGTGGCGAAGGAGTGCGGGAGCACACCGCCGCGGCGCACGTCGAGCACCTTGTTGAAATGGTGTATGGCTTCGGCGGGGAGGCCAGCGTCCAGCGCCGCCACCGCGGCGGCGGAGCAGGAGCTTGACGTGCGCACCGTGTCCGCCTCAGCCCGCCGGCGGCATCCCGGTAGCCTGGCTGAACTTGGACGACGCCTTTCTGCTGGTAGCAGGCACATTGTCGCGAGAAACTGTCTTCTGACCAGCACACGCTCTCGCGGCGGAACACGGCCGTGGCGTGGCGGCGGCCGGTCTGGAGAAGCACCACGGCGTCCTCCATTAAGCCGAGATGGAAGCAAGCTTCACCCAAAACCAAGTACCTGTACACAAATTGTCAATGGCAATCAGCACTGCTTGCTGCAAAGCGCCATCAATGTTCGATTTGGCAATCAAGATAATGGCGAGTTGTTCTTTTACGTCCACTGGGTCTCAGCTTCGGAGCTCTTGGAGAGGCCGGCGACGACGTGGCGCTTTATCTCGGAGACATCGAGGCAGCAGAGGAACCAGGGGGGCCCGGCGCCGGAGACAGAGAGCTCACGCCCTGGGGAAAGATGGCCCGCGCGGGATGCGCAGGCGAGGTCGCCGGAGCCGGATGAGCAGGACGTCGAGGAGCAGGTGGCGGTGTCGTCGCCGGAGCCGGACGAGCAGAACATCGAGGAGCAGGTGGCGGTGTCGTCGCCGGTGCAGGACGAGCAGCGCGCGCCCAGAGCTCGAGTGCGGCCTCCATGCGGGGCGACATCTCGAGCGCCACTGGGACAAGCCCGAGCGCTGCAGCCGCCGCCGAGTCATCCCCGCTGTCGCCATCCCGCAATTTGACAAAAAAAAACCTCGACTGCCTGCGTATTCCAGCTGTTGCGACGACGTGGTCAGTCTGTGGACCAGCGCCAAATCAGCAGATACGTAGACAAAATCGTATTTTGGACCGTATGTGAACCCCTAGAACAAGTTTAAGGCTTGTATTTTGGGTATTTTGAACTTAGGGGATTAAAGTGAACACCGGCTTAAGTTTAGGGACCTACAGTGAATTTTTTTTCCTTAGGATTTATGTTTAAGATATGATTATATTTGTTGCTCTAAGATGAAGGCTCCACACCTTTCCTTTCAATGTGAATTTAATGAAAATGAAACATTGGCTTCTTATGCTAATGGTGTATATAATTACTATGATATAGAACAAATAGAAAATTTATTACTTTTAAGTGTGCTTATGAAATTGAATCTTGATGGCGATCTACACCAACAACTTCGCCGCCGTCACCACCAAGTTTCTCCCCCTCTATGCAGCGGTGTAACGCCTCTTTTCCTCACTGTAATCTCTACTTAAACATGGTGCTTCATGCTATATATTATTACCCAATGATGTATGGCCATCCTATGATGTTTGAGTAGATTGTTTTGTCCTACGGGTTAATTGTGGTATGGTGTGATTGATATCAATTGTATGTCGATATGGTGTTGTCCTATGATGCCCTCCGTGTCATGCAAGCGTGTGGGATGCGTTGTAGGGTTTTGCAATACGTTCATGATTCTCTTATAGTGGGTTGCGAGAGTGACAGAAAATTAAACCTGAGTAAGGGGGTTGTTGCGTATGGGAGTAAAGAGAACTTGTTACTTAATGCTATGGTTGGGTTTTACCTTAATGATCTTTAGTATAGTAGTTGCGGATGCTTGCTAGAGTTCCAATCATAAGTGCATGTGGCACCCCGGCTCAGAGAGACCGGAACACCCCGTATTCCAGCTCAGAGATCAAGTCTTCTGAAATACGGCACTGCTTAGCATAGAACAAATCAGCTCTTTATTACAAATAATAGGGGTACAAGGGTCCGATATTAGAAATGTTATAGGGGCACGGCGACACTTTGCCTGCTAAGGTAGTTCTATGCTAGTAGCAGAATGACAACGAAGCAACGGAATAACTTCTAGCAGCGGAACAACGACGGCGGTGATGAACTCCACTCCGCAGGGACTCTGACTGGGACACATCCTAGCGCGCAAACTCGGGATCCTCGACAAGCAACCAATCATGGCATGACCTACAATCTGGCATGACACGCCAGGTGAGTACTTTGAATGTACTCGCAAGCTCACAGCAACCAAAGCAATTAAGACAAACAACAGCATGGCATTTACAGGTTAATTATCAATGATGAACACAATACTACTATAACAACCTGAGCATGACAGGTACATATAATTCATGATATGAACATGATGATACTAGCTCTAGCATGCAAGGGGGTCGACATTTAAGGTCTCATGGACCAACTTACTCTGCTCAGAGGTTATCTCGTAACCACCATCGGTATCAATCTTTCTTACCATCGTGATCATCGCACGATCACCTCAGGATCAACCAAGCTCGGTATCAACCATACCATCGTGATCATCACATGACCACACGGAGCTTGGTCTCTACCTATGATCATCGCATGACCACATAAAGATCAACCAACTTCTTTTCTCATGGAACCAGGGTTGTTTATTATTCAGGTTATTATTTCTGTTGACCCATAGTGTGACCTACTACGAACTGTGTCCATATTCAAGGACGCGGCTATCGATAGATTATACACTCTGCAGAGGTTAGTACACTGTACCCACACTACAGAACTCATGGCCTCGTGCTCCCATTCGGGTGGACCAACGACATTCCGACAAAATCAATCTATTGCATAACACTCTCCCGGCCACTCCGACAAACTCCCCTTTGGGCTATGTCATGGGTGGCCCCGATGCCAACTCTTGACATCCGCCACCTTTGTGGCTGCCACCGTCATGGCCAAAACAAAACATCGTCCCAAACGGGGACCTCGGTACCGTAAAACTCGGGCACACAAGGCTATGGCCGCCTACCTAATCAGGGTAGCGCGCACCCATAACCTTCCCTAGTAGGAGGCACCGGCGAGAGGCATGACAATAGACCGCATTAGGGCCTCCCCATCCAGGCAAGTGTGGTTGCACTAGTGAGCTCGATTCGGTGGCACCATGACTCAGCCAACAGATTTGTTCAAGTTCGATTATCGTCAGGTTTAACTTGAATGGTGATGAGCTGAGTCACAATAACATAATGAAATAACAATGCATATGAGCATGATATCAGTGTAACCATGGATGGGCAACATAACCATTTAACAACATAACATCAACAATGATAACTCTTTTATTCTACAGGATGCAAATGAGCATAGCATCACGATGATCATGAATATCACAAGTAGTTTCATATCAAACCGTAACTACTCATGTGAGCATATCATTATCACTAGCATCGGAAGTGATTACAAGAATAAAGCATGATAATAATAACATTAGCAATTAATCATATCACTTACAAGATAAAAATGATCATGGCATAAGCATGGACATGGATTCACAAGCATGTTCAAAGTATTAGCAAAATCATTAAATGAACAAGCAATTATTTAAATATTCCAGTGGAAACCATGGCTACTGCAATGCCATCATGCAAGTGGCTGTTGTGGCTTGCCTGGGGTTGATGGAGTCACCGGGAAGAAGTGCGAGAGGTTCGCGGAAATTTTTGCCGAAAACGGTTCCCTCTCGAAGGGGGCTGATTAAGGGCAGGGGAAAAATGGTCATTTTCAGAATGTTACAACATGGTGAAAATGATGCCAACAGAATGGGCTCGACGAACAGAGAACGTGGGCTTTGGAATCACCTGATTCGGAGTCACGGTTAAAAAGTTGTGGCCGTTCGTTCGTTAGGCAGAAAAACAAATAAAATCTGTCCATTTCTGCTGCTAACGGGTGAACGTTCACAATATAAGGGTTTCGGTGGCTGGGCTGAAAAGCTGAAGGCGTATTTCTGAAAATATGCTTTCGCTTCTGGAAAACGTATTCTTGCCCAAAGCAGCGCCGAAGTACGCTTTCTGAAGACGAAAACGTATTCTACCAAATACGTATCCACTTGCCACGTTAGCGGGCCCGCGGGGTCAACTTCTATTAGGCCGACAGGTGGGGCCGCCGGGCCCACTGGCCAGCTGGAGACGAGGTCGTCGTCTACCTCCCTCTCGCCCGCGTGTGGCCGAGGCAGGGGCGGGTTCCGGCGACGGCCGCCGGCGGTTCCGGCCGTCTCCCGTGGCGCTCGCTCGACCTACCGATGAGCTCGTGGGACCGAGCCGCACCCATCCTCGCACCGCACGGACGCCGAGGAGGACCAGAGCGACGGCGGCTTGGATGGCTGCAGAGGAAGCCGTCGGTCGAGGTTTGGGGAGCTCGGCACAGCCGAGGAGAGGCTGAGTTGGGGTGCCGGGGAGGCTTGCGGTGGTGGTGGGGGTCTCTGGTGGCGGCTAGGTGGGGAGGGAGAGGCCGAGGTGCCCAAATTTGAGCGGACACCGACGACGGCAGTTGCGGCCGTGGCGAGCAAGGAGAGCTCCTCGAGCCAAAGGGAGTAGGCAGGGGCAGTACTAGGAGGGAGGGAGAGAGGTTGGTGAGGAGAACCGAGGCCGGGGAGGGCTAAAATAGCCACGGCGACGATACCCTCGCCGGATGCCGCCACGAACGAGCAAACGATGCTCTGGCGCTACCGCGTATGCGTGCGCACGCGCGGAGGGGTTGATGGCGATGGGAGAGAGGTAGTGGGGCGCCAGGGATTCCGCGAGGAGGAAGAGGACAGAAGCAAGGCGACGGCGGCCACGGGCACGCGGTGCGGCGTGGCTCGCCGGAGCGGAAAGAGGAGGGGCAGAGGGGTCCAGAGGGGACGCGTGGATGCAGGAGAGATTGAGCTGCGCTGTGGACATGGTGTGGTGGCGCGAGGACGACGTTTGGGCGGCGGCAGAGGGGTCCCGGCGTCCAGAGCACGCGTTTGGCCTGCCAGACTACGTGGTCACCGCGTGCACAGGCGCACGCGGTGCATTCTGGGCGGGAAAAAGATGTGTAGAGTGTGGATCCTACTAGATGGATAAACACTGAGGTCTTGGTTAGGTTAGAGCACCTTTCTGCTAATGGGTAGCATCAACAGAAGTTTGCTTTAGCAAACTTGGGCCTGAAATTGTGGTAAAAAGGGATGGGATAAGGGTTAACGAGGGTGTCACAGAGGTTTAGGGTAGGAAGAACTACCATCCTGTGAAATATGAAATGATTTGGACCAATATTTATTAGAGAAAAGTATGTTTTTGGTCCCTCAAGTTCCCACAAAGTATAGACTTGGTCCCTCAAGATTTTTTGGTATACATTTGGTCCCTCAAGTCTCAAAACCAGAGAAGTTTGGTCCTAAACCAGATTTTGAGCCCGTTGACCGGGTTTGACCGCCAGTAAACCGCCCGGTGAACAGTAAATTCAAAAAAAATTCAAAAAAACTTCAAAAAAATCTGAAATTTTTTGGGGTCCAATATGCTTACATGCATAAGGTCCGACCAAAATTTCATGGTCTTTCGACACTCGAGGAGCTCGTGGCAAAAAAAACAAAAATATGTACATCCGATGAACAGTAAAATCGAACAAAATCAAAATAATTCAAAAAAATCTGAAATTTTTTTGGGCATAATATGCTTACATTCTCAAGGTGCGACCAAAATTTCGTGGTCTTTTGACACTCGAGGAGCTCGTGACAAAAAAAACAACTTTTCACTCACAAAAAAATAACCAAAATTTTTTTTTTTTGCTAGAGCCCATCCGATGTCATTTCGTGACAAAATTTTGGTCGCACCTTGTGCATGTAAGCCTCTTGGACCCCAAAAAATTTCAGAATTGTTTGAAATTTTTATGATTTTTTTCGAATTTACTATTCATTAGACAGATATTTTTGTTTTTTTTCCCACGAGCTCCTCGAGTGTCGAAAGACCACAAAAATTTGGTCGCACCTTGCGCATGTAAGCATATTGGACCCCAAAATAATTCAGATTTTTTTGATGTTTTTTTTCAAATAAAGTCGAAGTTACTGTTCACCGGGCGGTTTTCTGGCGGTCAAACCTGGTCAATGGGCTCAAAATCTGGTTTAGGACCAAATTTATCCGGTTTTGAGACTTGAGGGACCAAATGTATACCAAAAAATCTTGAGGGACCAAGTCTATACTTTGTGGGAACTTGAGGGACCAAAAACATACTTTTCTCTATTTATTATAGTTGCTTCACGACTACCAAAGCTGGTCCAGAAACTAGATCACGAAGCCGCACTCACATAGAGTGTTGGATAGGTCTGAAATTTGGTAGAGGGTGATCATTTGGGTATATGAAGGCACTGCAAAAATTTCAGACCATTTAGATAAATATAAATGGTACTTCCTTCACAATGCTTTCCTCTGGACAGAAACTTGAAGAAATTTTGTGGAGAAAATGTCTTGACAAAATAATCTGAATTTTGGCATTCTCAAAGGATATATGGATATTTAGGTCCTGGATTAATTTCACATTTTATGAAGCAATATACAATATAGTTGCTTCACAAACTGAAATTGTGACCAGAAACAAATATTGGATGGTGTGCTCACATAGATTGTTGAATGGAGATGAACTTTGGTGGAGAGTCATGATTTGATCATATGAATGATCTACCAAAATTTCAGCTCATTTGGATTAGCTTAGCTAGTAATTCCTTTACAAAGCTTCTCTCTGGTCAGAAACTTTGGAAATTTACTGAGGAAGATTTACTAGGCAAATGAAGTTGCATTTTGGCATGAGGCAATTATTTGATTATTAAAGAGTGCTCAAAAAGTTTGAGGGCAATCAAGAAAAGATAAATAGCACTTCCTTCACAAAATATCATTCTGGACAGAATAGGAAATGAATATTCCTGAATTATTTTTGAACTAGGCAAGGATGGGTTTTGACATATTAGTGTAATATATGACCCAAAGAATTTATGAGAATTTTTTGGGAATTTTGGGAATGACAGAAATATAGGTTGCTTCACAACCTAGGGCAAAAAGGACTATTCCTTTAATAGAAAAAGGAATATTCCCAAGAAATAAAAATTAGGGTTGGGCCAAGATGGAAATGACATGGTCTTGAGAAAGATTTGAGAGTGACAAGCCGCTAGGGAGAAGAAGAAGAGATGATCTTCCCAGGTTTCAAGACCACAGAGCCACCGAAAAGGAATTCCAAAAAAAAATCCAAAGAAATCCAAAAGAAAAAGAAAGGGCCAAAAATCGGGGTGTTACAGTGCATGTGATCCAACTACGGAAAGTATGTTAGCGTATGCCTCTCCCTTATTGCATATGATAAGTATCTATCGTGTTATATTCAATTGCCTATGGACAATCTTTCTCTTTCTGTTACAAAAAGCTCTCTACTAAAACAAACTAAATTTTATTATCTAGCTAAGTACTTCTAGTTTTATTCTTGCAAACTTATCCCACTACACCTACAAAGTAGTTTTATTCTTGTACTAGGTAAAGCGAACGTTAAGTGTGCGTAAAGTTGTATCGGTGGTCGATAGAACTTGAAAGGAATATTAATTTTACCTTTAGCTCCTCGTTGGGTTCGACACTCTTACTTATCGAAAAAGGCTACAATTGATCCCCTATACTTGTGGGTTATCAAGACCTTTTTGTAGCGCCGTTTCCGGGGAGCAATAGCATGGGGGTTGATATTCTCATGTGTGCTTGTTTGCTTTATCACTAAGTAGTTTTTATTTTCTGTTCTAAGTTGTTTTATATCTTTAGTTATGGATATGGAACACGAAATACCAAAAAAATAGTTGTACTTGCTACTCATGGAGATGGGGAACCGCCTAAAATCCTCGATGTTGGTTATGTGGAAAAAATTAAATACTACTTTGATAATCCTGATAAATCTCCATTCAACTTGATAATGGGAGATACTTTGGATAACCTGGAATACTTTAGGGATTATCGCTTGTCTCAAAAAGGGAAACACTTATGGGATCAAATTAAAATATTGTGTTGGTATGCTTGGGATTGAGAAAAATTCACTGTAGCTCCTTAAACTTGCGTCGGTGGTCACTTTAGTCCCCGTGGTTCAAAATACCCGAAATACCATCCCTAAACTTGTTCTAGGAGTTCACCTACAGTCCATTGTATGATTTTATCTACGTATTTCGTTGAGCTGTCATATGGTTGACCGGTCAACCACCACGTGGCGATGACTGTGTGGACAACATGGCATCACATTTTGCAAAAAAATCCCTGCATGCAAAGGCCCACCTGTCAGCTGGAGTGAGACAACAAAAAAATGGAGAAACTATATACGCACCCGAGGGGATTCGAACCCCAAAGCACTCATTTGAGGGTAAGTTGCGCCGACCACCAGAAACAACATTTCTGTGTATCTAAAGTCTAGCATAGTTTGTTTTTATTACTGATAGGAATCCTGATTCGCTCATGCTCTCGCTTCCTCTGCTCTACTTCGCGATTGACGGCTCCACTGGTCTTGAGGAATCCGAGGAGCACTGTCGATAGAGTGCGTGTGTGCATCCCACCACTCCGGCATAGCGTAGGAGGAGCGAGCTGGCAGCGCCATTCCCATCACGAAATGCAGTTGCCGCTGAGCTGGCCATGCAGCACGCTGAGGAGGAGGTCGCCGGCATCCGCTTGGTCCACCTCCTCATGAGCTGCACAGGAGTCGTCGAGGCGGGCGACCACGCGCTCGTGGCCGCGCACTTGGTCCACACGAACGCCTCGCTCGCGGCCATCTCGACAGCCTCCGGCATTGGCCGCGTCGCTGTTCACTTCACCAACGCCGCCCGCGCTGAGTTCGAGCTCGTGGCCTTCTTGGCCATCGACGACCTCCTCGCCAAGACTTGCATCGCCCCTGAGGCCATCGACATATTCATTGTCAAATGCACCTTGTTCTGCACCACGTTGTCGGAAAAATTAGGCTCATCTCAACCCATGCCCACATGACAAATCCACACTCCTCACTCCTCAGCTTTACGAGCTCACTACCACTTCCCTGAATGTAGCAAGATTTGCAGTGCCATCGATGGAATGCGTGCGTTAAGCCACAACAGGAATGAATCGTTTCTTACATCACACATCACAAAACAGGCAAAACTAAGTATGTACATGCACAGATGCACTGATCACTGATGTATACATACAGTGCACGTGGAAGGACTCACCGTCCAATTCACTGATCACTGATGTATACGTCCGGCTCGAGCAGGTCGGCGCACAGTACCGAGATGAACGCTGGGTCGAGCGCCAGCGCGCGGTTGCGGTCAGCAATGGCATCGGCCGGCCGCCCGGACGTGTGGAATGCCGTGGCGTGGCCAACCAGGCAGGCCGTGCTGAAGGAGTGCGGAAGCACACCGCCGCAGCGTGTAGGAGATATGCCCTAGAGGCAATAATAAATGTTATTATTTATCCCCATGTTCCTAATTAAGTTTATGTTCCATGCTATAACTGCTATGGTTCCTGAGCCCGTATATCCATAAAGGCTCTGAGGAAAACCCATGTGCACGTGTGGAATTATAAACGGTAAAAAGTATTCCTAGTCAAGCCTCTAAGACAGGCTCAAGTGTTGCATGATGATCACGTTTTCCTGATCATGGGCATGTCTATGCCGGCAACTTTGAGGGCACAATGTTAGAAGAACATTTGTGTTGAATCGACCCGAATTGATGTTATGCTATGAGATACATTCATCACAAGTTAATGGTTAATAACATAGAAAAAGATAACGTTTGCATAATTCCTTAGACCATGAGAGTATCAAGTTCCTTCATGCTTGATTCATGAACTTTGGGGTTTGTTAAACGTCATCCGTAACTGGGTGGCTATTACGGCGGCTTACGTGTTCATGGGAAAGTATGACAAGGGACTTGATAGCTCAAGATTGGGATTTGCTCCTCTGACGATGGAGAGATATTCTTTGGGCCCTCTCGGTGTTACAGTATCCATCATCGTCTGGCCTGACACATTGTGATTTGATCACAGGGATACCGGAACACGGGAACGAGAAAAAAGAACAAAACCGGTAATGAGGTAACTGGCATAGTGGACAAGTGTTGATCCGCGGGGATGTCGATAAATCTCACGTCGGGTGTTTGTAACATATCGCGAAGCAACAGGAATAGCACACGGCAACTGGAGGTTCACTCGAATATTTATTCGTGTGGGTATAGGGGTCAATATGGGTGTCCACGGCTCCGATGTTGATCATTGATCGGAAAGTGTTCCGGTCATGTATATACTTCACCGAACCTATAGGGTCACACGCTTAAGGGTCATCTATCTGCTGAATACTAGACAGGGAGTCTGAGAGAAAGTCATCGAAAAAGTTTCGGAGACAACGGAAAAGTTCCGGGAGAGAACATGGGAAAAGTTTCCGTAAAACCGAAAAGTTGTTTCGGAGTAAACCATTAAGCCAAATAGGTTTCGGCGCACGCCTGGAACTTTTTGGAGGTGCAAGAAATGTTCTGGGAACTTCTGGAATTTTTCCGGAGAAAAAACCGAAAATGTTCCGGAGCAGCCGGAATTGCTTTGGTTGGTTTTCGCTGAAGAAAATCATTGATCCGGAAATGTTTCAGAATGCGTTCAGAATTGTTTTAGTGGGTGCTGGAAATGTTCTGGACCTACAGAAATATTTTCAGATTTAACGGACGCGAAAAATTGTCTTCATGAATAGTGAAAACGCATTCTTGTTTGCTTTTCGCTGATGAAAATCATTGATCTGGAAATGTTTTGGAACGCATCCAGAATTGTTTTAGTGGGTACTGGAAATGTTCTGGACCTACAAAAATATTTTCGGATTTAACGGTCGCGGAAAAATATTTTCATGAATAGTGGAAACACTATTTGGTAGCTTCTTTGGGAAGCCACCTTTGAGGGCATTTTGGTATTTCCAAGTGTCCTCTACCCCTTGGGCATGGCCTATAAATAGGGGTGGAGGGGGCTGCCCAAACTCACCCTTTCTCTCATACATTATGCCATGCAATGATCTGGCTTCTTCTCTCCCTCACACGAAATAGTTTTGTAGAGCCGAAAGGCTGTCTGGGTTCTGGTGGGAACTAGTTATGGACGGCGAAGCCCTACCAGATAGCTGACACCGTATGTGTGCAACCCCGTAGAGAGGTTGTAGATTCGATCTTTTTGCCCGAGGGGCTGTTCGAGAGTGCCTCCCGAAGGGCTGTCCGAGTGACCGTCCGAGTTTCTGTGAGTGCCTCCCGAAGGGCTGTCCGTGACACCGTCCGGGGGACTGTCCGACCACCTCCCGAAGGGCTGTCCGTGGGACTATCCGAGGAGCAGACGAGGGAGTACATCCTCGCGGTTGGGAGGTTGTAAATCCTAGCTGCGGGGATCTGCACCGACGATCTACATCGACTCTACTTCCGCTGCGCTACGAGTCGGTAACGATCAGATCAAAAACCTTGTATGCATCTCCATAGTGATCCTGGGCATGCTCGCAGTACCGAATTTTTTTTTCTGTCACATTCCCCTACAGTGGCATCATGAGCCATGCTATGCGTAGATGCAGGTTACGATCTAGAATACATAGAGATGTATGGGTGTTGCACAATATAATTTGTAGTAGATGAGTTCTATTACTAAAAATTATTTGTGCGGGTAGCAGATGAAATCTGTTACCCGATGTTCTTGTTGCTTCCCTGAAATTTGCGTATTTCTGATCTTGATAACAGCATGGTGGAGTTTCAAAGTTTTGGCAATCCGCGATCCTGATTGATCAATGAAGTGCTAACAGTTCATTGGATTCCACCATAGTTAAAAGAAAGATGAAATTTCGCAGACAAAAGGGCAATGCAGATATGATCTGCACGGGGGTCATGCGTATGACGAAGTTCAGTATGGGGCTCGAGATTTTATTATCTCGTGTTTCATACACCCCGCAAAGTAATCTAGCGACTTGAATAATCATGCTTGATGATAAACGTTGGTAGCTACGGTTTGGTTGAAACCTTAGAAGCCACGTAAAATTAAATTTTGCATAAACCGATTAGAGGCGTCTAACTTGGTTTTGCAGGATGACATGAGATGTGCATATGATGTGGTATAACAGTGCTCATATTTAATTTGATTATGTATGAGATGACTATATAATGTAAATTAACATGACCTGCATGTCATGATTCGGCATGATGGCTAGAGCCATATGATTGTCACTTTAATGACCTGCGTGTCAACCTTAAGTAATGCACTTATTTTATTAGCTATAGAGATAGCAATATTATCTGGTGCATCGACAAGGTGGTGGCAATCTTCGCGAAGGTGAACACCGACGCCAATGCCGAAGACGAAGAAACTAAAGACTTCTCCGTCAAAAATGGCTATACCATATCATGCTATTATGAATTACCTGAGATGTTTATCCCTTATGGTGCACCCTTTTTGATTGCGCGGTAGTCGCTTTTATTAGGGTGATCTCTCACTTAAAATATCAAGTAGTTAGTGTTCTCCCAAGTGTAGCACCGTCTACAACACGTATCTTTTTGGGGTGCGCCATGTACACATGAGCACGAACGTTTAGAGAGGTGTAAGGCGGGTGAAGGTCAGACCTCACTGCGTGATCACTTGGTTGTCTTGACGTTCAGGCAGGACAGTCCTGAGCTCGGAACACGCGCATCGAAAGATGGACAAGAGTCACATAGAGATGTGATTGGCAAGTTGGCCTACCGATTGAAATTCATGTCACCAGTGATGAACCCGTCAATGGCATCGAATTGAAATGCGGATCTTGAATCACTCACAATCAATTATGAGAGATATTGATTTGAGTGGGAGCGCACTGTAGAATTAACTTGTTTAATTCTCTGTGCAATTAATTATGAACATTGTCTAAGTGAAAATTGCATAATAGTTATAGAATAATGGTTCACGTTTCCACCTTCCCTATTAAAATTGAATAGCTGTTAAATATCTGGTTAAACTTTACGATTGGTAATGTAATGTGAGGATTGTCCTCAAGAGTGCCGAGAAGGACTTTGTCCTATCGCATGCTTTCGGTATTCTCCCACTAATGCTATGGATAATGTGACTCTCGTCCTTCAATCCAAAAGCTAGAATTCCGTTACGGTCAAAGTGCAATATGTTTGCTTCCATGAGACCCAAACTTCAAAGGTTTGGGATAGTTATGTGATATTCATGGAACTGAAAATTATTTTCAGATACAAACAAAGGCTAAAAGATATGAAATATCCAAAGCAATGTTTGTTTGCAAACTATTAGTAAAAGTGTTTACTATGCATTAGACTAATACAAGAGGGATCCAGAAGAATGCCTGTCATGAAATGAAGGTGAATAAAACAACAACTTAAAGAGAAAGGAAGTGTCCGAAGGGTGTTAGTGAAACTTACACGCCTAGGAAGTCCGAGGCTGACGCCACTCTCAAAGTTGGGTGCTTCTTCGGAGAGTAGGAGAAATATTGGAAGTAAAACTGTTAGAAGTATAAAGGCAAAAACAGAGAAGACTGGAATATTCAGCTCAGGTATGAAAGTCATACAAGCTATTGATGTATAGAAGGCTGGTCAAAGAAATAGTTCTTGGGAATTATGATTAAACATGTTAATCACTGATTCTTGGGTATTGTGAGTTGATCACAGAGATACCCGCTCGATTGCATTCTGTTGCGACTCGATGCAAGAACTACTATGGCCTAAAAGACTTGCCGGGAATGAGGTTTAGATACGCGCTGGGAACATAGTAAATGTTACTATACCTTCCATTGGTGTATTACCTATGTATTTATTTTCATAATTCATTTTTGGAGTTTCATACACTCTAGCCCATTGCATAAGGTATCTTGCAAGAAGGTTGTTCATAAGAGAACTTTTGATGTTCGGTGTTATGAATAACATAAGGGCCATACTTTTATTATGAATGAGATGTATGTTATGAATATTGATAATAATACATTACCTCTGTATTTACTTTCATAATTCATTTTAGAGTTTTATACACTCTAGCCCATTTGCATAATGTTTGTTGCAAGAGTGTTGTTCATAAAAGAACAATTGTTGTTCAGTATTATGAATAACATAAGGGCCATACTTCCATCATGGATGGGATGTATGTTATGAATATTGATGGTAATATGATACATCCATAACACTGACGCTAAATGTCGCAAGACTAAAAGAATACCACACATGTGTGGCACTGCATTTGGTCACATTGGAGAAACCCGCATGGAGAAATTCCATAATGATGGATTTTGAAGTCGTTTGATTATGAATCATCTGATACTTGCAACTTTCCTCCAAAAAGTCAAGTGACTCAAATACCATTCACAGGCCATAGGGAACGAGCAAAGAACTTATTGGTGATCATACATCATGATGTGTGTAGTCTGATAAATGTTGTTGCTGGCAGTGGATTTGTCTATCTTCTGAAATGACTCAAGTAGATATATGGATATTTACTTGATGAGACGTAAGTCTGGATCTTTTGAAATCATTCAAAAGGTTTTCAAAATGAAGAATAAATTATTGTAACAAGAAAATTATGTTTCTGCAATTGGATTGCGGAAAGAAATTTTGAGTTACAAGTTTAGCGAATGTCTGATGAGTTGTGAAAAGAGTTTCATAACTTACACCTCTCGAAGCACCACTGTGAGTGGAACGTCCGTGAAGATGTAATCAAACCATTTATGACATGGTAAGATCAAAGATGACATAAATCAATTTGCCATTATCCCTTTTAAAGCAATTCTTTAGAGACTGCGGCTTTTACACTGAAAAGAGCGCTATCGGATCTGTTGAAATAACGCCATGGTATGGTAACCCCAACCATGTTATATCTTTTATTAACATTTGGAATATGGGGATTGTGTAAAATATTTACAAACCTATTCCAAATCAGACAATTGCTACTTTGTAGGTTATCCCAAATTATTGGGTATTCCTCCCTCACTATACCGAGGCAAAAGTTTGCCACAAAGAACGGTATGATTTTGAAAGAAAATGTTTCTTGCAAAAAGGTGAGTGGGAGGACAGTGCAACTCGATGAGATAACAGTATCTTCGTTATCATGACAAAGGAAAGAAACCGCGGAAGCAATTCCAAAGTTTCCTCCTGCGACTGATACGGAAGCCTCTACAATAAAATGTATGGACTTCGGTCGAACTTGCAGCTGAACCACGTAGGCAAAACTTGTGCAAACCTCTCAGGTGCGCAAACGAGATATTGTTGTTAGACAACAGTATACCTACGATAATCAAGGAAGCGTTGATGGGCCCTGACTCCGGAATTGGCTAAATGCCAATACAATCCGAGATAGTTTCCATATAAATGATTCAAGATTAAATCTTGATGAACCCTTCGGAAGACTTAGAGTCAAACGAACATTAATGGAACTATAAACTGATGTGAATAAAATATTTTATCCATAAAGCTCGACTTGTTGCAATAAACAAGTTCAAGGAGTTGACTACGATGAGGTTGTCTCACCGTAGCAATGCTTAAAGTTGGTTCGGGTTAAACTAGCAATTAATACATATTTCAATCATGAGATATGAAACATGGATGACGAAAGAATTTCCATGAAATGGGAATACAAACTAGGACTTGTATGTGATACAGTCCAAAGTATTTTGTCGATCCAAAGGATGCTAGTGAGTGTGCAAACTTCAAAGTTCCAGCAATGGACAGAAGAGAGCAAAAAGGAGTTGGAATCCTCGTTTTGATGAAATAGTCAAAAGAGTTTGATTTCATCAATGGATAGCGAAGATGCTTGTGGTTACAAGAAAGTAAGTGGGAGCATAATAATATTTGTAAAACTTGTGTGCTTGACACATTGTTGATTGGAAATAATATAAATTTCTTGACACGAATTAGCACTTCATTGAAAAATAGTTTCTTCAATGAAGAGCTTGGGCTAAATAGCCTTGTTATTAGGCATAATTATCTACAGAGATAAAATTGCCTAATAGGGCTAAGCCAAAATACATATTGACAAGATGCTAAAACAGTTTAGCATAAAACATCAAGGAGTGATTCTTGCCGAAGTCACATGGAAAGGCTTTTGCAAGACTCGGTGTCCTAAAACACTAATGAGCAAAATACATGATGGAATTTCCACACACTTTTGTGTTTGGATTAATCATGTATTCCATGGTATGTAAAACAACCAGATATGTCCAGTACTCCTAAGGAGTTGCGAGTAAAGATACCAAAGTGATCAAAATACTGATCATAGGACAACAGTGAAAAATGTCGTTGAGTGCTAAAGTAACACTGATAACATGTTTTCTCGCAAACTGAGATTATGAAGTACTCGTTGTAATGCAATACATCGATACAGTCTTCATCAATGCTCCAAGCGATTTTCGATTTAAGTTAAGGGTTTTGTGTAATACACGATATGGTGGCATGGTAGTTGGAAATTGTTCCAAACAGGTTACTGTGGCGAATTCTATAACAAAGGCTAAGTATGTTGACGCTTTGGAAGCGACAAAGAAGATGTTGAATCATATAGTTCATTCGTGAACTTAGTATGGTTCCAAGATGGCTTTGGTCAATGGGACACTATTGCAGATAGTTGCTCCATAGCTCAGTCTGAGGAATCAAGGTTTGACCTGTGATTCACATATATACAAAGCCAAGTCCACAAAAAATATGTATTTTGTGAAAGCGTGAAAACGCGAGGATATGCAAAGATACACACGGAACTGAAGATGGCAGGTCCGTTAGACATAGACTATACCACATGGCGAAGCATATTTTACACCAGTATGCCATAGGTGTAAAGTGTAATAGCATTGACTAGATTATTGACTCTAGTGCAAGTGGGAGTCTGTAGGAGGTATGCCCTAGAGGCAATAATAAATGTTATTATTTATCCCCATGTTCCTAATTAAGTTTATGTTCCATGCTATAACTGCTATGGTTCCCAAGCCCGTATATCCATAAAGGCTTTGAGGAAAACCCATGTGCACGTGTGGAATAATAAATGGTAAAAAGTATTCCTAGTCAAGCCTCTAAGACTAGCTCAAGTGTTGCATGATGATCATGTTTTCCTGATCATGGGCATGTCTATGCCGGCAACTTTGAGGGCACAATGTTAGAAGAACATTTGTGTTGAATCGACCCAAATTGATGTTAGGCTATGAGATACATTCGTCACAAGTTAATGGTTAATAACACAGAGAAAGTTAACGTTTGCATAATTCCTTAGACCATGAGAGTATCGAGTTCCTTCATGCTTGATTCATGAACTTTGGGGTTTGTTAAACGTCATCCGTAACTGGGTGGCTATTATGGCGGCTTACGGGTTCATGGGAAAGTATGACAAGGGACTTGATAGCTCAAGATTGGGATTTGCACCTCCGACGATGGAGAGATATTCTTTGGGCCCTCTCGGTGTTACGGTATCCATCATCGTCTGGCCAGACACATTGTGATTTGATCACAGGGATACCGGAACACGGGAACGAGAAAAAAGAACAAAACCGGTAACGAGGTAACTGGCATAGTGGACAAATGTTGATCCACGGGGATGCCGATAAATCTCACCTTGGGTGTTTGTAACATATCGCAAAGCAACAGGAATAGCACATGGCAACTGGAGGTTCACTTGAATATTTATTCGTGTGGGTATAGGGGTCAATATGGGTGTCCACGGCTCCGATGTTGATCATTGATTGGAAAGTGTTCCGGTCATGTCTATACTTCACCGAACCTATAGGGTCACATGCTTAAGGGTCATCTATCTGCTGAATACTAGACAGGGAGTCTGAGAGAAAGTCACCGGAAAAGTTCCGGAGACAACGGAAAAGTTCCGGGAGAGAACACGGGAAAAGTTTTCGTAAAACCTAAAAGTTGTTTCGGAGTAAACCATTAAGCCAAATAGGTTTTGGCGCGCGCCTGGAACTTTTTGGAGGTGCCAGAAATGTTCTGGGAACTTCTGGAATTTTTCCAGAGAAAAAACCGGAAATGTTCCGGAGCAGCTGGAATTGCTTTGGTTGGTTTTCGCTGAAGAAAATCATTGATCCAGAAATGTTTCGAAATGCGTTCAGAATTGTTTTAGTGGGTGCTAGAAATGTTCTGGACCTACAGAAATATTTTCGGATTTAACGGACGCGAAAAATTGTCTTCATGAATAGTGAAAACGCATTCTTGTTTGCTTTTCGCTGATGAAAATCATTGATCCGGAAATGTTTCGGAACGCGTCCAGAATTGTTTTAGTGGGTACTGGAAATGTTCTGGACCTATAGAAATATTTTTGGATTTAACGGTCGTGGAAAAATATTTTCATGAATAGTTGCAACACTATTTGGTAACTTCTTTGGGAAGCCACCTTTGAGGGCATTTTGGTATTTCCTGATGGAAATATGCCCTAGAGGCAATAATAAAGTTGTTATTATTTTATATTTCCTTGTTCATGATAAAGGTTTATTATTCATGCTAGAATTGTATTGACCGGAAACTTAAATACATGTGTGAATACATAAACAAATACCGTGTCCCTAGTGAGCCTCTACTAGACTAGCTCGTTGATCAAAGATGGTTAAGGTTTCCTAACCATAGACATGAGTTGTCATTTGATAACGGGATCACATCATTAGGAGAATGATGTGATGGACAAGACCCATCTGTTAGCTTAGCATATGATCGTTTTGTTTATTGCTACTGCTTTCTTGAATGTCAAATACATGTTCCTCCGACCATGAGATCATGCAACTCCCGGATACCGGAGGAATACCTTGTGTGCTATCAAACGTCACAACGTAACTGGGTGATCATAAAGATGCTCTACAGGTATCTCCGAAGGTGTCTGTTGAGTTGGCATGGATCGAGACTGGGATTTGTCACTCCGTGTTTCGGAGAGGTATCTCTGGGCCCTCTCGGTAATGCACATCATAAGAAGCTTGCAAGCAAAGTGACTAAGGAGTTAGTTACGGGATGATGTATTATGGAACGAGTAAAGAGACTTGCCGGTAACGAGATTGAACTAGGTATGGAGATACCGACGATCGAATCTCGGGCAAGTAACATACCGATGGACAAAGGGAATTACGTATGTTGTCATTGCGGTTCGACCGATAAGATCTTCGTGGAATATGTAGGAACCAATATGAGCATCCAGGTTCCGCTATTGGTTATTGACCGGAGAGGCGTCTCACTCATGTCTACATCATTCCCGAACCCGTAGGGTCCGCACGCTTAACGTTCGTTGACGATATAGTGTTATATGAGTTATGTGAATTGGTAACCGAATGTTGTTCGGAGTCCCGGATGAGATCCCGGACGTCACGAGGAGTCTCGGAATGGTCGAGAGGTAAAAATTTATATATGGGAAGTCATATTTTGGGTTCCGGAAAAAGGTGCAGTTCTTTCGGTATTGTACCGGGAAGCTTCCAGAAGGTTCCGAAGGATTCCGGAGAGGTCCGGAAGTCCACAAGTGGGTCCACCACGTCCCAAGGGCTGGCATGGGCTAAGGGGAGGCGCCCTGGCATTATTGGGCCAGGCGCACCAAGTCCTGAAAAGCCCACGCAGCTAGGGAAGGAAAAAAGGAGAGTCCTAGTAGGAATAGGATTGGACTTTGGAGTCCAAGTCCACGTGTTTACTATTCACGTGGGACTGTTCACGTGGTACTGTTCACGTGGCACTATTCCTTCAACTCCAAGCCCCTACACATATATAAATAGAGGAGAGGGGGCGCCCCAAAGGAGACACAACATTGTCTCAGCCGTGTGCGGCGCCCCCCTCCATAGTTCCGTCGCTCAGTCATATTTTCGCAGTGCTTGGGCGAAGCCCTGCGGAGATAGCATCACCATCACCGTCACCACGCCGTCGTGCTGCCGGAACTCATCCACTACCTCGCCGTCTTGCTGGATCAAGAAGTCGAGGACGTCACCGAGCTGAACGTGTGCTGAACGCGGAGGTGCCGTACGTTCAGTGCTCGGTCGGTTGGATCGTGAAGTTGTTCGACGACATCAACTGCGTTGTTCTAATGCTTCCGCTTACGGTCTACGAGGGTACGTAGACACACTCCCCCTCTCGTAGCTATGCATCTCCATGGATAGATCTTGCGTGTGCGTAGAAAATTTTTTGTTTTCCATGCAACGTTCCCCAACAGTGGCATCATGAGCCAGGTCTATGCGTAGATGATATGCACGAGTAGAACACAAAGAGTTGTGGGCGCTGATCGTCATACTGCTTACCACCAACGTCTTATTTTGATTCGGAGGTATTGTAAGATGAAGCGGCCCGGACCAACCTTACATGTCCACATACATGAGACCGGTTCCACCGACAGACATGCAACTTGTTTTGCATAAAGGTGGCTGGCGGGTGTCTGTTTCTCCTACTTTAGTTGAATCGAATTTGACTGCGGCCGGTCCTTGTTGAAGGTTAAAACAGCAAACTTGATAAATCACCATTGTGGTTTTGTGCCGTAGGTAAGAACGGTTCTTGCTAGAAGCCCGTAGCAGCCACGTAAAACTTGCAACAACAAAGTAGAGGACGTCTAACTTATTTTTGCAGGGTATGCTGTGATGTGATATGGTCAAGACATGATGTGATATACGTTATTGTATGAGATGATCATGTTTTGTAATTTATCGGCAACCGGCAGGAGCCTTATGGTTGTCTCTTTATTGTATGAAATGCAAGCGCCATGTAATTGCTTTACTTTATCGCTATGCGTTAGCAATAGTTGTAGAAGCAATAGTTGGCGAGACGACCACGACGCAACGATGGAGATCAAGGTGTCGAGCCGGTGATGATGGAGATCATGACGATGCTTTGGAGATGGAGATCTAAAGCACAAGATGATGATGGCCATATCATATCACATATTTTGATTGCATGTGATGTTTATCCTTTATGCATCTTATTTTGCTTAGAATGACGGTAGCATTATAAGATGATCCCTTCACTAAATTTCAAGATAAAAGTGTTCTCCCCGAGTATGCACCGTTGCTAAAGTTCGTCGTTTCGAAGCACCTCGTGATGATCGGGTGTGATAGATTCTACGTTCACATACAACGGGTGTAAGCCAGTTTTACACAAGCAGAATACTTGGGTTAAACTTGACGAGCCTAGCATGTACAGACATGGTCTCGGAACACTGGAGACCGAAAGGTCGAACATGAGTCATATAGTAGATATGATCAACATGGAGATGTTCACCATTGATGACTATCCCATCTCACGTGATGATCGGACATGGGCTAGTTGATTTGGATCATGTATCACTTAGTTAACTTGAGGGATGTTAATTTAAGTGGGAGTTCATTAGTAATTTGATTAATTGAACTTAATTTCTCATGAACTTAGTCCTGATAGTCTTTGCAAATTATGTTGTAGATCAATAGCTCGCGTTGTAGCTCCCCTATTTTTGATACGTTCCTAGAGAAAGCTAAGTTGAAATATGATGGTAGCAACTACACAGACTGGGTCCGTAACTTGAGGATTATCCTCATTGGTGCACAAAAGAATTATGTCCTTGATGCACCGCTAGGTGATGGACCTGCTGCAGGAGCTGCTGCAGACGTTGTGAACGCCTGGTAGGCTCGATCTGATGACTACTCGATAGTTCAGTGTGCCATGCTCTATGGCTTAGAACCGGGACTGCAAAAGCATTTTGAATGCCACGGAGCATATGAGATGTTCCAAGAGCTGAAATTGATATTTCAAGCTAATGCCCGGGTTGAGAGATATGAAGTCTCCAACAAGTTCTTTAGCTGTAAGATGGAGGAGAATAGTTCTGTCAGTGAACACATACTCAGAATGTCTGGGTACCACAACCACTTGACTCAGCTGGGAATTGATCTTCCGGTTGAGAGTGTTATTGACAGAGTTCTTCAGTCACTGCCACCAAGCTATAAAGGCTTCGTGATGAACTATAATATGCAAGGGATGGAGAAGACAATTCCCGAGCTCTTCGCGATGCTGAAATCGGCGGAGGTAGAAATCAAGAAGGAGCATCAAGTGTTGATGGTTAACAAGACCACTAGTTTCAAGAAAAAGGGCAAGGGAAAGAAGGGGAACTTCAAGAAGAACGGCAAGCAAGCTGCCGCTCCCACGAAGAAACCCAAAGTTGGACCCAAGCCTGAAACTGAGTGCTTCTACTGCAAAGGAACTGGTCACTGGAAGCGGAACTGCCCCAAGTATTTGGCAGATAAGAAGGATGGCAAAGTGAACAAAGGTATATTTGATATACATGTTATTGATATGTACCTCACTAGTGCTCGTAGCAGCGTCTGGGTATTTGATACCGATTCAGTTGCTAATGTTAGTAACTTGAAGCAGGAGCTGCAGAATAACGGAGACTAGCTGAGGGCGAGGTGACGATATGTGTTGGAAGTGTCTCCAAGATTGATATGATCAATATCGACACGCTCGTAATACCTTCGGGATTAGTATTAAACCTAAATAATGGTTATTTGGTGCTTGCGTTGAGCATAAAACATTATATCTGGATATTGTTTATTGCAAGACGGTTATTCATTTAAGTCAGAGAATAATGGTTATTCTGTTTATATGAATAATATCCCTCGTGATCATGCACCCTTGTGAATGGTTTATTCTTGTTGAATCTCGATCGTAGTGATACACATATTCATAATATTGATGCCAAAAGATGCAAAGTTGATAATGATAGTGCAACATACTTGTGGCACTGCCGTTTAGGTCATATTGGTGTAAAGCGCATGAAGAAACTCCATGCGGATGGACTTTTGGAAATCTCTTGATTATGAATCATTTGATACTTGCGAACCATGCCTCATGGGCAAGATGACTAAAACTCCGTTCTCCGGAACAATGGAGCGAGCTACTGATTTGTTGGAAATAATACATACCGATGTATGCGGTCCGATGAATGTTGAAGCACGCGGCGGGTATCATTATTTTCTAACCTTCACAGATGATTTAAGTAGATATGGGTATATCTACTTGATGAAACACAAGTCTGAAGCATTTGAAAAGTTCAAAGAATTTCAGAGTGAAGTAGAGAATCATCGTAACAAGAAAATAAAGTTTCTACGATCTGATCGCGGAGGCGAATATTTGAGTTACGAGTTTGGCCTTCATTTAAGAAAATGTGGAATTGTTTCACAACTCACGCCACCTGGAACACCATAGCGTAATGGTGTGTCCGAACGTCGTAACCGTACTTTATTGGATATGGTGCGTTCTATGATGTCTCTTACCGATTTGCCACTATCGTTTTGGGGTTATGCATTAGAGACAGCTGCATTCACGTTAAATAGGGCACCGTCTAAATCCGTTGAGACGACACCGTATGAACTATGGTTTGGCAAGAAACCTAAGCTGTCGTTTCTTAAAGTTTGGGGATGCGATGCTTATGTGAAAAAGCTTCAACCTGATAAGCTCGAACCCAAAGCGGAGAAGTGCGTCTTCATAGGATACCCTAAAGAAACAATTGGGTACACCTTCTACCACAGATCCGAAGGCAAGGTCTTTGTTGCCAAGAATGGGTCCTTTCTAGAGAAGGAGTTTCTCTCGAAAGAAGTGAGTGGGAGGAAAGTAGAACTTGATAAGGTAATTGTACCTTCTCTCGAATTGGAAAGTAGCTCATCAGAGAAAACCGTTCCCATGATACCTACACCAATAAGAGAGGAAGATAATGATAAAGATCATGAAACTTCAGATCAAGTTACTACTGAACTTCGTAGGTCGACCAGAGTACGTTCCGCACCAGAGTGGTACGGTAATCCTGTTCTGGAAGTTATGTTGTTAGACAACGGCGAACCTACGAACTATGAAGAAGCTATGATAAGCCCGGATTCCGACAAATGGCTTGAGGCCATGAAATCTGAGATAGGATCCATGTATGAGAACAAAGTGTGGACTTTGGTGGACTTGCCCAATGATCGGCAAGCCATTGAGAATAAATGGATTTTTAAGAGGAAGACGGATGCTGATGGTAATATCACTTTCTACAAAGCTCGACTTGTTGCGAAAGGTTTTCGACAAGTTCAAGGGGTTGACTACGATGAGACTTTCTCACCCGTAGCGATGCTTAAGTCTGTCCGAATCATGTTAGCAATTGCCGCATTTTACGATTATGAAATCTGGCAAATGGATGTCAAAACTGCATTCCTTAATGGTTTTCTCAAAGAAGAGTTGTATATGATGCAACCAGAAGGTTTTGTCGATCCTAAGGGTGCTAACAAAGTGTGCAAGCTCCAGCGATCCATCTATGGACTGGTGCAAGCATCTCGGAGTTGGAATATACGCTTTGATGAGGTGATCAAAGCATATGGTTTTGTACAGACTTACGGTGAAGCCTGTATTTACAAGAAAGTGAGAGGGAGCTCTGTAGCATTTCTAATATTATATGTGGATGAAATATTGTTGATTGGAAATGATATATAATTTCTGGATAGCATAAAAGGATACTTGAATGAAAGACCTCGGTGAAGCTGCTTATATATTGGGCATCAAGATCTATAGAGATAGATCAAGACGCTTGATAAGACTTTCAATGAGTACATACCTTGACAAGATTTTGAAGGAGTTCAAAATGGATCAGTCAAAGAAGGAGTTCTTGCCTGTATTGTAAGGTGTAAAGTTGAGTAAGACTCAAAGCTCGACCACGGCAGAAGATAGAGAGAGAATGAAAGTCATTCCCTATGCCTTAGCCATAGGTTCTATAATGTATGCCATGCTGTGTACCACACCTAATGTGTGCCTTGCCACGTGTCTGGCAAAGGGGGTACAAGAGTGATCCAGGAGTGGATCACTGGACAGCGGTCAAAATTATCCTTAGTAACTAAAGGACTAAGGAAATGTTTCTCGATTATGGAGGTGATAAAGAGTTCGTCGTAAAGGGTTACGTCGATGCAAGCTTTGACACCAATCTGGATATCTCTGAGTAGAAAACCGGATACGTATAATGGAGCAATCATTTGGAATAGCTCCAAGTAAAGCACGATAGCAGCATCTACAGTATGACATAAGGATTTGCAAAGTACACATGGGTCTGAATATTGCAGACCCATTGACTAAAATTCTCTCTCACGAGCAAAACATGATCACACCTTAGAACTCTTTGAGTGTTAATCACATGGTGATGTGAACTAGATTATTGACTCTAGTGAACTCCTGGGTGTTAATCACATGGCGATGTGAACTAGATTATTGACTCTAGTGCAAGTGGGAGACTGATGGAAATATGCCCTAGAGGCAATAATAAAGTTGTTATTATTTTATATTTCCTTGTTCATGATAAAGGTTTATTATTCATGCTAGAATTGTATTGACCGGAAACTTAAATACATGTGTGAATAAATAAACAAATACCGTGTCCCTAGTGAGCCTCTACTAGACTAGCTCGTTGATCAAAGATGGTTAAGGTTTCCTAACCATAGACATGAGTTGTCATTTGATAACGGGATCACATCATTAGGAGAATGATGTGATGGACAAGACCCATCTGTTAGCTTAGCATATGATCGTTCTGTTTATTGCTACTGCTTTCTTGAATGTCAAATACATGTTCCTCCGACCATGAGATCATGCAACTCCCAGATACCGGAGGAATACCTTGTGTGCTATCAAACGTCACAACGTAACTGGGTGATCATAAATATGCTCTACAGGTATCTCCGAAGGTGTCTGTTGAGTTGGCATGGATCGAGACTGGGATTTGTCACTCCGTGTTTCAGAGAGGTATCTCTGGGCCCTCTCGGTAATGCACATCATAAGAAGCTTTCATGCAAAGTGACTAAGGAGTTAGTTATGGGATGATGTATTACGGAACGAGTAAAGAGACTTGCCGGTAACGAGATTGAACTAGGTATGGAGATACCGACGATCGAATCTCGGGCAAGTAACATACCGACGGACAAAGGGAATTACGTATGTTGTCATTGCGGTTCGACCGATAAGATCTTCGTGGAATATGTAGGAACCAATATGAGCATCCAGGTTCCACTATTGGTTATTGACCGGAGAGGCGTCTCAGTCATGTCTACATCATTCCCGAACCCGTAGGGTCCGCACGCTTAACGTTCGTTGACGATATAGTGTTATATGAGTTATGTGAATTGGTAACCGAATGTTGTTCGGAGTCCCGGATGAGATCCCGGACGTCACGAGGAGTCTCAGAATGGTCGAGAGGTAAAGATTTATATATGGGAAGTCATATTTTGGGTTTCGGAAAAAGGTGCAGTTTTTTCGGTATTGTACCGGGAAGCTTCCAGAAGGTTCCGGAGGATTCCGGAGAGGTCCGGAAGTCCACAAGTGGGTCCACCACATCCCAAGGGCTGGCATGGGCTAAGGGGAGGCGTCCTGGCCTTATTGGGCCAGGCGCACCAAGTCCTCAAAAGCCCACGCAGCTAGGGAAGGAAAAAAGGAGAGTCCTAGTAGGAATAGGATTGGACTTTGGAGTCCAAGTCCACGTGTGTACTATTCACGTGGTACTGTTCACGTGGTACTATTCACGTGGTACTGTTCATGTGGCACTATTCCTTCTACTCCAAGCCCCTACACATATATAAATAGAGGAGAGGGGCGCCCCAAAGGAGACACAACATTGTCTTAGCCGTGTGCGGCGCCCCCCTCCACAGTTCCGTCCCTCGGTCATATTTTCGCAGTGCTTGGGCGAAGCCCTGCGGAGATAGCATTATCATCACCGTCACCACGCCGTCGTGCTGCCGAAACTCATCCACTACCTCGCCGTCTTGCTGGATCAAGAAGTCGAGGACGTCACCGAGCTGAACGTGTGCTGAACGCGGAGGTGTCGTACGTTCGGTGCTCGATCGGTTGGATCGTGAAGTTGTTAGACGACATCAACCGTGTTGCTCTAACGCTTCCGCTTACGGTCTACGAGGGTACGTAGACACACTCCCCCTCTCGTAGCTATGCATCTCCATGGATAGATCTTGCGTGTGCGTAGAAATTTTTTTGTTTTCCATGCAACGTTCCCCAACATTTCCAAGTGTCCTCTACCCCTTGGGCTTGGCCTATAAATAGGGGTGGAGGGGGCTGCCCAAACTCACTCTTTCTCTCATACATTATGCCATGCAATGATCTGGCTTCTTCTTTCCCTCACACGAAATAGTTTCGTAGAGCCGAAAGGCTGTCTGGGTTCCGGTGGGAACTAATTCTGGACGGCGAAGCCCTGCCGGATAGCTAACACCGTATGTGTGCAACCCATAGAGAGGTTGTAGGTTCGATCTTTTTGCCCGAGGGGCTGTTCGAGAGTGCCTCCCGAAGGGCTGTCCGAGTGACCGTCCGAGAGTCTGTGAGTGCCTCCCGAAGGGCTGTCCGTGACACCGTCCGGGGGACTTTCCGACCGCCTCCCAAAGGGTTGTCCGTGGGACTGTCCGAGGAGCAGACGAGGGAGTACATCCTCGCGGTTGGGAGGTTGTAAATCCTAGCTGCGGGGATCTGCACCGACAATCTACATCAACTCTACTTCCACTGTGCTACGAATCGGTAACGATCAGATCAAAAACCTTGTATGCATCTCCATAGTGATCCTGGGCGTGCTCGCAGTACCGAAATTTTTTGTTTTCTGTCGCATTCCCCTACACGGCGCACGTCGAGCACCTTGTTGAAATGGTGTATGGCTTCGGCGGGGAGGCCGGCATCTAGCGCCGCCACCGCGGCGGTGCAGCAGGAGCTTGACATGCGCACCGTGTCCGCCTCATCCCGCCGGCGGCATCCCGGTAGCCTGGTTGAACTTGGACGACGCCTTTCTGCTGGTAGCAGGCACATTGTCGTGAGAAACTGTCTTCCGACCAGCACACGCTCTCGCGGCGGAACGCGGCCGTGGCGTGGCGGTGGCCGGTCTGGAGAAGCACCATGGCGTCCTCCATTAAGCCGAGATGGAAGCAAGCTTCACCCAAAACCAAGTACCTATACACAAATTGGCAATGGCAATCAGCACTGCTTGCTGCAAAGCGCCATCAATGTTTGATTTGGCAATCAAGATAATGGCGAGTTGTTCTTTTACGTCCACTGGGTCTCAGCTTCGGAGCTCTTGGAGAGGCCGGCGACGACGTGGCGCTTTATCTCAGAGACATCGAGGCAGCAGAGGAACCAGGGGGCCCTGGCGCCGGAGACGGAGAGCTCACGCCCCGGGGAAAGATGGCCCGCGTGGGATGCGCAGGCGAGGTCGAGGCAGCAGAGGAACCAGGGGGCCCTGGCGCCAGAGATGGAGCCGGACGAGCAGGACGTCGAGGAGCAGCTGGCGGTGTCGTCGCCTAGAGCCGGACGAGCAGAACGTCGAGGAGCAGGTGGCGGTGTCGTCGCGGGCGCAGGACGAGCAACGCGCGCCCGGAGCTCGAGCGCGGCATCCATGTGGGGCGACATCTCAAGCGCCGCTGCGACAAGCCCGAGCGCTGCAGCCGCCGCCGAGTCATCCCCGCCATCCCGCAATTTTGCAAAAAAAACCTCGACTGCCTGTGTATTCTAGCTGTTGCGACGACGTGGTCAGTCTATGGACCAGCGCCAAATCAGCAGATACGTAGACAAAATCGTATTTTCTACCGTATATGAACCCCTAGGACAAGTTTAAGGCTTGTATTTTGTGTATTTTGAATTTAGGGGACTAAAGTGAACACTGACTCAAGTTTAGGGACCTACAGTGAATTTTTCTCATTGGGATTTATGCTTAAGATATGATTATACTTGTTGCTCTAAGATGAAGGCTCCACATCTTCCCTTTCAATGTGAATTTAATGAAAATGAATCCTTGGCTTCTTATGCTAATGGTGAATATAATTACTATGATGTGGAACAAATAGAAGAATTTGTTGCTTTTAAGTGTGCTTATGAAATTGAATCTTTGTTTGAAAAGTATGAAGATTGTGATGATGTTCTTTATAGATCTGAAAATTATGCTATACTCAAATATTGCTATGAGAATTATGAATACAATGCCTATATTGATGAATTTATTGAGAAAGTCTCCGCTACCCAAGAAGAGATTAATATTTTGCAGGAATCTATGGAAGAAGAAATTGCTGAAACTGTGAGCTCATTAGATGAAAAAGTTGAGGAGGAGAGCGAAGAACAAAAGGAGGAAGAGCGGATTAGCTACCCGTGCCCACCTTCTGATGAGAGTAACTCTTCAACTCATACATTGTTTAATTTTCCTTCGTGCTTATCGAAGGATGAATTCTATGATCCTTTGGATTTGTTTGAAATATCCATTTTTGATGAACTTATGCTTGCTATGCTTGTGGTCATGATGCCAATATGAATTATGCTTATGAAGATGAACTTGCTATAGTTCCTTATGTTAAACATGAAATTGTTGTTGTTGCACCCACACATGATAGTCCTATTATCTTTTTGAATTCTCCCAACTACACTATATCGGAGAAGTTTGCATTTATTAAGGATTATATTGATGGGTTGCGTCTTACCGTTACACATGATGATTTTGATGGATATAATATGCATGTGCTTGCTGCTCCTACTTGCAATTATTACGAGAGGAACTACATCTCCACCTCTCTATGTTTCCAATACGATAAAATTGCAAGAAACTGTTTATACTATGCATTGGCCTTTACTTGATGTGCATGAATTGTTCTTTTATGACATGCCGATGCATAGGAAGAGAGTTAGACTCCGTTGTTCTATGATATATGTTGTTTTGTGCCCATTACTAAATTATAAATCAGTGTTAATTAAAATTGTCTTTGATATACCTTGGGATCCGGGTGGATCAATTACTTGAGCACATTATGCCTAGCTTAATGGCTTTAAAGAAAGCGCTGCCTGGGAGACAACCCGGAAGTTTTAGAGAGTCATTTTATTCTGTTGTGTGCTTTTAAAAAGTTTAAAAACAAAAAATATAGAGGGGAACCTAAAACTTTTTCAAATAGAAAAGTGAAAATGAGAAAAACGAACACCATTGAAGTGGGGGACGTCCTTGAACTTTGTTCATGCCCATGGAAACTTTGTGAATCTTTCTTACAGAAACTTTTCAAAAATAATAATTGTCCCCTTGTACAAATCCATTGTATTATAAAAATAATGTGCCAAGATTTACCTTTAGGGTGTTTAAATTGCTTGTTTGGTGTGTGCTGTGTAAAAACAGAAACTTTTACTGTAGTGTTTAAATTTCTATATTTTACTGGAACATGCAAAACTTCTGAAATTTTTACTCAGTACTTCTATACAAATTCTTTATTGCATCCTAACTTTTTAGAATTTTTGGAGTTACAGAAGTATCTGTTTCATCTGCATCTTTACAGACTGTCCTGTTTTCACAGATTGCTGTTATAGTTTCTTTATCTGCTTATGTTTGCAATCTTGTTGAGCCCCATTGATTTGGGAGCCATAGAATTTTGATAGCATACAGTGGGTAATGTTTGATTATAATTATAAAATAATGTTACAGAAAGACATGATGGGATTTGATGTTATTTGTACTAACCTCTCTAATAAAAAGTTCGGTTAAGTTTGGTGTGGATGAAGTGTTCAAAGATTGAGGAGGTATCGATATGAGAAGAATAAGGAGAGGCAAGAGTTCAAGCTTGGGGATGCCCAAGGCACCCCAAGTAAATATTCAAGGAGACTCAAGCATCTAAGCTTGGGGATGCCCCGGAAGACATCCCATCTTTCTTCTTCGACAATTATCGGTATGTTTCGGTTTTTGTTTTGTTCACATGATATGCGTAAATTCTTGGAGCGTCTTTTGTGTTTATTTTTGCCCTTTTCTTTTATGCACCATGCTAGTATGAGATAGTCCTTGGTTGATTTATAGAATGCTCTTTGCACTTCACTTATATCTTTTGAGTATGACTTTGTAGAATGCTTCATGTGCTTCACTTATATCTTTTGAAGTTTGGATGCCCGTTTCTCTAGATTTGAAAAACCGTTATTTGTATAATGCTCTTTTGCTTCACTTATATTTATTAGAGCGTGGTCTTTTGTAGAAATAATTAAACTCTCATGCTTCACTTATATATATTCAGAGAGTTAACAGGAATTGGTCATTCACATGGTTAGTCATAAAATCCAACATAAAACTTGTAAATCACTGAATATAATATGTTTGATTTCTTGCAATAGTTTTGTGATATTGAGGCAGTAATATGGGGGCATGCTAGTAAAAGAATTAAAGTTGAGTATATAATAATTTTGATAAGGGAAGTAAGTCTTTACGCAAGTAAATCCTCACGCATGTAAAGTGGTGGCCGCTGACATTAGTAGTGAGGTCGGAGCATATTTTATCATTGATTGATCCTTTGTGTTGTCTAAATTGGGGGTACGCGATGGTTAAATCCTCCCAAACTCCCCCCTAGGGGCATGAGAGTAATACTTTACTTCGAGGGCTTTGAAATTTTCACAATAAGTATATGAGTTCTTGATGACTAATGTGAGTTCATGGACTATACGCACTCTCACCTTTCCGCACATTGCTAGCCTCTTCGGTACCGTGCATTGCCCTTTCTCACCTCGAGAGTTGGTGCATACTTCGCCGGTGCATCCAAACCCCATGATATGATATGCTCTATCACACATAAGCCTCCTTATATCTTCCTCAAAACAGCCACCATACCTACCTATCATGGCATTTCCATAGCCATTCCGAGATATATTGCCATGCAACTTCCATCATCATCATATACATGACTTGAGCATTCATTGTAATATTTCTTTGCATGATCGTAAGATAGCTAGCATGATATTTTCATGGCTTGTCCATTTTTTGATATCTTTGCTACGCTAGCTCATTGCACATCCTGGTACACTACCAAAGGCATTCATATAGAGTCATATTCTTTCAGTTTATCGAGTTGTAAGAATGCATTCTAGAGTGTTGCCCCTACCTGTGAGGATATAAAAAATGAAAAAAAAGAGGCCAAAAAGAGCCAAAAAAAGAGAAAACAAAAAAAGAGAAAAAAAATGAGAGAAAAAGAGAGAGGGGGCACACTACTATCCTTTTACCACACTTGTGCTTCAAAGTAGCACCATGTTCTTCATATAGAGAGTCTCCATGATTTGTCACTTTCATATACTAGTGGGAATTTTACATTATAGAACTTGGCTTGTATATTCCGATGACGGGCTTCGTCAAATGCCCGAGGTCTTCATGATCAAGCAAGTTGGATGCACCCACTTAGTTTCCATAGTGAGCTTTCATACACTTATAGCTCTAGTGCATTCGTTGCATGGCAATCCCTACTCCTCGCATTGATATCGATTGATAGCTAGGCCTCTCCATTGCCTATTGATCCGCCAAGTTGATGCGAGTCTTTCTTACTTTTTAACTTCCCTTATTGATCTCTACCACCGCATTCTATTCCACCCATAGTGCTATGTCCATGGCTCACGCTCATGTATTGAGTGAAGTTGAAAATGCTGAAGCGCGTGAAAAAAAATGATACAATTGCTTGGTTTGGCACCGGGGTACTCTTGATTTGATATATCTATGCAGGGAAGAACGAGCGTGTCATGCTTACGACCACTAAGTGTATAGAGGCTGTTTCCATTAGCTCCATTATTATGAAAGGCAATGATGAATTGCATGCATGTTTTGTATTATTGTTTCAATGTCAAATTGATAGACTATTGCCTTGAATCACTCGTATTCTAATATTCATGCCATGATTAGATTACATGATCAATATTATGCTAGGTAGCATTCCACATCAAAAATTATCTTTTTATCATTTACCTACTCGAGGACGAGCAGGAATTAAGCTTGGGGATGCTGATATGTCTCCGTCATACCTATAATTTTTTATTGTTTCATGCCATTATTTTACAACTTTCACATACTTTTGCCAACAATTTATATGATTTTCTTGGACTACCATATTGATCTAGTGCCCAGTGCCAATTCCTCTTTGTTGCATGTTTTTTGTTTCGCAGAAAATGCATATCAAATGAAGTCCAAACGCGATAAAATTTTACGAAGATTTTTTTTGGAATATATGTGATTTTTGGGAAAAAGAATCAACGCGAGACGATGCTCGAGGGAGCCACGAGCTCAGACGGCGTGCCCCCTACCCTAGGGCACGCCGTGTGAGCCCGTGACACCTCCGTAAGTCGGTTGGGGCCCTTCTTTCACTGCAAGAAAGATAATTTCCAGATAAAATCGTGTTAAAATTTCAGCCCAATCAGAGTTACGGATCTCCGATAATATAAGAAACAGTGATGGGCCAAAAAACAAGAACGTGAAATAGATGAGAAACAGAGAGAGATCCAATCTCGGAGGGCTCCTGCCCTCCAGGAGCCATGGCGGCCATGGACCAGAGGGGGAATCCTTCTCCCATCTAGGGGGAAGGCCAATCAAGAAGAAGAAGGAGGGGGGCTCTCTCCCCCTCTCTCCCGGTGGCGCCGGAACTCCACCGGGGGAACCATCGTGACGGCGATCTACACCAACAACTTCGTCGCCGTCACCACCAAGTTTCTCCCCCTCTATGCAGCGGTGTAACACCTCTTTTCCCCACTGTAATCTCTACTTAAACATGGTGCTTCATGCTATATATTATTACCCAATGATGTATGGCCATCCTATAATGTTTGAGTAGATTCTTTTTGTCCTACGGGTTAATTGTGGTATGGTGTGATTGATATGAGTTGTATGTTGATATGGTGCTGTCCTATGGTGCCCTCCATGTTGCGCAAGCATATGGGAGTACCGTTGTAGGGTTTTGCAATACGTTCATGATTCGCTTATAGTGGGTTGCGAGAGTGTCAGAAACTTAAACCCGAGTAAGAGGGTTGTTGCGTGTGGGAGTAAAGAGGACTTGTTACTTAATGCTATGGTTGGGTTTTACCTTAATGATCTTTAGTAGTTGCGGACGCTTGCTAGAGTTCCAATCATAAGTGCATGTGATCCAAGTACGGAAAGTATGTTACTGTATGCCTCTCCCTCATTGCATATGATAAGTATCTATCGTGTTATATTCAATTGCCTATGGACAATCTTTCTCTTTGTGTTACAAAAAGCTCTTGATACATCTCCAACGTATCTATAATTTTTTATTGTTCCATGCTATTATAGTATCAATCTTGGATGTTTTTATATGCAATTATATATCATTTTTTGGGACTAACCTATTAACCTGTGCCCAGTGCCAGTTGTTGTTTTCTGCTTGTTTTTGGTTTTTCAGGAAATCAGTACCAAACGAAGTCCAAATGCCACGAAACTTTTTGGAGATTTTTTTCTGGACAAAAGAGACCCTGGAGACTTGGAGAGGAGGCCAGAAGGTTCACGGAACCTCCACAAGGCAACAAGGCGCGACCCCAGGGGGGCGCGCCCTGATGCCTTGTGGGGCCCTCGTGGCTCCGTTTGACCTAATTTCACTTCTATAAATTCTCAAATATTGGGAAACCAACAGAGAGCCACCCCGAATAACTTTTATGCCACCGCAAGCCTCTGTTCTTCCGTGATCCCATCTGGAGGCCTTTTCCGGTACTCTGCCGGAGGGGGAATCGATCACGGAGGGCTTCTACATCAACCTTGTTGCCCTTCCGATGATGTGTGAGTAGTTTACCACAGACCTATGGGTCCATAGCTAGTAGCTAGATGGCTTCTTCTCTCTCTTTGATCTTCAATACCATGTTCTCCTCGATGTTCTTGGAGTATTATCTGATGTAATCTTCTTTTGCGGTGTGTTTGTTGGGATCCGATGAATTGTGAGTTTATGATCAGATTATTCATGAGAAATATTTGAGTCTTCTCTGAACTCTTTTATGCATGATTATTATAGCTTTGTACTTCTCTCCGATCTATCGATTTGGTTTGGCCAACTAGATTGGTTTATCTTGCAATGGGAGAGGTGCTTTGTGATGGGTTCAATCTTGCGGTGCTCAATCCCAGTGACAGAAAGGGACATGACACGTATTTGTATTATTGCCATTAAGGATAAAAAGATGGGGTTTAATCATATTGCTTGAGTTTAGTTTGTCTACATCATGTCAATTTGCTTAAGGCGTTACTCTGTTTCATACTTAATACCCTAGATGCATGCTGGATAGCGGTCGATGGGTGGAGTAATAGTAGTAGATGCAGGCAGCAGTCGGTCTACGTGTCTCGGACGTGATGCCTATATACATGATCATTGCCATGAATCTGTCATAATTATTTGTTTTTCTATCAATTGCCCAACAGTAATTTGTTTACCCACCGTATGCTATGCGTTCGAGAGAGAAGCTTCTAGTGAAAACTATGGCCCCCGGGTCTACTTTTATCATATATTAAAATCAAAAATACCTTGCTGCAATTTATTTACTTTTGTTTTATTTAGTATTTTAGTTTATCTATCTACCACTACCAGAATTAATCCTTGCAAATAACCACTAAGAGGATTGACAACCCTCTTATTTGCGTTGGGTGCAAGTGTTTGCTTTTGTGTGTGCAGGTGCGCTTAACGGGGTTTTGCTTGGTTCTCCTACTGGATTGATAACCTTGGTCTTAACTGAGGGAAATACTTATCTCTACTATACTGCATCATCCTCTCCTCTTCGGGGAAATACCAACGCAGTCTACAAGTAGCAGGAAGAATTTCTGGCGCCGTTGTCGGGGAGACATCATCAAAATTACCAAGTACCTTCGCACAAACTATCATCCACTTGCATTTATTTTATCTGCCTTTTTATTTGCATTTGCCTCTCATTTTCATCTCCCCCACTTCTAAAATTATTTTACAAAAACACAAAAATATTTTTTCTTTGCTTGTTTGCTAGTTTGCTTGCTCCGTCGTGATGTCTCAAGAAAATACAAAATTGTGTGACTTTTCTAATACTAATAATAATGATTTTATTAGTACTCCTATTGCTCCTCCCGCCACTAGTGCGGAGTCATGTGACATTAATGATGCTTTGCTTAATCTTGTTATGAAAGAACAATTTTCTGGTAGTCCTAATGAAGATGTTGCATCCCATCTAAATACTTTCGTTGAGCTTTGTGATATGCAAAAGAAAAAAGATGTGGATAATGATATTGTCAAATTAAAATTATTTCCGTTCTCACTACGAGATCGTGCTAAAACTTGGTTTTCATCCTTGCCTAGAAATAGTATTGATTCTTGGGATAAGTGTAAGGATGCTTTTATTACCAAGTACTTTCCTCCCGCTAAGATTATTTCTTTAAGAAATCAAATTGTGAATTTTAAGCAACTTGAGCATGAGCATGTTGCACAATCTTGGGAGAGAATGAAATTAATGATAAGAAATTGCCCAACACATGGCTTAAATTTATGGATGATCATACAAAAAAATTATGCGAGACTAAACTTTGTTTCTAGAAATTTGCTAGACTCTGCCACAGGTGGTACTTTTATGGAAATAACATTAGGAGAAGCTACAAAACTTCTTGACAATATTATGACAAATTATTCTCAATGGCACACTGAACGAACTCCAACTGGTAAGAAGGTAAATTCTGTTGAAGAAATTAATACTTTGAGTGATAAGATGGATGCTCTTATGAAATTGGTTGCTAATAAAAGTGCTTATATTGATCCTAATGATGTGCCATTGTCTACCTTGATTGAGCAAAATAATGATGCTATTGATGTGAATTGTGTCTCTAGAAATAATTTCAACAACAATGCTTATAGGGGTAATTTCAATCCTAGACCGTTTCCTGGAAATTCCTCTAATAATTATGGTAATTCTTATAATAATAAAAGGATACCCTCTGATCTTGAAAGTAATATTAAAGAATTTGTTAATTCGCAAAAGAATTTCAATACTATGATAGAAGAAAAATTGAATAGAGTTGATGAATTGGCTAGGAACATGGATAGAATTGCTCATGATGTTGAAAATCTCAAAACTAAAATTTTTCCACCCAAGCATGATATAAATGAGTCTATTAAATCTATCTATGTCTCCATTAATGAAAGTAAAGAACGGACCGCTAGGTTGAGAGCTAAGCGAGAATTCCTAGAAAAAGCGATTCCACCCGGTTTCTATCGTAGTAATGATGAAGATATTAAAATGATTGGTGTCACTCCTAGTGAATTATTATTTAGTAATATAAAACTTGATGAAAAAGGGACTGGAGAAGAGTCAACTTTAGATAGAAGGAGTCCCAATTGCTTGGAGGGTGATAATCTTAATGATAAAAATGAAAAAAGTGGGTTTGGAGAGGTCAAAACTTTAAATAGTAATGCACCCACTACTTTGGATTACAAGGACTTTAATTATGATAGTTGTTATTTAATTGAGTGTATTCCTTGTTGCAATCCAGGATTAATTCACCAAATGCATATGAACAAAATAAAGTTTTCACTAAACATATTGTAGAAGCCATGATGAAAGCGCATGAAGAAAAACTTGAGTTGGAAGTTTCAATTCCTAGAAAATTACAAGATGAATGGGAACCCACTATTAAAGTCAAAATTAAAGATTATGAATGTAATGCTCTATGTGATCTTGGTGCTAGCGTTTCCACTATACCAAAATCTTTGTGTGATGTGCTAGGTCTCACCGATATGGATCCTTGTTCCCTCAATTTGCATCTTGCGGATTCCACTATTAAAAAGCCATTGGGTAGAATAAATGATGTGCTTATTCTTGCAAATAGAAATTATGTGCCCGTGGATTTTATTGTTCTTGATATTGAATGCAATCCTTCTTGCCCCATAATACTTGGTAGGCCTTTCCTACGAACAACAGGTGCTATTATTGATATGAAAGAAGGTAATATAAGATTTCAATTTCCATTAAAGAAAGGGATGGAACACTTCCCTAGAAAGAGAATTAAGGCACCTTATGAATCTATTATGAGGGCCACCTATGGAATTAACTTGAAGGATGACAACACTTGAAACTATGCATTATGCCTAGCTAGGGGCATAAAACAATAGCGCTTGTTGGGAGGCAGCCCAATGAATAAAATAAATTTTTGTTTTTACTTTATGTTTTTGTGTGTTTACACAATTATAGCCTCTGTTATGATTGTGTTTTTATCTTTTAATTAGTGTTTGTGCCAAGTAATACCTTTGGGATGATTTGGATGATAGTATAATTGATGCTGTTTGAAAACAGAAACTTTTGCGCCCAGTGCTGGAATGTTTATTTTTCGCTGGAACGTCAGAACCTTCTGAATTTTTTACACAATATTGATATATGAATTTCCCACGTTGTCCTAATTTTTCAGAATTTTTGTAGTTACAGAAGTATGACATTAATTCAGATTTTTACATACGGTTCTGTTTTAGACAGATTCTGTTTTTGTTGCATAGTTTGCTTATTTTGATGAATCTATGGATCGTATCGGGGGTATCAGTCATGGAGAAGTTGGAGTACAGTAGCATAATGCCAATATTAAATATGAATCAATTTACAACAGTACCTAAAGTTTGAGGTTTGTTTGTTATACTAACGGATCTCACGAGGTTTCTGTTGAGTTTTGTGTGCTAAAGTTTTCAAGTTTTGGGTGAGACTACGATGGATAAAGGAATAAGGAGCGGCAAGAGCCTAAGCTTGGGGATGCCCAAGGCACCCCAAAGTAATATTCAAGGAATACTCAAGTGTCTAAGCTTGGGGATGCCCCGGAAGGCATCCCCTCTTTCGTCTACAATCTATCGGTAACTCACTTGGAGCTATATTTTTATTCATCACATGATATGTGTTTTACTTGGAGCGTCTTGTGATATAGTTTGTTTGCTTTTGTTTAATTTTTAGTTTGTCACAATCATATTTGCTGAACACACCTTTTTGAGAGGGACACACATTATTCGTGATTTGTTAGAATACTCTATGTGATTCACTTATATCTTTTGAGCTAGGCAGTTGCTCTAGTGCTTCACTTATATCTTTTAGAGCACGGTTGTGGTTATATTTCAAAGAAATAGTTGCACTCTCATGCTTCACTTATATATTTTTGAGAGTATAATGAATAGGAATGGTAATATGCACGGGTTATGAATTTGGTCCTAATATGATAGGTATTCAAGAAGGATATAATAAAAACTTTCATGCAGATCACTGAATATGATAAGTTTGATTCCTTGCAATAGTTTTGAGATATTAAGATGGTAATATGTGGGAGGTGCTAGTAGATAATTGTGGTTTAGTAAGAATATTGGTGTTAAGGTTTGTGATTCCCGAAGCATGCACGTATGATCTGTCGTTATGCTAAGAAGTTGGAGCATGATTTATTCTTGATTGTCTACCTTATGAGTGGCGGTCGGGGACGGGCGATGGTCTTTTCCTACCAATCTATCCCCCTAGGGGCATGCGTATAGTACTTTGCTTTGAGGGCTAATAAACTTTTGCAATAAGTATGTGAGTTCTTTATGACTAATGTGAGTCCATGGATTATACGCACTCTCACATTTCCACAATTTGCTAGCCTCTTCGGTACCGTGCATTGCCCTTTCTCATATCGAGAGTTGGTGCAAACTTCGCCGGTGCATCCAACCCCCGTGATATGATACGCTCTATCACACATAAGCCTCCTTATATCTTTCTCAAAACAGCCACCATACCTACCTATCATGGCATTTCCATAGCCATTCCGAGATATATTGCCATGCAACTTCCACCGTTCCATTTTTATGACTCACATCATCATTGTCATATTGCTTTGCATGATCATATAGCTAACATAGTATTTGTGCCTCAGCCACCGTTCATCATTTTTATACATGTTACACTAGTATCATTGCACATCCTGGTAAACTGCCAGAGGCATTCATATAGAGTCATATTTTTGTTCTAGATTCGAGTTGTAATTTTCTTTTGAGTTGTAAGTAAATAGAAGTATGATGATCATCATTATTAGAGCATTTTCCTAGTGAGGAAATAAAAAAAGAGGTCAAAAAGAGCCCAAGAAAAAAAGAGGCCAAAAAGAGCCCGCCAAAAAAATGAGAGAAAAGGAGAGAAGGGGCAATGATACTATCCTTTTCCATACTTGTGCTTCAAAGTAGCACCATGTTTTTCATATAGAGAGTCTCATGTTTAGTCACTTTCATATGCTAGTGGGAATTTTTCATTATAGAACTTGGCTTGTATATTCCGATGATGGGCTTCCTCAAATGCCCGAGGTCTTCATGAGCAAGCAAGTTGGATGCACACCCACTTAGTTTTCATGTTGAGCTTTCATACACTTATAGCTCTTAGTGCATCAGTTGCATGGCAATCCCTACTCCTCGCATTGACATCAATTGATGGGCATCTCCATAGCCCGTTGATTAGCCTCATCGATGTGAGACTATCTTCTTATTTTTGACTTCCCCTTATTGATCTCTACCACCACACTCTATTCCACCCATAGTGTTATATCCATGGCTTGCGCTCATGTATTGCGTGGGGGTTGAAAAAGCTGAAGCGCGTTAAAAAGTTTGAACCAATTGCTTGGTTTGTCATCGGGGTAGTGCATGATAAATATTTTGTGTTAAGAAGATGGAGCATGACAGGAATATATGATTTTGTAGGGATAACGTTCTTTAGCATTTTTATTTTGAAAGACATGATTGTTTATTAGTATGCCTGAGTATTGATGTCTTTATGTCAAACTATAGACTATTGCTTTGAATCATTCGGATCTTATTATTCACACCGTAAGAGAAAGATTACATGATGAAACATGTTAAGTAGCATTCCAGATCAAAAATTCTGTTTTTATCATTTACCTACTCGAGGACGAGCAGGAATTAAGCTTGGGGATGCTTGATACGTCTCCAACGTATCTATAATTTTTTATTGTTCCATGCTATTATAGTATCAATCTTGGATGTTTTTATATGCAATTATATATCATTTTTTGGGACTAACCTATTAACCTAGTGCCCAGTGCCAGTTGCTGTTTTCTGCTTGTTTTTTATTTTTCAGGAAATCAGTACCAAACGAAGTCCAAATGCCACGAAACTTTTTGGAGATTTTTTTCTGGACAAAAAAGACCCTGGAGACTTGGAGAGGAGGCCAGAAGGTTCACGAAGCCTCCACAAGGCAACAGGGCGCGGCCCCAGGGGGCGCGCCCTGATGCCTTGTGGGGCCCTCGTGGCTCCGTTTGACCTAATTCCACTTCTATAATTTCTCAAATATTGGGAAACCAACAGAGAGCCGCCCCGAATAACTTATACACCACCGCAAGCCTCTGTTCTTCCACGATCCCATCTGGAGGCATTTTCCGGTACTCTGCCGGAGAGGGAATCGATCACGGAGGGCTTCTACATCAACCTTGCTGCCCTTCTGATGATGTGTGAGTAGTTTACCACAGACCTACGGGTCCATAGCTAGTAGCTAGATGGCTTCTTCTCTCTCTTTGATCTTCAATACCATGTTCTCCTCGATGTTCTTGGAGTTCTATCCGATGTAATCTTCTTTTGCGGTGTGTTTGTTGGGATCTGATGAATTGTGAGTTTATGATCAGATTATTCATGAGAAATATTTTAGTCTTCTCTGAACTCTTTTATGCATGATTATTATAGCTTTGTATTTCTCTCCGATCTATCGATTTGGTTTGGCCAACTAGATTGGTTTATCTTGCAATGGGAGAGGTGCTTTGTGATGGGTTCAATCTTGCGGTGCTCAATCCCAGTGACAGAAAGGGACATGACACGTATTTGTATTGTTGCCATTAAGGATAAAAGGATGGGGTTTAATCATATTGCTTGAGTTTACTTTGTCTACGTCATGTCATCTTGCTTAAGGCGTTACTCTGTTTCATACTTAATACCCTAGATGCATGCTGGATAGCGGTCGATGGGTGGAGTAATAGTAGTAGATGCAGGCAGGAGTCGGTCTACTTGTCTCGGACGTGATGCCTATATACATGATCATTTCCATGAATCCGTCATAATTATTTGCTTTTCTATCAATTGCCCAACAGTAATTTGTTTACCCACTGTATGTTATGCGTTCGAGAGAGAAGCCTCTAGTGAAAACTATGGCCCCCGGGTCTACTTTTATCATATATTAAAATCAAAAATACCTTGCTGCAATTTATTTACTTTTATTTTATTTGGTATTTTAGTTTATCTATCTACCACTATCAGAATTAATTCTTGCAGATAACCGCTAAGAGGATTGACAACCCTCTTATTTGCGTTGGGTGCAAGTGTTTGCTTTTGTGTGTGCAGGTGCGCTTAACGGGATTTTGCTTAGTTCTCCTACTGAATTGATAACCTTGGTTCTTAACTGAGGGAAATACTTATCTCTACTATACTGCATCATCCTCTCCTCTTCGGGGAAATACCAACGCAGTCTACAAGTAGCAGCTCTCTACTAAAACAAACTAACTTTTATTATCTAGCTAAGTACTTCTAGTTTTATTCTTGCAAACTTATCCCACTACACCTACAAAGTAGTTTTATTCTTGTTCTAAGTAAAGCGAACGTTAAGTGTGCGTAGAGTTGTATCGGTGGTCGATAGAACTTGAAGGGAATATTAATTTTACCTTTAGCTCCTCGTTGGGTTCGATACTCTTACTTATCGAAAAAGGCTACAACTGATCCCCTATATTTGTGGGTTATCATCCATATTTTGGCAGTGGATTGGAGCAACCACACTCTTGGAACAATTAGTGACAAGGTCGGTGACTTCCCTGAAGTTCTTTTGAGTGTTGGAAAATTATTGGATGTCTTCTTTGATGGGTGCAATGAAAATAGCGGCATCATCCGCAAATAGAGAGGCACGGATGGGCATGGCCCGCCCACCAAGCATATGAAGATGAAGTTGGGACGTGGCTTTCACAAGAATGTGATGCGGTGGATTGATAGCGAGTACGAAGAGCAATGGGGAGATAGGATCTCCTTGTCGCAACCCATGACCCAGCTTAATAGGATCACCAGGAACCCCATTGAGAAGAACACGTGATGAGGCCAAGAACAACAAGGCCGAAACCTAGTCTCTGAAGCGAGTCAGGAAGCCATGGTGACGCAACAAAGTCAAGGAGGTAGTCTCATCACACGGAGTCAAAGGCTTTTTTATGTCAAGCTTGAAGAGCAACACCAGTATCTTTCTAGGTGGAAGCGCTTCGCAAGGTTGCGCACATACATAAAGTCATTGTGGATGCATCTTTTTTATATGAAGGCACTTTGGGATTGTGAGACGAGCTCGTTCATGTGTGGGGCGAGGCGGTTGGACATCGTCTTAGCAATGAGCTTAGCAGCAGAATGAATAAGACAAGTGGAACAGAAGTCAGTAATGTCCTTGTCCCCATCCTTCTTTGGGATAAGAGCAATATCGGGGGAGTTCAACCAATGGAATTGAGCAGCAAGGATGTCGGAAATGTGGTTGATGACAAGCATAATGTCTTATTTGATAGTATCCAAACATGCCATGAAAAGGCGTCCGTGAAACCATCAGGGCCTGGCGCTTAGTCACTTGGTATGGCAAACAAGGCTCTCTTGGCCTCCTCCTCGGTAAAAGCCTCTCCTTGGTCCTGAAGATCACAGCTGGGAGTGGGGATGATCTCCTAACTGAGGTCAATCTCTCATGAAGGTCCCTTTTTAGCGGCGCTCTTGTGGTGGTGGACAGTTGAAAGGATCTAGATGACGACTAGAGGGGGGGTGAATAGGCGTTTTAAAACTGTTACGGATTTGGCTTTATCCTAATGCGGAATTGAACTAAATGGATACCTTTCAAGCACAAATCCTAAATATGCTAGGCTCATCTAAGTGCACCAACAACCTATGCTAAACAAGAGGCACTTAAGGAAACTAGCAAGCACAAACTATATCACAAGATATGGAAATGTAGGAACAACAAAGCAATTCAACTAGCACAAGATATATCAATGAGAGCAAGTATGAAATGCGGAAAGTAAAGGGTGTGGGTATGAGATAACCACAAGTGAGTCGGGGACGCGGATTTATCCCGAAGTTCACACTCATGAGAGTGCTAATCTCCGTTAGAGCGGTGCCGAAGCCAAAGCTTCGGGGCGCCACCAAGTGGCTCACCGTATTCTCCCTTTCGAGTCACCCCCAACGGATGAGCCTCGATTCACTCGGGGTTGGTCTTGAAGGCGACCACCACACCTTTACAAACTTCTCCGGAGCACACCACAAATACGGAAGCTTCCGGAGGAACTTGGCCACCTAGGCCACTTCACACCCTTCCCTGGAGCACACCACAAAAGGAAGCTTCCGGAGGAACCTTGGCCACCTAGGCCTCTTCACAATCTTCTCAAGAAAATCACCAAACCGTCTAGGAGGCGGAAACCTCCAAGAGTAATAAAATCACGAACTCTCACTCGAACTAATCGATGCGGGGAGCTCAAACCAATGCAACAAATGCAATGCAAGGTCAAGCAACAAATGCTCAACACACTCTCTCAATCTCACAAGATGCAACTTAAGAAAGTAGGAGATTGAAGAGAGAAGTAGTAATGGAGGAGATCAACAAATGACTCACAAATCCATCCACAAATCCCCCTTCACATAGAGGGGAGATAGGGGTTTGGGAGAGGTGGTAAGAGGCTCAAAATGGTGTTTAGAAAGTGTTAAAACCAACCCCCAACCGGTGGGAGGAAGGAGCCCTTAAATAGCCAAAACCCAAAACTAGCCGTTGGGGCTCCAACGGACAGTTGGGGCTCCAACGGACACTTCCTGGACACCCCGTGCCCACGGGGGTTGGGACCCCGTGCCCACGGGGCCCCGTGTGCACGGTACAAGGCCAAACAGCCCCATGCGCACGGGGTACCCAGGACAGCCTGCAGCAGCCCATTGAAACAAGCATAACTTTGGCATACGAACTTCGAATTCGATGATCTTGGGCTCGTTTTGAAGCTATGGAAAAGCCCAAGGTCCTCACATAGAGAACTACCCAAGATCAACAAGAAAGAAAGATGCAAATTATGCAAAGGTTTGAGCTCTCTACATGCGACGTGATCAAGCTACTCGTCCGAAAGTCCCTCTTGATAGTACGGCTATCAAACCTATAATCCGGTCTCCCACCAAGCACTATGAGACCGGAAAAACTAGGAAAACCTAGCTAAGTTATACCTTTGCCTTGCATATTCAACTTGAGCTTGATGATGACTTTAATGCTTGCCTCAAGTTCCTTTCTTGTCCACAACCACTTGGTGAAGATACTCGAATTGCTTCCTCGTAATGCAATGAGGGAAGCCTTAACTTAAGCCCATCTTCACATGCATATTATCATGATGTGGACCGCAAGCTTCAAAGCATATAACCTTCGGCTTCTCATCTTGCACTTGGACTCCTCGAACCCGATGACCATCACCACTTGATGTCATCCACACATAGGCTACTTGAAATCTTTCCTTTTGATGCAAGCCCATGAGAAACACCTAACCCACATAGACATAACAAACACATAGCATGGGTTAGGTAACAAAGCACAATTCATAACTACTTACCATACCACTAGATCACTTGATCCCATGTGGTACAATGTTTGCGCTTTGTGAGTTGACCATCTAGATATAATCTTCGAGCTTCATCTTGGTCAACCAACATCTTTACTTTATGCCCCATATTGGTTTCTTGAAAGCCACAATGAACTCTTCATTTCCCTTCATTGCTTCAAGACTATATCACCAAAGACTCTTTCATGACCATATCAAATTCCACTATGAATATTATCTTGGTCACCACTTGCCCTTCTAAAAACTCCATCACAAGCTCTTGAGAGGCACAATAAATTCTTCACTCCAGTTGCTTGCTTCAAGACTTGATCAACCGAAACCCAACACATGAGCTCACCATGATCTTGTCTTGAAACCATAACTTGAATTCTTCTCTTTGATTATTCTCTCAAGCCCTTGATCCTTAAAAGCCCAAATATGTCAATCTTTGAGATCCTCCAATGAACTCCACCATGAACATAAATAGATTAGGCATTGAAATCAATCTTGATGGCTTCAATAGAAATTCCCGAGGACCAACTTGAAACCTCACTGGACATGGGATCTCGAAAGCCAAAAACCTAGGCCCCGTTAACACGGGGTATCCAGAGAGTTGACACTCGACCCCGTGCACACGGTACAAGCCCGTGAGCACGGGGTATCCAGAGAGGGATACCATAAGGACTTCTTCGGATGCTTTGATGGCATTCTTCACAAAACAACCCAAAGCACTTCAAGCATCACTATGGAACATATCTTTATATAAGATTCAATGCACTTGATGCTCCATAGGAATTTGTCATTTAATTCCAAAGCTTAGAGCAAATATATCTTCATATATATGGACTTCATCCTTGATTCCATCCAATATCCTTGAGGCACCATCTATGGACAAAACCTTCAAATATATCTCATTGAAAACATTAGTCCATAGAGATCGTCATTAATTACCAAAACCACACTTAGGGGCTACATGCCCTTTCAACAGTTTTTTTCTTGTGCTCATGCTCGGTGACCCAACCGTGGTTGTGCTTGAGACGATGAATGAAATTTTTTTCTCCTTCTATGGTTGACACGGAGATGAAATTAGCGGATGTTGGCGCCTCCTTCTTTGAGGTTAGTAATTCTAGAGTTTTGTTGTTTCAAGCCTTTTCAAGAACAACCAAGATAATGGTCTTTCTCTTTAGCCTTTTACATAGGTCTCTCTCATCCAGACTAGCTCCATTTCCTCTTGCGCCAAATCAAGGTGAAGTATGACCTCGAGCGCCATGTGAAATTGAACCCTCGAGTTAGCAAAGACGTCTTGCTCCACCTACGTATCCTCTGATTAGTCTTATTGAGCTTGTGGAAAAGCCTTTGATAGGGCTCAACATGGGTTGATTCTTCATTCCAAGCCTCATGAAACACACTTTGGAAACCCGGCAATTTGATCCAATAGTTTTCAAAGCGGAAGGATTCGAGTCTTTTGTGACCATCTTCATTGCCAAGCAAAAGCGGACAGTGGTCCGAAAGTGAGGATGAAAGGGCGGGAAGGGTTTGAGTGTCGAAAGCGATGTCCCAATCCTCATTGCAAAAGAAACTATCAAGCTTGATCATGGTCGGGTTGTTAATTTTGCTCATTACTCCAAGTGAACTTCCTATTTTGGAGGTGAATTTCCTTGAGCTCGCAAGAATTCAAGGCGTTGCGGAAGCGGACGGGGCGGCTTTGGTCAACATTCGCTTGATTTTAATCTCTTGCCTGGTATATTTGGTTGAAGTCTCCATTGACAAGCCATTTAGTTCCCACGGCCGATTTTTGCGAGGTGAGCTCTTGAAAAAAAACATCTGTGTGACAACAACAACACCAACCTCATCCCAGAGTAACAAGATGCCTCCTCTAGTTCCAGTGGCTGGCCTTTGAGAGTACTTTTGAGGCACTGGCCACCAAGGTAAGTAGTGATGAAGGGATCAATGGATTACAACTTCGATTCTTGGATGCAAACAAGTTGGCAGGAAGAGGCAGCGATGGTTTCATGAATAGTGGCTCGTCTATTTGGACAATTTAACCCAGGGATATTCCAGCAATGACTGACAAATTGAAGTCTAACATGGATGAACTAGGGATACATCAGGATAGCAATAGATAAAACATAGTCTCACCAGGACCAACGATAGCAGCTTCTTTTCACCCCCCCCCCCCCAATTGCATCCGTGGGTAGTCCCATCGTCGGCAGCTACGACACTGCCCCTCGCTGATGATAGCACCACGCCTCCTCGCCGTCCTAGTCATAACACCGTGCCTCGCTGGTTCCAGCAATACACCTAACCGGTTGCAGCATTGCGCCCCCACGGGTGCCGCCCCTGGTTGCAGCATCAGTAGAGACGACGGAGTGGCTCACAAAAACCCGCTATCTCTGGTTCCAGCAAATTTTGGCACTGAGTTGTAGCATTTCACATCGCTGGTCGCAGCTCCGCCGTGCGCCAGTTGTAACCCCGATCTCTCAAGTTCCAGTAAAAAAGGCAACAGTTGTAACAAATGGCGCTGCATGTAGGGGTGGATTAATGAGCTGCTCAGTTCATTAAGGCTCTGCTCGTTAAGCTTATCGAGCAGAAAACCATGCTGGACTTTGTTCATTTGAAGCTCGTTAAGCTAGTGAGCGCTCGCAAGCACTCATTAACAGACTATGATGTGGTACGACCTGCAGGATGAGAGTGATAGGTATGACTTTTACGAATAAGATGGTGACTACGGAGGAGGTGCTATAGTTTGCTGCCTCCTATGGGTGTCGATTAGATTGAATAGATGGATTGAGTAGCTATGACAATATTGTAACATAAGATAAAAATATGTGTCGTGTGTACTAACGAGCTTAACGTGTTGCTCCTGAAACTCGTTAGCTCATTCATTAAGCTTGTTAAGCTTAACGAGCTAAAATCAGTGATTGGCTCTGTTCATTAAGAAGCGAGCTACGAACTTAACGAGACGAGCTATCGAGCGCTCATTAAGCTCGCGATATACAAGCTTTTGGTCGAGATCTAGCTGCAGGTTGCAGCTATGCCGCACGCCGGTCATAGCATTTCACCGCTGGTTGCAGCTCCGCTGTGCACTAGTCGTAGCCCCGGTCTTGAGGCGGCCGCCAATTCGCCGGAGTGGGACCGATGGTGGGTGTCGTCGGTTTCGCGTGCGATGGTGCAGGGCGGTGACCGGAGGCCGCGCTCCCACAACAACTCCGCTCGCGGGGATGGAGAAAAATCCCACAGGTGGGGTCGTTGGGGTTTGGGGTGCGGTCCTGCGTGGGAGGATGGGGTTGCCGCCGGCGGCCAGATCTGGAGAAGCGAGAGGAAGACGATGTGCACGTGTCATAGGATTACCCCTGATCCAACAAAGCGCGCACGACCGGCACAAACTTCGGCAGGTTAACCGGTAGGAAACATTTACCATTATTTATGCTCTATTTGCTGTGGAAAATACAAAAAAGGACTAAACAGACGTTAGAAGCTACAGCAGCAAAAGTGGGCTTGCCGGCTGACGGGCCAGTCGGTCCTGACCGAGCTGGGTGCAGGCCGAGCCAAGCCAGGAATTCTGGCCCGTTTGTTTCTCGGTCCGGTCCGAGCTGGCGACCGGTCCAAAGGCCAACCGGACCGAGGAGGCACGGAAGGAACGGGTTCAGTCGGAGACCTTCGGTAGAAGAAGAGATACCAGAAGGGAGAGGGGACGCCGGCGATCCACGAGTTGATTGGGATCCAAACCGTAGAATTCGGAGCAGATGCAACCTCCATAAACCCCAGCCTCAGCTCGCACCTCGCAGCCCCAACAGACGCCGTCAGAGGAAGCCATTGTGCGATCTGCGCCCAAGTCCGTCCAGGTCTTTCTCCTCTCTCCGACTTTCGCTTTCGCTTTCGCTTTCGCCTTCGCCTTCGCCTTCTACGTTGGAGGGTTTCCACTTCCAGGGCTCGGCATGCAGTGCGACTTGGCGTTGACTTTTTTGGTGCCCTTACTATGGCTCGATAACCAATTTTACTTGCAGGGGAAGAGCAAGGACCAGAGCTATGGGCAACTCCGGCAGCGCAGGTATGTTCGTCTGCCCAATTCAACTTCAGACTGTTTCTGCTATAAACAAAAAGTCTGACGCCAATTCACAACAATCCCTTTCAAGTACAAGTCAGGTTTAAAACACGAGACTGATTGAGGAATCACTTGCCGTCACCATCATGCCAATGAATTGATGAGATGACTTCATAGTGCTGCATACTCATGTGTTGAATTGAATGTAGCACCTTTTTTGCAGAAACACCATCAATGCATTACAGCGTTGGTCCTAATGCTTATTGTTAACAACCAATAGTAGAGACTATATATATTGCTTAATCGACGAAGGGGCTAAAGGGGGAGGTTCCCGCCCTTGATTTTCCGCTCTTAGGTACAAGTGAGATCTTTCTGAGAATAAACTCGGGTAGAACCCCAGCGGAGTCCCCATGGGGAGGATCCGAATGTGTGCGGGTGGGTGGGTGGGTGGGCGGGTTCAACAACCGGAACTCCTGCCACTGAGCTAGCGCTTAGTTCTCACTATTTATTTATATATTAGTGAAAAACGCATGTTCTGTCGTTTGTACCCCAGATTCGTGACATGATAAATACCACAATATATTAGTGGTCACTTCTTACAAATCAACGTCACTTCAGATATTCCAACTGGACATATTAGTTTGATCTTTAAGCATGGAACCAAAGAACTCTACTTCTAGTATATTTACAGTTAACACTTTTATTATGTTGTAGTGTAGTCATGTTTTGCTTAGATTTTTTGTATGATTGTAAGACTCTAATTGTAATGCCGCCAAGTTGTGTTCAAAGTTAATGGGTGTACCTGCCTACACCCAAGCTCAGCTGGAACTTTCTGATTTCATAACTGACCACATTCTTCAAATACATTTTCCCGGGTATGCAATTGTATTTGAAGTGGAGTGTCACTTCCCATTCTTGTCAACAGGTACATCGGCATGTATCCGCGTGGTGAGAGGCACGTCACTGATTGGCTCACCTTGGGATTGTACCTAGAGTCCTCAGATGAGCTCTTTATCGAGTCCAGGAAGGTGATTCAAATTACTATGTCCATCCTGGACCAAAAGAATGGGAAATACTTCACTAAAACTACAGGTTCTGATCTCCCTAGCAACTATAGTGTGGTGTGTGAAATACAGTTTGTAACCCCCTCATAATTACCGTTGATCTTACTTTTGAGGTGATCGCAGATCTCTTGGTGTGTACACATCCAGAAGGTTGGGGATGGTACAACTTCTTGCCACTCAAGGAACTCCAGGATATGTCCAGAGGCTATCTTATAGAATCGAAGTGCGTCCTCAAGGCAGATTTCACTATCTTTGGGTCATCGAATGACGGCTAGATCTTTACCTCGTGGCCGGATGTAGAGTCATCCTGCTACTAGTTAAGAGTTATATATATGAGATGGTGTTTCTGGTTTGTTTGATGTTCTTATATGGTACTAAAGATGAACTAGTTCACAAGAAGTCGAGAAATGATTTCTAGGTATATTGCCTCTAATATATCATTTCAAGTACTTCTTTTTGTTTTGCGAATGAGTGTACTTTTTTTGCGAATGAGTGTATTGATGATGTTCCTGCGATGCGATCATGTTGTCAGTTGATGAGTTTCTTTAGCATGTGGTTCCATGATCCCATCTTCATTGCCTCGGGCATTTTCAAACGTCGGCCAACAAGAGGTTAAGTGTTATTTGTTTATGGACGCGCATAGGGAGGGGACGTTCCACAGAATTGTTAAACAGTTGTGCTGTATATTTTCTCTTTTGGGAAGACCTCAGTTATACTCTTGAAATGTCAAACTGCACTCGGTTGTTGTCCTGTAACTTTCTCTTCACAACATTCAGGTAATATAGGATGAGCATCCTTGTACGTTTCTTGTGTACATCAGATCCTGCTATGGTCAGAGCCTCAGAGGCTATCATAACTCGTTGACTGTCATGCGGTGTTGTTGGGAAGTGATGTTGTCGAGTGGTACCCCCTCCCCTGCGATCTTTTCTTTGTGTGTGTGTGTGTGTGCAATGGCTCAACACAGCAGAGTGGATGACCCTGACCCGTGCATGTCCATTGGATTTTCAGTCGACAGCTACAGGTAACCGGGAATTTCAGACTCGTCTCTATCCTCGACAGCAACAGCAGGAGCAGCCCCACGACAGATTGACCAAATGAGTTTCGATCAGCAGTCCTACCATGTACTCAATTCAACGAGTGCAAATTTTGACTAAAGAAGGCACATGACATTTCGATTCAAACTGCGAGTAATAATAGATCAAAGATGATGGAGTAACAACCAGACTGATCCGAATTAAGTAACTGACAGTATAATTTAACTATATGTATACAAGATCAGAAGGATCTTGCAAGCCCACTCCCCTAACACCTGAATACTGTGCACATCAGAAACACTTCCATCAGTCAGCACAGTGTACCTTGGCGATTTTAAAAGTGGACATCCGAAGCTCTTTGCGATCAAAGTCTGCGATGTTTGCCGGTCACAGCCCCATTAGTTACCATTAACCTGCCTGATTTAAAGCCACGCCTACTACATTATCGGTTTGAGACGCTTCATGGAGTTTTGCTTTACAATACCTGTGTGTGCTCATCAAAAGCTTAGTAATAGTCATTGCTGGGAACATTAGAATATGCTAAATTGCATTACAGTAAGAGCATGAGAATAAGATAACTACTATGTTACATTAAGATTGAACTGCTTGGTCGCCTTTGTGGTTCAGGGCTGAATGTATGTTAGCAGTTCCTCGTGTGAACTGGCCAGCAGACCATGCGTTAGTATGCCTACATCCATCAACTTCAACTAGCCTTTGTGCAGGGCGCAAAGAACCGAAACATGATTATTTGTAAGTAACTTTAGAAAATTATAAACAACTGCCTGTCAGTGCACATTGTCTTAAAAGATGATTGTGCTTAGCTTCGAGTTTGATAATAAGAACATTAATTGATGGAGTACCTTGCAAGACTTAATTAATATTTATTGTCTCAATAAAAAATTAAAAATACATCTGAACAACACAGAGGTTCCAGCATACACTACCAATCATCACGTCCCTTTGGGGGCATCCGATAAAATTAGAACGACACTACCAATCATCACACGGGACCCAGGCCCTAAAAGTAAGGTAAATTAGCAAATGGACAACAGCAGGAGAAATGACTAACCAATAGCTGACTAAAAACCAGACTTTCACAACAAAACTCCACCACCCAACGAGTATATACAGTAAAACACTTCCACAGCTACTGCTGCTCGACGACCTGGACCATCTTCTTCAGAGTTAACGAGTTTAGGTAACCATTATCATGGGTCTCCATCAAGCGACACCTGCATCGAAGAAATCGAGCATTATTATATACTAGGACAATTACTAAATGACATGACTTGAGGAAGTGAAGAGAGGCAGGTGAGTACTTACAGCAATTAGTCTTCAGCCTCTATTCTATACTTCAACATGTTCAAAATGTAGCTCCTAACTGTCTTATTTTTCCTCTATTTTCTGTGGAAAATACAGAAAAAGGACTAAATAGAGGCTAAACAGAGACGTTAGAAGCTAGCTACAGCAGGAAAAGTGGGCCTGCCGGCTGACAGGCCGAGCCAAGCCAGGAATGTTGGCCCCTTCCTTTCTCGATCCGGCCCGAGCTGAGCCCGCTGGCGGCTGGTCCAAAGGCTAACCGGGCCGCGACCGAGGAGGGCCACGGAACGGGTTCAGTCCTCCTCGGTAGAAGAGAGAGGAGGGAGAAAAATCCCGGAATCGTCCAATTATCGGAAACCAGCCGTGGTTAGGATTCAAACCGTAGAATTCGGGGCAGAGGAGGCAGCCTCCATAAAACATCTCCCTGAGCTCAAGTCGCAGCCCCAACACATGCCGTCCGTCCGAGGAAGCCGAGCCATTGTGCAATCTGCGCCCAAGTCCAGTCCAGCCAGGTCTTTCTCCTCTCTCTCCGATTTTTGCTTTAGCCTTCTATACGTCGGAGGCTTTCGACTTTCAGGGCTCGGCAGTGCGACTTACAGTAGTAAGTATTGACTTTCTTGGTGATCGTCTGCGAAACAAATCAGGTTTAGGTTATTTCGTACTAGTAGCTAGGTTCTTATTATTAGTATATTTGATTGACTTACCTACTGAAACCGCCGCATGAATGAATAAAAAAAATTGGAGTATGCCTTAGCACCTGTTTGATCAAGCTATATATGAAGCCTCTTTATCTATTAATTAGCCATCATCTTCATTGTGTTGTGCCCTTTCTTTTTTTTCTTTTTGTTTTTTGCGGGCTCATTGTGTTGTGCCCTTGCCATGGCGCGATTATCAATTTCACTTGCAGGCGAAGAGCAAGGGGCAGAGAGAGCTATGGGCAACGCCGGCAGCACAGGTATGTTTGTCCGCCCAACTCAACTTCAGACTGTTTCTGCCATAAACAAAAAGTCTGACGCGATTCACACCAATCCCTTTTAAGTACATGTCAGGTTAAAAGTTAAAACATACGAGACTGTAGCTTTATTTAAATTGAGGAAGCGCTTGCCGTCACCATCATGTCGATGAATCGACAAGATGACTGCATACTCGTGGGTTGAATGTAGCACGCTTTTTGCAGAAACAGCATCAGTGCATTACAGTGTTGGTCCTAATGCTTGTTGATTACAACCAGCAGTAGAGACTATTTATATATGAGAAAAAGGGGCTAAAGGGGGAGGGTCCCTTCCTTAACTTTCCACTGTTAGGTAGAAGTGAGATCTCTCCGCGAATAAACTCGGATAGCATCCCCATGGGGAGGATTCAAATGCGGGTGGGCGGGTTCAACAACCTGATCACTCTTGCCACTGAGCTAATATTTATTTATATATACGAGAAAAAGTGGCCTCTTCAAAACAAACAGAAAAGAAGAGAAAAGCGCAGGTTCCGTCGTTTGTACCCTAGATTCGTGACATGATAATTACCACAATATATTAGTGGTCACTTCTCACAAATCACTGTATGCAAGATTTTCATTCATATAATCTGAACATAGAGAACTATTCTGCACCATTCCATTTTCCCCATGGTGAATATTGCAACTTGTTTATCTTCTGGAACTGCACATAAATTTGCTCATACCACACTCTTTTTTTTATTTGTTATATAATTTTGATTTATGCATTGTCAAATTTCAGCTCCCGCACCACTAGGAAAGACCCATGTTCCAGACTTAGAATGGAAGGTTCATGACTTCTCAGCGCTACTTGAGACAAAAGCTACCTCGGCGCTATCTGCTCCTTTTCACTGCTCTGGGTACAATTGGTCACGAAAGGAACTTTACAAAATTAATGTATTAGATGTATATATAAATATCATATGGTCATGTTTCAGTCAGGTTGAAATATCAATCACAATCACGCAAACCCATGAAAACAGCCAGACGATGAAGCGTGCATGAAGTGAAGAAATTAGGCTTGAGTAATGACTTATGACTAGACTTACTTCATTTTTCTTCAATTCCCTTCGCAGGTGCCTGCAAGTGACTCCAAAGCACAAACAAGATGATAAAGGAAATCCATATGTTGCTCTTTCTCTTATGATATGCCAGGGAGGCTTGGAGCCAGGTCACACGGTGCATTCAGTGTTTGAGTTGTCAATATTCAACCATTCAAAAGGAATGTATTATGGATACAAAGGTAGACTCGTGAATGTGTTTTTTCAAGTACATCCGTCCTATTTCCCCACACACACAAAAAGTAGACCCATCCTATTACCTAGTAGTCTATATAGTCTTAGTGCATCACAAGTTTGAGCTATAGATTCCATCATTACAAATCAATACTTATAAATGTCGTAACATGGTCAATTACTCTTCCCATTAACAAGTCGCTTCATATTTTTTTCGATGTTAAGCTTATCCGTTGACTGCACTGTGTCTCACACTTGAGACTCTTCTGATTCAAACAACGTTCTAGTCTTCTAGAGTACATATACATGTTCTCTTTTACTTTGATAATCTTTATTTGGATAGATTTCACTACTTTCATCTCTCCTTAAATGCTTAACCGGGGTGAAAGTTGATTATATGTTTTTTCCTTGCGGGAAAAAGTTGATTATATGTTATTTGGAATATTTTCAAGTTTGTATTTCTCAAATTTACTAACTTTTACCTAAACACAGCTAGCTACAACTTCGCTTTCAAGAATGCCTACTCGAACAAGGAATGCTTGATTCCTCTTCAGGAGCTACTGAAATCATCTGCTTTTCTACTTGATGATAGTTGTGTCTTTGGTGTGGAGATATTAAAAATTGATGTCTCTTCTCCTGAAAAGAAGGCCGTCGTGGTTCAAAAGAAAGCTACCACAGTTCAGAACCTCTTTGTCCAGAAGAAGGGATTCATCAAAGGGACATACACTTGGACCATAAACAATTTCCTAGAATTGGACTCTCAGAACTTTGTCTATTCTCCTACATTTGAAATTGGCGGGCATAAATGGTATTCACCTGTTACCAGTTGTATCACTAATTATATATATACCATGCATGTGTTATCCGACATGATTGCTTATACATATGCTTTAGCTTACACTTAGTGGCCAGAAGCATTTTTTAGTGCTTTGTGTCAACAGACATCACCGATGGCCAAGTCTTTGTGCAAGGCAAGGTCTGTTGTCCCTTCAGGTATTCCAACTGGACATCTTAGTATGATCTCTAAGCATGGAACCAAAGAACTCTACTTCTAGTATACTCACAGTAACATTTTTACTATATTGTACTGTAGTCATGTTTTGCTTAGATTTTTTGTATAATTGTGAGACTCTAATTTTGATGCCGCCAAGTCATGTTCAGAGTTAATGGGTGTACCTGCCTACACCCAAGCCCAGACACAACTTTCTGATTTCATAACTAACCACATTCTTCAAATACATTTTCCCGGGTACCCAATTGTATTTGAAGTATCACTTCCCATTCTTACCAACAGGTACATCGGCATGTATCCGCGTGGTGAGAGGCGCAGAACTGATTGCCTCGCCTTGGGATTGTACAGGGAGTCCGCAGATGAGCTGTCGAGGAAGGTGGTTCAAATTACTCTGTCCATCCTGGACCAAAAGAATGGGAAATACTTCACTAGAACTACAGGTTAAGATCTCCCTAGCAACTATAGTGTGGTGTGTTAAATACTGTTTGTAACCCCCTGATAATTACCGTTGATCTTACTTTTGAGGTGATGGCAGATCTCTTGGTGTGTACACATCCAGAAGGGTGGGGATGGTTCGACTTCTTGCCACTCAAGGAACTCCAGGATATGTCCAGAGGCTATCTTATAGAATCGAAGTGCGTCCTCAAGGCAGATTTCACTATCTTCGGGTCATCGAATGACAGCTAGATCTTTACCACGTGGCCATATGTAGAGTCATCCTACTACTAGTTAGAGTTATATATATGAGATGGTGTTGCTGGTTTGTTTGATGTTCTTATGGTACTAAAGATGAACTAGTTCACAAGAAGTCGAGAAATGATTTCTAGGTATATTGCCTCTAATATATCATTTGCAAGTACTTCAATGTGTGTATCGATGATGTTCCTGCGATCATGTTGTCAGTTGATGAGTTTCTTTAGCATGTGGTTCCATGATCCCATCTTCATTGCCTCAGGCATTTTCAAGCGTCGGCCAACAAGAGGTTAAGTGTTATTTGTGTATGGATGCGCATAGGGAGGGGACGTTCCACAGAAATGTCACACAATAGTGCTGTCTATTTTCTCTTTCGGTAAGGCATCAGTTGTACTCTTGAAATGTCAAACTGCACTCTGTTGTTGTCCTGTGACTTTCTCTATATATCCTCGGCAGCAGCAGCAGCAGCAGTCCTACGACAGATTGACCAAATGAGTTTCGATCAGCATTCCTACCATGTACTCCCTCTCTAAACGGTCTTATATTTCTTTAAAGAAGGAGTAACATTTAAATCAATTCAACGAGTGCAAATTTTGACTAAAGAAGGCACATGACATTTCGATTCAAACTGCGAGTAATGGTAGATCAAAGATGATGGAGTAACAACCAGACTGATCCGAATTAAGTAACTGACAGTATAATTTAACTATGTATACAAGATCAGAAGGATCTTGCAAGCCCACTCCCCTAACACCTGAATACTGTGCACATCAGAAACACTTCCATCAGTCAGCACAGTGTACCTTGGCGATTTTAAAAGTGGACATGCGAAGCTCTTTGCGATCAAAGTCTGCCATGTTTGCCGGTCACAGCCCCATTAGTTGCCATTAACCTGCCTGATTTACTACGTTATCGGTTTGAGACGCTTCATGGAGTTTTGCTTTACATACCTGTGTGTGCTCATCAAAAGCTTAGTAATAGTCATTGCTGGGAACATTAGAATATGCTAAATTGCATTACAGTAAGAGCATGAGAATAAGATAACTACTATGTTACATTAAGATTGAACTGCTTGGTCGCCTTTGTGGTTCAGGGCTGAATGTATGTTAGCAGTTCCTCGTGTGAACTGGCCAGCAGACCATGCGTTAGTATGCCTACATCCATCAACTTCAACTAGCCTTTGTGCAGGGCGCAAAGAACCGAAACATGATTATTTGTAAGTAACATTAGAAAATTATAAACAACTGCCTGTCAGTGCACATTGTCTTAAAAGATGATTGTGCTTAGCTTCGAGTTTGATAATAAGAACAGTAATTGATGGAGCACCTTGCAAGGCTTGTTAATATTTATTGTCTCAATAAAAATACATCTGAACAACACAGAGGTTCTAGCATACACTACCAATCATCACACGGGACCCAGAAAGTAAGGTAAATTGGCAAATGGACAGCAGCAGGAGAAATGAGTAAACCCACACCCAGATACCAATGGCTGACTAAAGACCAGACTTCCATAATAAAACTCCACCACCTAAAGAGTATATACACACACTTCCACAGCTACTGCTGAACACCAGCTGAGGACAAACCGAACGTCGTCAACCTGGACATTACATTACGCTACACATCATAGGTCTCCATCAAGCGCCGCCTGCATCGAAGAAATCGAGCATTGTTATATTCTAGGATAATTTCTAAATGACATGACTTGAGCAAGTGAAGAGAGGCAGGCGAGTACTTACAGCAATTAGTCTTCAGCTTCTACTCTCTACCCAGAGGTGTCGTCAACACAGTCCAAGCTCCGGTATGGAACACCTCGGATAGCCAGTCATGTTGCCACCAATCAACTAAATCTGGTTAAGCAACAAACGAGAAAGCTTCAGTAATCAATTAGTAGCAAAAGAGTAAAAACCATAAACCAGACCAATCGAGAATGAAAATAGGCATGTAATTTGTCAACCATGTTCTCAAAGATTCAACCACTACACTAACTCTCACTCCTGCAGATTTATAGCAGCACAAATCGTACATATGTCACTGTGTTAATTAGCCATAAAACCATATTTTATTCACTACAGCATTATGATAGTTGTGTCATTGAACACGAAATATACCATATTGTTCAAGATGATCTGCAATAGTAGTACTGAAGAAGCAATGTTTGTTGGTTGAAGTGAGAACCATTGTGAACAAAACTCTACTGCGGGCTAGTAGAACTCAGATACCCCAACTGCTGAGCCAGTTCATCAATATCTTCAGGTCTCCTTCCCTCCAACTCTGACAGCCCAGACCCGTCTCCGTCTCCAAAATCATCAGAAAATAGCTCTGCCCAGAAATCGTTGTTGATCTTCAACTGCCCATTAGCTTCATCCTTCTTCTCCTCGTCTGTTTTGCCCTGCCCAAGCTCCTGAATGTTCTGCGCTAAATTCTCCATCCCATGCATTCCAGGTTCATTGAGGACGCCAGAATCAAAGAGGAACTGTGAATCAAGTTGCTCACTCTGACTTGTTGTCGCCACGGGACTATAAAATGGAGCATTGTCTATAGGTCGCCTTCTTTTCTTCGAGATGGCATCCTCAAGCTCCTTCCTCTTATCTTGCTGCTGGACTAATTGTTGGAAGAAGCGTGGGTTGCGCATTGCTCTTGCCAAGAACCCCATCATCTGGGCCTGTCTCTGTTCAGCAGCTCGTAGCCTGCCTTCCATGGCTTGCACGTTATCCTTAGTAGCTTGCTGCTCCTGCCTTAGCTTCACTACTTCTGTGATCAAGATGTTCTTATCGCGCTTGAGCCTGTCAATCTCTTCCTCAAATCCAAACTCACCAACCTCCAGGCAAGATGCGAGGGCCTGCTGCTGTGATGGGGGCGCATTGGATGGCGGCTTCCTTCTCTTGATCATCTTCAGAAGATGCCTTTGACCCCTAAGGAAACCTTCATTTGCAAACTCCCATCTGTCAGGATCAACCTTTCTGAATCCCTGCAGATTGCAAGAGGTAAGTAACGACCACGGTTAGGCCATGGACAGAACTCACAAGGCAACATGATTGACCAGCAACAGCTATGCATGCTGTAACTTCTAGATTATAGCTTGATCATCAGTACACTATATCATCAGTAGAGTCTTCTAGAACAAAACAATCTGGTTCCTGTACTTCATCCAGTATCTTGTTCCATCTAGCTACAATAAGAAGTTCAAGGAATGATGTCAGGATGATACAATTTTTTTCTGGATAGTTCATCTCCATGCCTCACCGTCAGATGAAGCTCATTGCAGGACACATTGCTTCAAGAATAAGCACATTCAGAAGATTTCCACACACATAATCAGTACAATGTTAAAAGTTTTAGAACTAGGATGTACTTGCATTAAAGCTGCAAAGCCCTTTTACACTAGTGGTTGGCTTATTTAGACTTAATTAAATAATCTCAAGTACAATACAACACACACAGAAGCTGGATGTTATCAAAATCCTAGTTTATTTTATTTAGACTTCCTAAATCCTAGTTTATCTAGTTTGGAACTATCAATTATGACTAGTTCAATTATCAGGCATTGCCCTGGACACCCACAGATCTGGTTCTCACATCACAATCTGAAGAGCACAATGCTTATCTGAAATGCTGCTGATTTACCAAGGCTAGCTACACAAACATGCATATGCTTAATTGCAGCTATGACAAGACAGAAAAGTAGCAAGATCGATTAATCCTCTCCATCCCCTTATTACCAAAACAAATTAGCACCATGACTAAGAAATTAGCAAGATTAATCAGCACCAGAACACAGGAGGGAGGGGGTGGTGACTCTGACTCACATAGGTGTTGAGCTGCCGGACGAAGCTGGAGAAGTTGCTGTGCTTGAAGAGGCGCGGGAGCAGCGCGTCGGCGAAGACGTGCGGGTCCCAGACGACGAAGGTGTTGCCGGCGCGGCCCCAGGACACGACCTGGTCCGTGGCCGGGTCCTCCACCAGGTCGTACGTCTTGGTGAGGAACGGTGGCGGCCCGGCCTCGTGCAGCCCCTCCATCGGCCGCGGCAGCGCCCCGTCCTGCAGCTGCTGCTGCTGCTGCGGCCCCGCCGGCGGGTGCTCCTCGTGCAGCAGCAGCTCCTCCTCCTTCACAATGCCCTCCGGCACCGCGTCCATGGCCGACCCCCGCCCCACCTGCCGAAGCAAGAAGAACACGAATCGAATCAGACCCGAGAAAGAAGCTCGGCCGGCGGCGCCGAGGAAGAAGCTCGAATCTGACACCAACCAACCCTGCTCCCACTGAAGCTCGGATATTTGGGATGGAATCGAAGGCGACGGGCGAGATCTTTGTGCGGTAAGGAAAATGGTGGGTAAACCCAAGGGGAGACGGTGGGTGAATTTCGTCGGGCGGTCGCGGGGGGCTGGAGTGGCGGCCGCAGTGCTAAATACCCGTCCGTACAATGCGCGCGCATCGGGACGCGTCGGGAAGGCTGTGGAAGGTTCTAGATCACGCGTCGGGAGCGTGGCCTCGGAAGGTTCTGGATGGATGGATGGATGGGAGGGGTGATTTTTGCCCAAGTGGCCGGGCTGCGCCTCGGCCAACAGGCCCAATCGCCGCTCGACAGCGCACCGGTGCGTGGCCCAACTGCTGCATTGTTTTTTGCCTTGGAAACATTCCTCGAGGCGCGGGCTACTGTTTTTTGTTACTGCACACTTGTGCATGGTCGTGTCGTCAGCCAGTCAGCAACGCACATGCTTGCACAGTTGTTGCACTTGTATCTTGAGTCAACCTCCGTCCGGGTCTATGGACCCTTAGTTTATTACGAGGGAAACGATTATCACGCTTTGAGTTTCGCCGCACGTGCAGCCGTCAGATACGAGTTTGATCATGACGTTCACCGCTTGACGCGTGCCTCTGCTACCTTGACAATTTTTATGCAACATCATTTGTGTTGCAGAAGCCCTTCCGCAACAACATCCATGTTGCAAAAATGTTAAGACGAAAAAAATTCCGCAACATCATCTGTGTTGCAGAACTTCTTCCGCAACAACACTCATGTTTCAAAAAAGTTAAGATGGAAAAAAATTCTGCAACAAAACCTCTAGCGCAAATGTTTCTGCAACAAAAGGTGTGTTGCAAAGAGTTCCGCAACACTGCCTTTGTTGGATTGGTGAGGAAAAGGGCGGACCGCTGAATAGCCCCAGATCAAGCGGCTGCGGAGGCGGCGGATCTTTTAAAAAGATCCGCCGGCCGACGCGTAGTGTCGCCCTTATTATAATCATCCATATGTTTTTGTAAAAAAAATCATCTATATGATTAATATAAAATATAAAGTATATGGTAAATATATTGTTGGATTTGTATTTGAAAAACCTTTTCGACGATGTAATTTTTGTGACATATACTTCACATTTTGTTTGTTAAATTTATAGATCGAACTTTATGACAAAATAAGAGGGGGGCTAATAAACACAAGTGGAGGAAGGAAGTATAGTACTCCCTCCGTTTTTATTTACTCCACATATTAGCTTTGATCTAACTTAAACTTTATAAAGTTTGACTAAGTTTATCAAAAACAATCTAAACTTTTACAATAAAAATATATGTGGTATGAAAATACATTGAATGATGATTCTAATCGTATTGTGGATGTCAATTTTTTTTGTATAAACTTGGTTAAAGTTTAGAAAGATTGACCCGAGACAAAGCTAATATGCGAATTAAATAAAAATGGAGGGAGTATTAGAAGCTTCCGCACTAGTTTTTTTTCTGTGTGTTTCCTGTGTTGGTTTTCAACAGTATTTTGGTTTTTTGTGTTCCTTTACTTGTGTTTCTTCTGGTTTTTTAGGTTAATTTTTTATTTTTCTATTTTTCCTTTTTAAGTAAATGACTACTTTTTTCAAATACACGTTCTATATTTTTGGTATACATCTGAAATATTTTTTATACACGTTGAATATTTTTCAGATACATGAACATGTTTTCAAATACATGTTTTAAATATATATTTCAAATATGTCTTAAACATTATTTTAAATACACATTGAACATTTTTTTGAATGATACAAAACATTCCTTTTACATTGTATTAACATTTCATATGCGGCTACATGAGTTCCATACGAGATGTGAAGCATTTGAACATTGAACAGAATATTGAAGGTAGGTCTCCCCTGGTTGGTTTCTGAAGTTCGAATGCCAATCTGCAGCGTCCCCTCGAAACTCCTTGGATGTCGGCCCCACCGGACTAGTTAGCCCTCTTCTTGGACAACTCTTTTCTCTTCGGATGATGGTTTGTCGGGGCTTGAAATGATTCTCATGAACAATGAAGGAGAGGTTATCTTGCTTCGTGTCATCTTCTGTTCTTTTGCAACAACGCACTAAAAGCGAAGATTCGGGCTTTTTTTTTGGGGGGGGAGGGGTCGTTGACCCTCCAATGGTCTAATCTCCTTGTTCTCGTTCGGTCCGATCCGGTGGAAGCTTTATCCTCTTTAACTGATGCTACCCTCTCTAAATCACCATATGGTTACCTCATCAACCGAATCAAGTTACTCGTGGTGGAGCGGGAGTTTGTTTCAGTTAATATGGTATCACATTGTCTCGCCAGTTATGTTTGTACGGCTCGCAGCACCGCTTGTTGGTTGCAGCATAATCCTCCTTTTATCATGATCTTGTCTTAGCAGACTGTAACCCATGTTGCTATGAAATAAAACTCCCTATTTACCTAGCAAAAATCATTTTTAGAAAATGTCACGAGTATAAACTTGGTCAAAGTTTAGAAAGTTTGATCCGAGGCAAAGCTAATATGCGGATTAAATAAAAACCGGGGGGGGGGGGGGGGTATTAGAAGCTTCCGCACTTTTTTCTGTGTGTTTCCTATGTTGGTTTTCAACAGTTTTTCTGTTTTTTGTGTTTATTTACTTGTTTTCTTCATGTTTTGGGTTTTTCTTATTTTTATCTTTTTAAGTAAATTAGATGATACCCCGCGCGTTGCTGCGGGAATCGGTTGAAATATTTTTCAATGAGATTTGATTGTGTGAAACATAAAGATTTCAATTAATAACATGCCAACCAAAATTAAAAATACATACGATTTATTATATTATAGGAGTGGACTAACGTCCGACTGATCGGAAGATAGCAATAGATCCGAACGGCTCGTGTAATACTATCCTTCCTAACTTGCATGCATGGACTAGCTCCATTCTTCCTTCACGTGCATGTCCACTCATTAGCAGCTACTAATCATATGCATGCAGAAAAAACAAAATTGATGATGTCAGCCTAGATTCTTTTCAAAACTAAAAATTCAAAATGTTTTGTAGTCCAAACCATCGGTCCAATTGAAAAAGCTTTTTCATATAAAATATTCCTCACGGCGAGACCTTCGAAACTAGATCCCATATTGATATGTTTCGACGACTTTTTTTCGGGTCAAAAGTTACCAGGCCCAGGCTAAGTGAGTTATCACGTATGTGGTACATAAGTTACCATCTTGCTTATATAGAAATTGTCGGGACATAAAAATGGTCCTCCAACATTCTTCTCACGTGCAAATGAATAAGAGGACAGAAAAGCTGATATCGTCCTAGATTCTCCCCTATATCGAAACTTCAAAATGTTTTGTAGCTCAAACTGTTGGTCCGATCAAAAAATTATTTTTACATAAAAAATCAGCCGCGACGAGAGCTTCAAATCTAGATCCCATGTTGATATGTTCCGACGACTTTTTTTTAGTCAAAAAGTTACCTCGCGTGTGCTATGTAAGTTATCACGCTTGTGGTACATAAGTTATCATGTTGTTTACACAAAAAATAACTGGGCATACAAAAGTCTCCCCAACCTTCTCGCCACATGCACTAGATGACAAAAAAGCAGGTGTCATCCTAGATTTCTCTTATTTTGAAAACCTACCCACGATGTAAATAAGTTACCACGCATGCACATTGTATATTACCACACTGTTTGCAGAGAAGTCACCGGACTTGACTAACTGCCATACGTTCGGCATATTGTAACACATCCGAACGATTTTAAAAGCAGCAGCGTGAGTGCGAGAGCAACGGCGTGCGAGTCGGTCTCTAATTCATTTCTAGGTCTTGCATGCATGCATATAAAACAAAAATGATGACATCAACAAACATTCAAAGAAATTCAAAACAAAATAAAAAATGTTTTACAGCTCAAACCGTCGATCGGATCAAGAATTTGTTTTCACATAAAAGAACCGTCGCGACGAGATCTTCGAAACTAGATCCATGTTGATATGTTCCGATGACTTTTTTCCGGGTAAAAAGTTACCATGTATGGGGTATGTAAGTTATCACGTCTATGGCACATAAGTTACCATGTGATATTTACATAGGCGAATTCCGGACATAAAAAATGATTTCCTCCAACTTTCTTCCCACATGCAAATGCACTAAAAGGACAGGAAACCTAATGTCATCGTAGATTCTCCCTATTTCAAAACTTTGAAATGTTTTGTAACTCAAACCGTCTGCCCGATTCAAAATTTGTTTTCACAAAAAAATCCGCCACGGCAAGACCTTCAAAACTAGATTCCATGTTGGTATGTTCGGACGACATTTTATCTCGATCAAAAGTTACCATGCTTGGGCTAAGTGAGTTATCAGCTCTGCTATGCGTATATTACCATCCTATTTACACAGATGTTATCTGGGGATATGTTTTCAACAACTCTTTTCCTAGGTCAAAGTTACCATAATGTTTTGTATCTAAGTTATCAGGTCTGTGATGCGTATATTACCAAGCTATTTACATAGAAGTTGTCGGGGTATGTTTTCAACAATTTTTTCCCCGGGGTCAAAGTTATCGTGGTGTTTGTGCCTAAGTGATCAGGCCCGGGTGCATATATTACCATGTTATTTACACAGAAGTTATCGGTGGTATGTTTTCAACAACTTTGTTCACGGGGCAAAGTTTTTGTGGTGTTTGTACCTAAGTTATCAGATCCGGGAGCCTATATTATCATGCTATTTACACAAAAAAATATCGGTGCTATGTTTTCAACATCTTTTATCCCGGGTTCAAAATTATCGTGGTGTTTGTACCCGAGTTATCAGGTCCGGGAGGCTATATTATCATGCTATCTACACAAAAGTTATCGGTGATATGTTTTCAACAACTTTTTTTCACAGGTCAAAGTTATCGTGGTGTTTGTACCTAAGTTATCAGGTCCGGGAGCCTATATTATCATGCTATTTGCACAAAAGTTTCCGAGGTATATTTTCAACGATTTTTGGTAACCGAATTATGGGTAAGTGGGTACTACTAATAATCATGTTTCTATAACATATACAACTTGGTAACTACATAATAACCATGTTGATAACTACAACCCAGTGACTACATAATTGTTATGTTGGAACTGCATATAGTATTCCCTTCTATGATTAGGTACAAACACCATGTTGTTTACATTACCATGCTATTTACACACAAATTATAGGAGCAAGTTTTCAACAACTTTTTCCCCCGGGTTAAAAAGTTACCACGGTGTTTGTACGTGAGTTATGAGGTCTACGGTGCATATATTACCATGCTATTTACATGAAAATAATCGGGGGTATGTTTTAAACAACCCCTGGTCAAAGTTACCGTGGTGTTTGTGCGTGAGTTATCAACTATATTGTGGGTATGTTACCATGCTATTTATATAGAATTTACCGTGGGTATGTTTTGAACAATTTTTTTGCCCCGGAAAAAAGTTGCCATTGTGTTTGTGCGTAGGTCAGGTCTGTCATTCATACATTACCATGCTGCTTACACAGAAGTTATCGGATCATGTTCTCAACAACTTTTTCCCCAGGTTAAAAAGTTACCATGGTGTTTGTACATGAGTTATCAGGTCTACGCTGCATATATTACCATGCTATTTCCATAGAAGTTACCAGGGGTATGGTTTTGATACGTCTCCAACGTATCTATAATTTTTGATTGTTCCATGCTATTATAGTATCAATCTCGAATGTTTTTATATACATTTACAAGCAATTATATATCATTTTTTGGGACTAACCTATTAACTTAGTGCCCAGTGCCAGTTGTTGTTTTTTGCCTGTTTTTGGTTTTCCAGAATATCAGTACCAAACGAAGTACAAATGCCACGAAACTTTTTGGAGATTTTTTTCTAAACATAAGAGACACTAGAAGCTTCGGGAGAGGGCCAGAAGACAGAGGAGGTGGCCACGAGCCACCAGGGCGCGCCCCAGGGGGGTGGCGCGCCCTGGTGCCTCGTGGGCCCACCTCTGCTCCGTTTGACCTAATTCCACCTCTATAAATTCTCTAAAATCGGGAAACCAACAGGGGAGTCCACGAAATACTTTTTCCGCCGCCGCAAGCTTCTGTTCTCGAGAGATCCCATCTGGAGGCCTTTTTCGGCACTCTGCCGGAGGGGGAATCGATCACGGAGGGGCTCTACATCATCCTTGCTGCCCTTCCGATGATGCGTGAGTAGTTTACCATAGACCTTCAGGTCCATAGTTAGTAGCTAGATGGCTTCTTCTCTCTTTTTGATCTTCAATACAATGTTCTCCTTGATGTTCTTGGAGTTCTATCCGATGTAATCACTTTTTGCGGTGTGTTTGTTGGGATCCGATGAATTGTGAGTTTATGATCAGATTATCCATGAATATTATTTGAGTTTTCTCTGAACTCTTTTATGCATGATTATTATAGCTTCGTATTTCTCTCCGATCTATTAATTTGGTTTGGCCAACTAGATTGATTTATCTTGCAATGGGAGAGGTGCTTTGTAATGGGTTTGATCTTGCGGTGCTCAATCCCAGTGACAGAAAGGCACATGATACGTATGTATCGTTGCTATTAAGGGTAAAAAGATGGGGTTTATTCATGCGTGAGTTTACTTTGTCTACATCATGTCATCTTGCTTAAGGCGTTACTCCGTTCTTTATGCACTTAATACACTAGATGCATGCTGGATAGCGGTCGATGTGTGGAGTAATAGTAGTAGATGCAGGTAGGAGTCGGTCTACTTGTCTCGGACATGATACCTATATACATGATCATTGCCTTGGATATCGTCATGATTATTTGCTTTTCTATCAATTGCCCAACAGCAATTTGTTCACCCACCATACACTATTAGGGAAAACCCTAGCAGTAGCGCGGGGTTTTGGCATAGCAGTAGCGCGGGTGGGCGCGCTACTGCTAACTTGTAGCAGTAGCGCGGTTCTCACCCGCGCTACTGATACCCGAGTTTAGCAGTAGCGCGTTTTGGAGAACCTCGCTACTGCTAAAAGCTGCAGCGCGCCTGTTTACCACGCGCTACTGATAATGCAGCGCTGCTGCTACACACATACCCCGCGCTACTGTTACTATTTTTTGTATTTTTTTCTGGTACGTATTTACTCTGTTTTTTAATAGGTTTTATACAATAGCCTCTGTCATATCATACACACAATAGTCTCATTATATCATACACATGCAAATAGTCTCATCAAATCATTTCATCATCATCCAGCACAAATGATGTCTCTCATCATCATCGATCTTGAAATAGCGATACAAGTTATGATATGTCTCGAATACATGCAACTACATCGTCATCTCATACACATGTTTCATCATCCATCTAAACAATGATATAGAAGAGAAGAGCTATCACTATGAGTAAGAGTGGAATTATGCAGTACATGAGGCGCCGGTTCTGATTCCTCTCTCGCGCTAGCGTGAACCTCAAGTAACTAGCTTCTACTTCTTGTTTGCTATCGAACCCTTTATGGCTGCCGCCCGAGAACCGTGACACTTGGGCCTGACACTCGGGCCACTCGTCGTACACTCCCGGAACCCTCCCTATGTACACGGCATAGCACTTCTTCGCCATCAAGGATCTATGTACCTGTTAGAGATGCATCTTCATCAAGCGAATTCAACAATAATATGCAACATAATATACTTAAGCAACACGAAAAGAAAGAGTTAGCAAAAATATGCAACATATAGTAAACATAATCAACACAGGTTCATCGTACCCAAACTAATTAACTAGATGTACGCAGGTTCATCGTACCCAAACTAATTAACTACCGTTACGCAAGTTCAGCGGACCGTTTAAATAAAGTACTAATAAAACCAACACATCATCATCGGCATCGTGAATCACTACAAGTTCCATCCATCCATATCCGTGAGGATGCATGCTACTTGTAGCTTGCGTTAGTATTATCCCCGAAGAGGAAGGGATGATGCAGCACAGTAGAGATAAGTATTTCCCTCAGTTATGAAACCAAGGTTATCGAACCAGTAGGAGAATCACGTAACACCTCGTTAGCAGCACCTGCACACAAACAACAAATCCTTGCACCCAACGCAAATGAGAGGTTGTCAATCTCTCGGCGGTAAATTGCAAGATTAAATTGTATGTGATAGATAGATAGATTGAAACAAATATATAAAATAAAATAAATAAAAGAAAATGGCAGCAATATTTTTAGGGTTTTAGTAATATGATTTTGATAGACCCGGGGGCCATAGATTTCACTAGAGGCTTCTCTCGAGAAAATAGCATACGGTGGGTAGACAAATTACTGTTGGGCAATTGATAGAAAAGCAAATAATCATGACGATATCTAAGGCAATGATCATGTATATAGGCATCACGTCCAAGATTAGTAGACCGACCCCTGCCTGCATCTACTACTATTACTCCACACATCGACCGCTATCCAGCATGCATCTAGTGTATTAAGTCCATAAGAACGGAGTAATGCCTTAAGAACGATGACATGATGTAGACAAGATAAACTCACGTATGAATAAACCCCATCTTTTTACCCTTAGTAGCAACGATGCATACGTGTCATGTCCCTTTCTGTCACTGGGATTGAGCACCGCAAGATCGAACCCACTACAAAGCACCTCTTCCCATGGCAAGATGAATCAATCTAGTTGGCCAAACCAAATCAATAGATCGGAGAAGAAATACGAGGCTATAATAATCATGCATAAAAGAGTGCAGCAAAGACTCAAATAATTTCATGGATAATCTGATCATAAACTCATAATTCATCGGATCCCAACAAACACACCGCAAAAAGTGATTACATCGGATAGAACTCCAAGAACATCGAGGAGAACATTGTATTGAAGATCAAAAAGAGAGAAGAAGCCATCTAGCTACTGCCTATGGACCCGAAGGTCTGTGGTAAACTACTCACGCATCATCGGAAGGGCAGCAAGGGTTATGTAGAACCCCTCCGTTATCGATTCCCCCTCCAGCAGATTACCGGAGAAGGACCCCAGATGGGATCTCTCTGGAACAAAAACTTGCGGCGGCGGAAAAAGTATTTCGTGGACTCTCCTGAGGGTTTCTGATTTTTCTGGAATTTATAGTGCTGGAATTTGGTCAAACGGAGCTGGGTGGGCCCCACGAGGTACCAGGGCGCGCCACACCCCAGGGCGCGCCCTGGTGCCTCGTGGTCCACTCCTTCATCTTCTGGCCCTTTCCCGAAGCTTCTAGTGTTTATCTTGTCCAATAAAAAATCTCCAAAAAGTTTCGTAGCATTTGGACTTCGTTTGGTATTGTTTTTTTGTAAAACAAAAACAGGGCAGAAAACAGCAACTGGCACTGGGCACTAGGTTAATAGGTTAGTCTCCAAAAATGATATAAAATTGTTGTAAATGATTATAAAAACATCCAAGATTGATATTATAACAGCATGGAACAATCAAAAATTATAGATACGTTGGAGACGTATCAGCATCCCCAAGCTTAATTCCTGCTCGTCCTCGAGTAGGTAAATGATAAAAACAGAATTTTTGATGTGGAATGCTGCCTAACATATTCATCACATATTATTTTCTTTTATAGCATGGACATTGGACTTGAATGATTCAAAGCAATAGTCTATAATTTGACATGAAGATATAAATACTCAAGCATGCTAACAAGCAACCATGTCTTTCAAAATATCAACGCTAAAGAAAGTTATCCCTAGCCCATTATGCTCAATCATTGATCCATTCATGAAAAACACTCAAATATTAGCTACATCCAATGCACAAGTATGACAATAGTGCTCTCTAGTTGGTGCTTTTGTAAGAGAAGATGGAGACTCAAAAAATAAAAATTGCATAAAAGTAAATAGATAGGCCCTTCGCAGAGGGAAGCAGAGATTTGTCAAATGTGCCAGAGCTCAAGGCTGAAATTAAAGAGATAAAAAATATTTTGAGAGGCATGCTTTTCCTGTCAATGAAAACGACTGAGAATTCCCAATATTTTCCATGCTAGACACATCATAGGTGGTTCCCAAACAGAAAGTAAAGTTTATTTCCTTTCCACCATTCTTTCACAATCCATGGCTAGCCGTATCCACGGGTGCCCTCCATACCAACACTTTCCAAGGAATTTTGATGTTATTAATTTGATTTCATTGTGGGACTGGGCATCCCTATTACCAACCATTCTCTCGTGCAATGACAAGTGAATAAACACTCATCGTGAGAATAACACACCTAGCATGGAAAATAATGGCCACCCCCTGCCGCTTCATGAGCGGTACGGGCACACAAAACGGAAAATTATTTTGAAAATTAGAGTTGGCACACGCAAATTTACTTGGAACGGCATTGAAAATACCGCATATAGGTAGATATAGTGGACTCATTTGGCACAACTTGGGTTTAAGGAGTTCGGATGCACAAGCAGTATCTCCGCTTAGTACAAATGAAGGCTAGCAAAAGATTGAGAAGCAACCAACCAAAAACGAAAACGGTCATAAACATGCATTGAACACAACTAACATCGAATAATGCACCATAAGTAGGATATAATTTCATTGCATAACTATTGACTTAACGTGCATGCATAGGGAATCACAAACCTTAACACTAATATTCTTACTAAATCACAATTACTCACTAACATGACTCACATATTATCATTTCCATATCGCAAAACTATTGCAAGGAATCACACTCATCATATCCAATGATCTATATGAAAGTTTTTATTTATATCCCTCTTGAATATTCATCACTTTGGGACCAACTTCATATCTTATGCAAATTACCGTTACTATGATCAACTCTCAAAAAGATTTAAGTGAAGCATGAGAGTGCAAATATTTCTTCAAAATTTCAATCTTATCAATTCTCAAAATAATATAAGTGAAGCATGAGAATTCATTTCTTCAAAATTTTAATCTTGTCAATTCTCAAAATAATATAAGTGAAGCATGAGAATTCATTTCTTCAAAATTTTAATCAACTCTCAAAATAATATAAGTGAAGCATGAGAGTTTATTTCTTCAAAATTTAGCCACCACCGTGCTCAAAAAGATTTAAGTGAAGCACTAGAGCAACTGCCTAGCTCAAAAAATGTTAGTGAAGCACATAGAGTATTCTAACAAATGATGATAAACATGTGGCTCTCTCAAGATAGGTGTGTTTAGCAAAGATGATTGTGACAAACTAAAAAGCGAACAAAGCAAAGACTCATATAATACACGACGCTCCAAGCAAAACTCATATCATGTGACGAATAAAAATATAGCTCCAAGTAAAATTACCGATGGTTGGTAGAAGAAAGAGGGGATGCCTTCTGGGGCATCCCCAAGCTTAGACGCTTGAGTCTTCCTTGAATATTACCTTGGGATGCCTCGGGCATCCCCAAGCTTAGGATTTTACTACTCCTTATTCCTTCATCCATCGTGATCTCACCCAAAACTTGAAAACTTCAATCACACAAAACTCAACAAAACCTTCGTGAGATCCGTTAGTATAACAAAATAAATCACAATTATAAGTACTGTTGCAAACCCATTCATATTTTATTTTTGACTTATACCTACTGTACTCTAACTTCACCATGGCTTATACCCCCCGATACAATCCATAGATTCATCAAAACAAGCAAGTAGTGCATTAAAAACAGAATCTGTCAAAAACAGAACAGTCTGTAGAAATCGGAATTATGGTCATACTTTTGTAACTCCAAAAATTCTGAAAAATTAGGACAACGTGGGCAATTCATATATCAATATTTTGTAAAAACTTCAGAAGGTTCTGACATTCCAGAGAAAAACCAAAATTCCAGCACTGGACGCAAAACTTTCTGTTTTCAAACAGCATCAATTATACTATCTTCCAAATCATCCTAAAGGCTTTATTTGGCACAAACACTAATTAAAAACACAAAAACACAATCATACCAGTAGCATGACAATGAAAACACACAATAACAGAAAATTTTATTTTATTCATTGGGTTGCCTCCCAACAAGCGCTATTGTTTTATGCCCCTAGCTAGGCATAATGCATAATTTCAAGTGTTGTCATCTTTCAAGTTGATTCCATAAGTGGCCCTCATAATTGATTCATATGGTGCTTTAATTCTTTTCCTAGGAAAATGCTCCATACCCTTTTTTAGTGGAAACTGAAATTTTATATTCCCTTCTTTCATATCAATAACGGCACCTATAGTTCGTAAGAACGGTCTACCAAGTATTATGGGGCAAGATGAATTGCATTCAATATCAATAACAATAAAATCAACGGGCACATAATTTCTATTTGAAAGAATGAGAACATCATTAATTCTACCCATTGGCTTTTTAATAGTAGAATCCGCAAGATGCAAATTAAGAGAACATTCATCTATATTGGTGAGACCTAGCACATCACATAAAGATTTTGGAATTGTGGAAACGCTAGCACCCAAATCACATAAAGCATTGCACTCATAATTTTTAATTTTAACGTTAATGGTGAGTTCCCATTCATCATATAATTTTCTAGAAATTGAAACTTCTAGTTCTAGCTTTTCTTCTAACGCTTTTATCATTGCTTATACGATGTGTTTAGTAAAAGCCTTGTTTTGCTCATAAGCGTTGGGTGAATTTAACATGGATTGTAACAAAGAAATACACTCAATCAAAGAACAATTATCATAATTAAAATCTTTGTAATCCAAGAGAGTGGGCACATCGCTATTTAAAGTTTTTACCTCTCCAAACCCACTTTTAACAATTTTCTTATCAAGATGTTCACCCAACGAATTATGGGGACGCTCTTTAGCTAAAGTTGACTCTTCTTCAGTCCCCTTTTCATCAAGTTTAATATTGCTGAACAAAGAATCAATAGATGAAATACCAATCATTTTAATATCCTCATCATTACTACGATAAAAACCGGGAGGAATCGCTTTTTCTAAAAATTCTCGTTTAGCTTTTAGCATGGCGGTTCTTTTCTTACTCACATCCATGGAGACATATAAAGCTTTAATTGATTTACCAATATCAATTTTGGGTGGCAAAATTTTAGTCTTAAGATTTTCCACATCATGAATAATTCTATCAATGCTCCTAGACATATCATCAATTTTACCCAATTTTTCTTCTATTGTAGTGTTGAAAACTTTTTGAGCATTAATAAATTCTTTAATATTACTTTCAAGATCAGAGGGCATCATATTATTAGTGTAAGAATTACAATAAGAATTGCCATAATTATTAGAGGAATTTCCAGGAAACGGTCTAGCATTGAAATTACCTCTATAAGCACTATTATTAAAATTGTTTCGCGAGACAAAATTCACATCTACGGGATCATTATTTTGCTCAATCAAAGTGGACAAAGGCACATCATTAGGATCAATAGGAGCATTTTTGCTAGCAACCAATTTCATAAGCGCATCAACATTATCACTCAAAGTATTAATTTCTTCAATAGAATTCACCTTTTTACTAGTAGGAGTTCTTTCAGTATGCCATTGTGAATAATTTGCCATAATATTATCAAGCAATTTAGTAGCTTCACCCAAAGTAATCTCCATAAAAGTACCACCCGTGGCGGAATCTAAAAGATTTCTAGAGACAAAATTCAATCCCGCATAAAATTTTTGTATGATCATCCATAAATTTAAACCATGAGTAGGGCAATTTCTTATCATTAATTTCACCCTCTCCCAAGATTGGGTAACATGTTCATGATCAAGTTGCTTGAAATTCATAATTTGATTTCTAAGAGAAATAATTTTCGCGGGAGGAAAATACTTAGTAATAAAAGCATCTTTACACCTATCCCAAGAATCGACACTATTTCGTGGTAAAGATGAAAACCAAAATTTTGCACGATCCCGCAATGAGAACGGGAATAATTTTAATTTCACAATATCATTATCCACATCTTTTTTTTCTTTTGCATGTCACACAATTCTACGAAAGTGTTAAGATGGGATGCGGCATCTTCATTAGGACTGCCGGAAAATTGATCTTTCATGACAAGACTCAGCAAAGCGGCATTAATATCACAAGTCTCCGCACTAGCGGCGGGAGGACCAATCGGAGTACTAATAAAATCATTATTATTAGTATTGGAAAAATCACACAATTTTGTATTTTCTTGAGACATCGTGACTACGCAAACAAGATAACAAGCAAGCAAACAAGAAAAGGCAAACGGAAAATATTTTTGTATTTTTGTAAAAATGTTTTAGAAGTGGGGGAGATGAAAACGAGAGGCAAATGGCAAATAAAGTAAATGCAAGGAGATGAGAGTTTATGCAAAGGTACTTGATAGATGTTGATGATGTCTCCCCGGCAACGGCGCCAGAAATTCTTCCTACTACTTGTAGCTTGCGTTGGTATTATCCCCGAAGAGGAAGGGATGATGCAGCACAGTAGAGATAAGTATTTCCCTCAGTTATGAAACCAAGCTTATCGAACCAGTAGGAGAATCACGTAACACCTCGTTAGCAGCACCTGCACACAAACAACAAATCCTTGCACCCAACGCAAACGAGAGGTTGTCAATCTCTCGGCGGTAAATTGCAAGATTAAATTGTATGTGATAGATAGATAGATTGAAACAAAAATACAAAATAAAATAAATAAAAGAAAATGGCAGCAATATTTTTAGGGTTTTAGTAATATGATTTTTATAGACCCGGGGGGCATAGATTTCACTAGAGGCTTCTCTCGAGAAAATAGCATACGGTGGGTAGACAAATTACTGTTGGGCAATTGATAGAAAAGCAAATAATCATGACGATATCCAAGGCAATGATCATGTATATAGGCATCACGTCCAAGATTAGTAGACCGACCCCTGCCTGCATCTACTACTATTACTCCACACATCGACCGCTATCCAGCATGCATCTAGTGTATTAAGTCCATAAGAACGGAGTAATGCCTTAAGAACGATGACATGATGTAGACAAGATAAACTCACGTATGAATAAACCCCATCTTTTTACCCTTAGTAGCAACGATGCATACGTGTCATGTCCCTTTCTGTCACTGGGATTGAGCACCGCAAGATCGAACCCACTACAAAGCACCTCTTCCCATGGCAAGATGAATCAATCTAGTTGGCCAAACCAAATCAATAGATCGGAGAAGAAATACGAGGCTATAATAATCATGCATAAAAGAGTGCAGCAAAGACTCAAATAATTTCATGGATAATCTGATCATAAACTCACAATTCATCGGATCCCAACAAACACACCGCAAAAAGTGATTACATCGGATAGAACTCCAAGAACATCGAGGAGAACATTGTATTGAAGATCAAAAAGAGAGAAGAAGCCATCTAGCTACTGCCTATGGACCCGAAGGTCTGTGGTAAACTACTCACGCATCATCGGAAGGGCAGCAAGGTTGATGTAGAACCCCTCCGTGATCGATTCCCCCTCCGGCAGATTACCGGAGAAGGACCCCAGATGGGATCTCTCTGGAACAAAAACTTGCGGCGGCGGAAAAAGTATTTCGTGGACTCTCCTGAGGGTTTCTGATTTTTCTGGAATTTATAGTGCTGGAATTAGGTCAAACGGAGCTGGGTGGGCCCCACGAGGTACCAGGGCGCGCCACCCCCCCTGTGGCACGCCCTGGTGCCTCGTGGCCCACTCCTTCATCTTCCGGCCCTCTCTCGAAGCTTCTAGTGTTTATCTTGTCCAATAAAAAATCTCCAAAAAGTTTCGTGGCATTTGGACTTCGTTTGGTATTGATTTTCTGTAAAATAAAAACAAGGCAGAAAACAGCAACTGGCACTGGGCACTAGGTTAATAGGTTAGTCTCCAAAAATGATATAAAATTGTTGTAAATGATTATAAAAACATCCAAGATTGATATTATAACAGCATGGAACAATAAAAAATTATAGATACGTTGGAGACGTATCAATGCACCCTAGCTTGGTGAACGGCGTCAGGTCCTGATGTTGCATGCCTATGCGAGTTCTGACGTCAGCTCGCGATATAGGGCCGTGGTAGAACATCCCCTCCTCTTCGACGACATCTTTAATGATGATCGATGCAATGTCCCTCTGGATGCGAAAGAAGTCATCTCTGAGCTTATAGTCCGGTTCGGCTCCTAAGTCTTGTGCCCATTGACGGATATGGTCATCGTTTCTGGTTGTCATGCGAAGACGTTGGTGGTCCCTTCTGAACTCCATCATGAGATGGAGGACGTCGAATCCATCATTGTGGCTTCCTGTCGTTTGATGGACCGAGCAGAACGTAGTTTTATGCGAGAAACCCGGCGCGCCCTTCCTTTGTTTCCTGATCTCGATGTGGCCACCCGTCATGCTGAAGCCGTTGAGAGCACTATCCAGAATATTCATTATGTATGTGTAGTCTTTCTTCTCGAAGTTTCTGGACGAGTCGAAATACATGGCATGGGAGACTCGTGGGAAAAGAACGATAAGGACGGCACGCCCGTTGCTGCGGAAAATAAAGACACCTCAAATTAGCCACCATATGAGCAAAGGAATGATTGAAATGTACGAAAGGGTTTTCCGACAATGACTTACATTGGATGATAAGGCAGAAGAACCGGATCCTTGTCCTTATTCATTATCATGAAGTTCTCGATGTACTGCCTAGCAGCTTCACGTTCAAATTCACCGAGACACAAGAAGGACTCATGCATGTAGTATGGATCCGCAACCGAGATTTGATCGATTTGGTCTCTCCTGATGATGAAGTTCATATGTAGCGCAAAAAGGCGGACGATCGTAAAATCGAGCCGCCTCGTGAGAAACATGTCAAATGTGTGATCAAACCACAGGAAGAACACATCCGCCGGGAGAGTGTCGACGTAGCACTCGGCCTGAGGCACACGAACCGCATAAAGCGGGTATCCTGGAGCCTTCGAGGCGAGAAGGCTTTTCTCTGTCGATAGCACATGGTCGTGCAGTCTCCTGAGATCCCCTGATATGCCCTCTAGAGGTTTCGGCGGTAGGATCGGCTAGCCCGCGACATGGAACATCTCCGCACCTTTGACCGGTACACGGTCTTCAAAATCGGTCGGCGGAGCCGACTGGCTGCTAGAAGCTTTGGCGGCAGGAGAGCCTCTCTTCCGCGGTCTCTTCCTGTGCTTCTTCTTGGGTTGAGGTAGTGAGCCTTCCAGGCCCTGTCTGACCCCCGCGACCAATGTGTTCGGGCTAAGCATTGCACGACCCTCGGCTACTTGACCGTGGGTTGAGGCGGCATCTGGAGGCGTCTCCTGTGAGGATTGCATGAAGAGAGACTTCTTGCAATCTACCCTACGACGTTCCTGCTCCAGCACATCATCCAACTCCTCATCCACATGCTCATAGCCCGAGTCACATTGCTGATTCATCATTTGTCCGTCGTCATAGGCACTGGTATTGAGGAACCGGAGAGGGTCCTCCTCCTCCATCTCATCATCCATTCCTTGTTCCACGGGGGCGACTACATCATCCACTATTGGACCCCCTTCCTCGCATTGTCCGCCACTCTCACCCGGCACGAGAGGCGCTGGTAATTGCGTAGGCGGGGTGGTGGTGTTCATACCTTGCTGATGTGTGGTCATTGGTGTGCTCTCAGCCACCTCCAAACGAAGAAGATTCTTCGGCCACAGCAGCATCCAACCCTTGCATTCTCCAAGCCGCATCAGGGTCTCGTCCTCCTCTCCCCCGAGCCATACTGGAGGAGTCAAATCCTCGTGGCCCGCTTTCACACTCGACAAGGTAACCCTGAAGGTGCCAACGGGGATCGGCTGGCCGTGGAACGTGAGTTCCAAGGGCTTTGTTATCATTGCCTTTCCCACGTCCACCTTCTGGCCGTTGATCATGCAGAGTACGGTGCATGGGGTTTCGTTGGCCTGCGAAGACATGTCTGCGGCGTAAGACATCCGAAAGGCAACAAAAAATGGAAGATTATAGATATGTTGGTGCGACGTGTAATTACCGTTAGGGCGTCGAGGTCAGCCAAAGACGAAGGCCCGTCTAGCACGCCAGAGACAGAGGATGGGCTGCTATGAGCGGGTGCGGGAGCAGGCGCGGGTGCGGGACCTTGTGCGGTAGCGGCAGCAGGTGGTGGTGGTGCGATGTTCACCGAGTTGCTCCCGACGAAGCTGGGCATGGGAAAATCCTGTGCCAACTTGTCTGGATTTTGCTTCGTCCAGTCGATAATAGCCAGAATCAAGTTAGTAGCGAAATCATTTCTGTAGGCAGCTAAAGCTGCATTGACTGCCTGCTGGACCAACTCATTTCTGGTCGCTTCTGCGGCCTCAGCTGCTTTTTTCTCGGCCTCAGCTGCATTTTTCTCGACCGCAAGCTTCACCTTCTCGTCGATGTTCAACTGACTGAACTTCTTTTTTTGCTTTTTGGCCTCCGGGCCCTCGTCGTAGTAGTACTTCCACGTGGTGCCGTCTCCGATGCCGTGCACATGTCCATATTGCGGCCGCTGGTCCAAAGGGAATCCCTTCAGTTGGTTCAAGGCCCGGTTGAGAGGGGTGTCCCACTTGGGCCTCATTGACGACTGAGACGACGAGTCGCTTTCGGCCGCAAGCCTGTGTTGCTCCTTCTGCAAAAGGAACGTGAACCGTTTACGAATGTTACTACAACGTGTAGTCGACTTGATCAGAAGCTAAATGTAAGGTGGTAAAAGAATAATTACCAGTGATCTAATCAATTTCCTCGTGATCGTGTCTGTGTACCAAACCTTCTTTTCCTTGTCCCACTTGTACCGGGCCCTGATGAAGTCACGCTCCTGCGGGTCGGTGAACTCCGCGAAGGGGTCTGGGATCCCCGTGGCTTCACGTTCCTCGTCCTCCTTATCCCATATGGGCCTCTTGCCAAGGTAGCCATGGCTTCCGAGGCATTGGTTCCCCGTGTTCCTTTGCTGAAGCCCCTTGTATTTCTCAGACTTAAGCTTGCCTGCCTCGGTAGTGGAAGTGTCCTTGAACTTTTTGAACTCCTCTTCCGTAAGTGTCGGATTGTCCGCCAAAATCTTGGACATGGGTTCTTTAGCATCAATCGCTCGTTTCACCCTCCCTTTCCAGGCGGCCAAATCGTTGTTGAACATGCCCATGGCGTGGTTGTTAATCTTTTTCATGGCAGGATCATTGATACGTCTCCAACGTATCTATAATTTATGAAGTATTCATGCCATGTTTATTATAGTTTTGTATGATTTTGGTGCACTTTTATATGGGTTTATATGATTTTCATGGACTAACATATTGACCTAGTGCCCAGTGTCAGTTGCTGTTTTCTGCTTGTTTTTGGTTTTTCAGAAAATCCATATCAAATGAAGTCCAAATGCAGGGAAACTATTTGACGATTTTTTCTGGAAGGAAACAGACCCAGGAAGCTTCGGAGGAGCAGCAGAAGAGCCACAGGGGCCCCATGAGCCACCTGGGCGCGCCTGCCCCCCCCCCCTAGGCGCGCCCTGGTGCCTTGTGGGCCCCCTGTGGCACCTCTTTGCGTGATTCCAACACTGAAAAATCCTATATATTCAGAAACCCCCGAAAGTTAACCTAGATGAGTTTTTATGCCGCCGCAAGCCTCTGTACCTCCACGATCTCATCTACAGCCCTTTTCCGGCACCCTGCCGGAGGGGGGAAAGCATCACCGGAGGACATCTTCATCATCCCGTCGGTCTCCATGACGAGGAGGGAGTAGATCACCCTTGGGGCTGAGGGTATGTACTAGTAGCTATGTGTTTGATCTCTCTCTCGTGTTCTTGATTTGGCACGATCTTGATATACCACGAGCTTTGTTAATATAGTTGGATCATATGGTGTTTCTTCCCTCTCTATCTTTGTTGTGATGAATCGAATCTTTTCCCTTTGAGGTTTCGTTATTGTTGGATTGGATATTTCAGATTTGAGAACACTTGATGTATGTCTTGCATATGAATACCCGTGATGACAATGGGGTATTATATTGATTCACTTGATATATGTTTTGGCACTCAACTCACGGATTCCCGTGGTGACATTGGGGCAATCTATGCATAGGGGTTGATGCACGTTTTCATTATCTTTTCTCTGATAGAAACTTTGGGGTGCTCCTTGGAGTTCTTTGTGTGGATTGAATATTATGATTATGAAGTTGTTTGATGCATATCGTATAATCAACTCACGGATACTTGTGGTGACATTGGAGTATCTAGGTGACATTAGAGTTGGTTGATGTATATCATATGGTGTTATTTTAGTACGAACTCTAGGGCTGTTCGTGACACTTATAGGAATAGCTCAATAGATCGATCGGAAAGGATAACTTTGAGGTGGTTTCGTACCCTATAAACAATTTCTATCTTATGTCCGCTAATAGGAACTTGGGAGTGATTCTTTATCGCACGTTGAGGGATGGTTATATGATCCAATTATGTTAGCATTGTTGAGAGATTGCACTAGCGAAAGTATGAACCCTAGGCCTTGTTTCTAAGCATTGCAATACCATTTATGCTCACTTTTGTTACTAGTTACCTTGCTGTTTTTATATTTTCAGATTACAAAAACCTATATCTACTATCCATACTACACTTGTATCACCATCTCTTCGCCGAATTAGTGCACCTATACAATTTACCATTGTATTGGGTGTGTTGGGGACACAAGAGACTCTTTGTTATTTGGTTGTAGGGTTGTTTGAGAGAGACCATCTTCATCCTACACCTCCCATGGATTGATAAACCTTAGGTCATCCACTTGAGGGAAAATTGCTACTGTCCTACAAAACTCTGCGCTTGGAGGCCCAACACGAGTCTACAAGAATAAGTTGTGTAGTAGACATCAAGCTCTTTTCTGGCGCCGTTGCCGGGGAGGTGAGTGCTTGAGGGTATATCTTTAGATCTTGCAATCGAATCTTTTAGTTTCTTGTTTTATCACTAGTTTGGTTTATAAAAGAAAACTACAAAAAATATAGAATTGAGGTTGCCTCATATTATTCATCTTTATAATGTCTTTCTTGAAAATGATGGATCGGAAAATTGTGCTCAATTGATAGAAGAAGAATTCAATAAAATGTTTGGCATAAAATCTTTGAATTATGAGCATGATTGCAATGTTGTTAGTATGAATTCTTTGAATATCCATGGTGCTAATGATATGCAAAGCCATAAGCTTGGGGATGCTATGTTTGAGGAAGATGATATTTTTAGTCCCCCAAGTTTTGATGTGCAAATTTTTTATGATGATTGCATGCCTCCTATTTATGATGATTATATTGATGAAAGTGGATTTGGAAAGGTCATGAATTTATTTAATGATGATTCCACTATTTTGGAAGAGGTTTCAATTGATTATGACAACAAAGTTGCTATTTATGATGACTATTGTGATGACATGTATGCTTAAAGAATAATGATAACTATGAAATTTGTCATCATGATTTTAATTTTCAATTGGATTATTCCAATCAAACATCTCATGATAGTTATTTTGTTGAATTTGCTCCCACTATTGTTGATGAGAACAAATTTGCTTATGTGGAGAGTAATAAAATTTCTATGCTCGTAGGTCATGAAAAGAATGATTTATGTGATAGCTATGTTGTTGAATTTATTTATGATGCTACTGAAAATTATTATGAGAGAGGATCATATGCTTGTAGGTGTTGCAATAATATCAAATTTCCTCTCTATGTGTTGGAAGTTTTGAAGTTATGCTTGTTTTGCCTTCCTATGCTAGTTGATTCCTGCTCCCATAAACTATTTGCTCACAAAATCCCTATGCATAGGAAGTGGGTTAGGCTTAAATGTGCTAGTCATATGCTTCATGATGCTCTCTTTGTGTTTCAATTCTTTACTTTTATGTGAGCATCATTGAAATCATCATGCCTAGCTAAAAAGGCATTAAAGAAAAGCGCTTGTTGGGAGACAACCCAATACCTATACCTTCTGTTTTTGTGTGTTCACATTATTAAGCTACTGTAGTAATAATTTTTTCTATGTTCTCTTTCAATAATGTGCCAAGTAAAGCCTTTGGGATAGTGTGGATACTTGTTGATTCGATTCTGTGCAAAAACAGAAATTTTTGCGTCCAGTGCTGGAATTTCTATTGTGTACTGGAGCGTGAGGAAATTATGAAATTTTTACACAGTATTGGTTTCCAAATTTCTTACGTTTTCCTAATTTTTCAGAATTTTTTGAGGTACAGAAGTATGGTTTTTAAATCGCTCACTACACACTGTTTTTTTTTTTGACAGATTCTGTTTTCGGTGCATAGTTTGCTTGTTTTAATGTTTCCATAGCTTATATTGAGTAATATAAATTTTGGAAATGATAGAATAAAGTAGGAATTATGTGAGAACAATTATGAATCTTGTCTTGACAGTACCTAAGTGGATGATTTATTTTTATCATACTAACCTATCTCACAAGTTCCGTTAAGTTTTGTGTGATTGAAGTTTTCAAGTTTTGGGTGAGATATCAATATGAGGAGAATAAGGAGTGGAAAGACCCTAAGCTTGGGGATTACCAAGGTACCCCAAGGTAATATTCAAGGAAGACTCAAGCATCTAAGCTTGGGGATGCCCTGGAAGGCATCCCCTCTTTAGTCTTCAACATTATCGGTAACCTTACTCGGAGCTACATTTTTATTCATCACATGATATGTGTTTTGCTTGGAGCATCATTTTCTTCTGTTGATATTTGCTTGGTGTTATAAATAATCATGTTTTGTATCTTTTAGTTCAATAAAATGTCAATTATAGCCTTTACCATGCTCAGTTTGCAAGTTCATGTGTTACTGTTTGAAAACAGAAAGTTTTCTGTTATGTCCAGAATATTCCTGAATAGTCAGAACATGATAAAAATCGTAAATTTTTACACAGTATGCATGCATGAGTTTTTGTCACGTGGTAATTTTTTAGAATTTTTGGAGTTAGGGAAGTATGGATTCTTATTCCCGTTTTATAGACTATTCTATTTTAGCAGATTGTTGTTATAGTTGCATTGTTTGTATATGTTTGCGTGTTTAATGTTTCTATTTGTGGATAGGAGTATTAAATATGCAGAGGCATTTAGTATGCAATGTTTAATTATAATTTTAGTGATTTGCTACAGTAGATAATGTTAAGGTTTTGAGTTGATTTATACTAACTTATCTCACGAGTTCTTGTTAAGTTTTGTGTGGATGAAGTTTTAAGATTTAGGGAAACCGTGATATGAGAGGAATTAAGGAGACACAAAAGATCAAGCTTGGGGATGCCCAAGGCATCCCAAATTAATATTTCAAGAAGTCTCAAGCATCTAAGCTTGGGGATGCCCAGGTAGGCATCCCACCTTTCTTCATCAACAATTATCGGCCAGTTTTGGTCGAGCCTAAGTTTTTGCTTCTTCACATGATATGTGCTATTCTTGGAATGTAATTTTATTTTGTTTTTCTTGCTGTTTGAATAAAATAATAAGATCTGAAATTTTTAAATGAGAGAGAGTCCTCACATAGCTACCTATTTACTTAACTACTCATTTGATCTTCACTTATATCTGTTTGGAGTAGTTTGTCATTTACTCTTGTGCTTCACTTATATCCTATGAGTAAATTGTGAAAGAATTTAATATCATAAAGTTGAAATTATATGTGCTTCATATGTTTGTATCATGTCTAGTAGTAGTTTCACATTTGGGTTAGAAAGTGAAATCTATTGAAGCTTGACAATCACAATATTGGTCATACAAGCAATTCATGAATGATTAGTATAAGGAAGAGAACTTTCACATATAAATATATTATCTTGGACATCCTTTATGATTGTGAATACCCATTAATTATTTTCAAACTTGAGCAAATTAGTTGAAGTTGGACAAGGAAGACAACGTAATGAGTTATGTTTGGGTATATTTGCATAGAAGTTATATTGTTATGGATCCTCCAACATGGGGTGCTTTTGCTTAGGATCTTTTGCTAGCCAAAAATTCGTACTAAGTAGAGATACTACTTGTGCATCCAAAAACCCTTAAACCCAGTTTCTTGCCATGAGTGTCCACCATACCTACCTATGGATTGAATAAGATCCTTCAAGTAAGTTGTCATCGGTGCAAAAAGCAATAAAAATTGCTCCTAAAATATGTATGATCTTTTATTGTAAGGGAAAATAAGCGTTGTACGAGCTTGTGATGGTAAAGAAATAAAAGCGACGGACTGCATAATAAAGGTTGCTATCACAAGGGGCAATATAACGTGACGTTCCTTTGCATTAAGGGCTTGTGCATCCAAAAATAAAAAGCGCATGACAACCTCTGTTTCCCTCTGCGAAGGGCCTATCTTTTACTTTTATGCATTTACTTTTATGTATTTACTTTTATGCAAGAGTCAATTAGTATTCATTCGCATTTCAACCTCAATTATTCTCTAGTTGGCAAGCATCATGTGGTGGGGAAAGATCCAGGCGCATATGGCCAGTCAAATATATTTGATCATGAATTATTATTGTTGACAATTATCTCTATGATAAATAAGTTGGGAGGCGAAACACTAAGCCCCTATCTTTCTCTGTGTTCGATGGATGCCATTTGTTCTAAAAATATGCTTTGAGTACTAGCAACCATAGAAGACTATATGATAATTGAGTATGTGGAGCTCTTACTTAGATTTTGTTGAAATTAAGTTGAATTGGAATTGTTTGGTGACTAAGAACACAGGTTGTTAAGTTTCAAGAGAATGCATTGTTTGAACCATAACATGTGAATTGATTGCTACTTTATCATGATGAGTTTTATGAGAAAGAGTTGTTGTTATGATGCTAGGAAAAGTGATTGAAATTATCATTGATCAAACTTATGCACTATGCTAGCATTCACACTTCATAAATTATTTCTTTTATCATTTACCTACTCGAGGACAAGCAGGAATTAAGCTTGGGGATACTGATACGTCTCCAACGTATCTATAATTTATGAAGTATTCATGCCATGTTTATTATAGTTTTGTATGATTTTGGTGCACTTTTATATGGGTTTTATATGATTTCCATGGACTAACATATTGACCTAGTGCCTAGTGCCAGTTGTTGTTTTCTGCTTGTTTTTGGTTTTCCAGAAAATCCATATCAAATGAAGTCCAAATGCAGCGAAACTTTTTGACGATTTTTTCTGGAAGGAAACAGACCCAGGAAGCTTTGGAGGAGCAGCAGAAGAGCCACAGGGGCCCCACGAGCCCACCTGGGTTCGCCTGCCCCCAGGCGCGCCCTGGTGCCTCGTGGGCCCCCTGTGGCACCTCTTTGCATGATTCCAACGCTGAAAAATCCTATATATTCATAAACCCCCGAAAGTTAACCTAGATGAGTTTTTACGCCGCCGCAAGCCTCTGTACCTCCACGATCTCATCTACAGCCCTTTTCCGGCACCCTGCCGGAGGGGGGAAAGCATCACCGGAGGCCATCTTCATCATCCCGGCGGTCTCCATGACGAGGAGGGAGTAGTTCACCCTTGGGGCTGAGGGTATGTACTAGTAGCTATGTGTTTGATCTCTCTCTCTCTCTCTCGTGTTCTTGATTTGGCACGATCTTGATGTACCGCGAGCTTTGTTAATATAGTTGGATCATATGGTGTTTCTTCCCTCTCTATCTTTGTTGTGATGAATCGAATCTTTTCCCTTTGAGGTTTCGTTATTGTTGGATTGAATATTTCAGATTTGAGAACACTTGATGTATGTCTTGCATATGAATACCCGTGGTGACAATGGGGTATTATATTGATTCACTTGATATATGTTTTGGCACTCAACTCGCGGATTCCCGTGGTGACATTAGGGCAATCTATGCATAGGGGTTGATGCACGTTTTCATTATCTTTTCTCCGATAGAAACTTTGGGGTGCTCCTTGGAGTTCTTTGTGTGGATTGAATATTATGATTATGAAGTTGTTTGATGCATATCGTATAATCAACTCACGGATACTTGTGGTGACATTGGAGTATCTAGGTGACATTAGAGTTGGTTGATGTATATCATATGGTGTTATTTTAGTACGAACTCTAGGGCTGTTCGTGACACTTATAGGAATAGCTCAATAGATCGATCGGAAAGGATAACTTTGAGGTGGTTTCGTACCCTACAAACAATTTCTATCTTATGTTCTCCGCTAATAGGAACTTGGGAGTGATTCTTTATCGCACGTTGAGGGATGGTTATATGATCCAATTATGTTAGCATTGTTGAGAGATTGCACTAGCGAAAGTATGAACCCTAGGCCTTGTTTCTAAGCATTGCAATACCATTTATGCTCACTTTTGTTACTAGTTACCTTGCTGTTTTTATATTTTCAGATTACAAAAACCTATATCTACTATCCATACTACACTTGTATCACCATCTCTTCGCCGAACTAGTGCGCCTATACAATTTACCATTGTATTGGGTGTGTTGGTTACACAAAATACTCTTTGTTATTTGGTTGCAGGGTTGTTTGAGAGAGACCATCTTCATCCTACACCTCCCATGGATTGATAAACCTTAGGTCATCCACTTGAGGGAAAATTGCTACTGTCCTACAAAACTCTGCACTTGGAGGCCCAACACAAGTCTACAAGAATAAGTTGTGTAGTAGACATCAATCATCCCACGGGTGTTCTATGTGGTCATCCCGGCCGGGGAACTGGAATCTCTTGTGCAGCTTCATTAGGAGCAAGTGCTCCATATGTGGTTTACTCCTTAAGTCATTGTCGTTGATGCTCGCGGTTTCCCGTAGGATGCATCCGACTTGGTTGCCGTAGCACTTGCGAGCTTCAACCGGCGCTATTGGCTCGAATTTGCCGGGGTGCATCTCTGTGACCAGCAGTCTTCCGATGCCGAGTTTGTTAGGGTGTCGTGTCCTCTGCTTCTTCTGCTTCTTCTTTTCGTTACCGGCTTCGGCGCTGGTACCTTCCGCGCTGGTCTCGGCGCCGCCATCGGTGTCGATGTCGGCGGTAGTACCATCGTCCACTATGACCAGGGCGCCCTGCAAACCTTGTGTTTGATGACTACACAAAAAGTCGAGGTAATCATGTTCACGGTCATATTGTATGTCATCGGCAGCGTGGTCAGAATCCCCGGTTTCGTCGTTGTTCGACATGTTTCCTATGATTAAGTCTGCTCGTTTAATTCTTAAACTATAATAAAATGAGTAATGACATAAAAAAAAGGCCTGTGGTTTGCTGAAATGTCGTTTCATTCCCGTCCCAGCAAATCCCGGGCACTCGATATGCCTACTTTCTAGCACAAGTCATGCCGAAATTCACGGGAAATTTCGGCATGACCTTTGCTAAAAAGTGGACATATCGAGCGCCTAAAATTTGCCGGAACGGAAATGAATCAACATTCCGGCAAAACATAGGCCACTCGGATCATTTTCCCTGCAAACAATTAATATAGGCCACTCCTCTCAAAAAAAAGATATGATCATGCATGCTCTCACTGGCCATCATCTTCTTTGAATTCACTGAATTTCAATAAATATATAGCACGCAAATTTCAGAAAATTAACTGAATTTAAATAAATGGCAGCAGCACTAGAATTTGATAACTAGTTGAATTTACATTCAACAGGAAAAAAAATTCCTACTATCTACTTGAAGGTAACCTAGAATTTGAGGGGGCCGGGGGGAATAGGGGGAAACCCTAGAAAAATCCCCCAATCACTAATGAACCCTAAAAAAAATTCATACTACAATTCCTACTGTCTACTATTTCAAACCTAGCTATTTCATCAACACACAATCATCACACATTAATCATTTCACCTAGCTAGGGTTTCATCATCATCATCACCTAGGGTTTTACAAAATTCTAAAAATTCATTTACTGCAAATTAATTTAACTAAATTCATCTAGAACTAGTATCTCTGTAAAACCCTAGAACTAGTATCACCTAGCTAGAATTTCTAAACCCTATCTAGAACCCTAACCTCCACCGAGGCAGAGAGAGAGAGAGGATGGGTGGGGGCTTACAGAGGGGGTCGGGGGAGACAGTGGCACCGAGGAGGGTCGGAGGCGAGGCGGGGTCGGGGGAGACGGCGACGTCGAGGAGGCTGCAGGCACGCGGCGACGTCGAGGAGGAGGAGGCAGGCGCGCGGCGAGGTCGAGGAGGAGGCAGGCGCGGTGAGGTCGAGGAGGAGGAGGCAGGCGCGCGGCGACGTCGAGGAGGAGGCAGGCGCTGCGAGGACGTGCTCCGGCGACGGCGCGAGGAGGCAAGGGCGACGAGGGCTCTGGCGACGGCGTGAGGAGAAAGGGGATCGAATGGGGAATTGGGGAAGAAAGGCCCGCGCGGTGGGTTAAGTCAAAAATAGCAGTAGCGCTGGTCTGCACCCGCGCTATAGCTAAATTAGCTGTAGCGCGTGTTAACCAAACACGCGCTACAGATAAGTTAGCTATAGCGCGGGTCCAGACCCGCGCTACTGCTATAGCTAACTTAGCTTAGAAGTAGCGTCGGTTTCTCTGACACGCGCTACTGCTAAGTTAGCTATAGCACGTGTCCAGGCCCGCGCTACTGATATTCCTTTGATTTTTCTTTTCATTTTCTCCTTTTGCTTTTTCTTTTCATTTTATTTTTCTTATTTCCTTTCTCCTTTTTCTTTTTCTTTTCATTTCCTTTTCTAATCCTTTCATTTTCTTCTTTCCTTTCTCATTTTTCTATTTCTTTTCATTTTCTTTTCTTTTTCGAAAGACGACCGAGCCGGGAAGAAGGGGATCGGATACAATGTATATAACTCAGGTGACGATATATATTACACATCATTTGACCGATAACGATTAAGTGCGTACACAAAATAAATACATATATATAAATGATGGTTTCTCAGCGTCGACGTTTTCGTTTCTGAGTGAGCTTCTTTCCCTTCTTGTTCGCTGTCGAATAATTGGGCCCCTCGTTGTGACTTTTCCTTTTCCATGGTGTACGATCTTTCTTAGGTAATGTAGTGGTGATTCTTCTTTTGACGTATGCTTCATCGTCATCTTCCCTCATCGGGTTGCCGTACTGGTCGTAGTCTTCCTCGTTGGCGACTCCATCCATTCCGATGATGTTCCTTTTGCCTCTCCTCACGACAACACGGCTGGGATTGCTCGGGTCGGTTATGAAGAAGCATTGTGTCACATGCTTAGCGTGTACCCATGGCTCGTTTTTTGCGATGGCGTTCACGGTAGCGCTCTTGGCGTCGGGTATAGACATGGTAGTGAAATACCGGTTTTCTCTTTCGACGTTCTTAGCCCATCTGACACGGAACATCGTCGCATCGTGCAGTCCAGAGTAGTCAAGCTCCCAGATCTCTTCGACCCTTTCGTAGAATCTTTCAGTTGCGGCGTTGTCGCCGGTCATGCATTCCATCGTCACCCCTGAGTTCTGAAAATCATTGTTTATATCTTTGGCCTCCGTGTAGAACGTGTATCCGTTGATATCGTATGCCTGATAGGTCACGAGGTTGGCCGCGGGGCCATGTGCTAAGGCGTATATGAGCAATCCGTCCTTAGAGCCCTCTTCTGGGGGATTAGCGAGAACATGCTCTTTGAACCAAGGCAGGAAAGTGGAGTTGTGCTCTCTAATAACTTCGGCGTTCGTCTTGCATAGCCCCCGGTCACGGTACTTCTTTGCGATGGTTTCTTTGTGCAGTGTCGCAAAAGGATCTACCACGTCTAGGTGATGTAGCACTACTAAGTTTGCTCTGTCAAAGTCATTGCGTCGACCCGAGTGGTCCACATGCAGTTCCCTCCGGCCGTTGGTGTGACCTTCTCCTCCGAGCCTCCCAAGGTGCTTGTTAACGGGCAAACCAACAACAGGGTCTCCGCCATATAGATAATTCTCGCAGAAAGAGGTGCACTCTTGGGTCAGATAGCCCTGGATGATGCTTCCATCCGGACGGGACATGTTACGAATGAATCCTTTGATGACCCCATTCATCCTCTCGAACGGCATCATGTTGTGCAGGAATGTCGGCCCGAGGTCTATGATGTCGTCCACAATGTGGACACACAGATGCACCATGACGTCAAAGAACGCGGGCAGGAAGTACATCTCAAGTTCATTTAGTATCACAACGATCTCTTCCTGTAGCCTTCGGAGCTGCTTCACACTGATCGACTTTCAAGAGATAACGTCGAAAAAGTTGCAGAGACCAATAAGCGTGTCATGGACGTGCTTGTCCATTATCCCTCTAAGGGCAACAGGAAGTATCTGCGTCATCATCACATGACAGTCATGAGACTTCATCCCGCTGAACCTTTTCTTCTTGGTGTCTAGAAATCTGCTTATCTTCCCACAGTAACTGGAACTAACTTTGATTCCGGTAAGGCACTTGAAGAATTGATCGATCTCCTTCGGACTTAAGGTAAAGCAAGAAGGGGGGCAATAATTCTCTTCCTTCTTGTTGACTTTTTTTGCCCTTGTCCCGCGCCTCCGTCTCTATCTCCGTCTCCTCTGACTTTTTACGGGGCAGCATGTGGAGATCTGCCCTGATGTTCAAATCTTCCAAGTCTCTTCTTCCCTTCGGCCCATCCTTTGTCTTATCCGGCATGTTCATCAGTGTTGCAAGCAAGCTCTCAACAACATTCTTCGTGATATGCATTTGATCAAGGCAATGAGGCGTGTCGAGTTTGGCCCAGTACTCCAAGTCCCAGAAAACAGACCTCATTTTCCAGACCTTCAGCAGCGACTCCGGTGCCTTTTTCATCTTTCCCGGCGTGGAGCACTGTTCCCAGTTTTTCAACAGCTCATCGATTTCGGCGCTGCTCCTCTTATGTGGAGGTCCTCGATGCTCAGCCTCACCATTGAATAGATCTCCACGGTTTCTCCACGGTTCGTCCTTCGCGAGCCATCTTCGATGCCCCATGTACACGATTTTCCCAGACCCGCCATCTTTCGTTAGCTGCTGAGATGTTGTATCATCCATGCACAGCATGCATCCACAATATTCGTGGCACACCTGGCCTGCGACATATCCGTAACCGAGATAGTCGTGCACCGTCGTCATCAGCGCGGCTCTCATATAGAAATACTCGCCTTTGCTGGCGTCCCATGTCTTGGCCGGTGTTTTCCATAACGTGTCTAACTCCTCTTGAAGTAGCTCCAGATACAGATTAATATTATTTCCCGATTATTTTGGCCCTTGAATTAGCATGCTCATGTGTATGTACTTTGACTTCATGCACAACCAGGGGGGAGGTTGTACATCCATACAAACACGGGCCATGTGCTATGGTTGGTGTTCTGGTTGCCAAACGGATTCATGCCATCGGTACTTGTGCCAAGCACGATGTTCCTTGCATCACCTGTGAAATATCGATATTCGGCATTGAACACTCTCCACTGTCTTGCATCCGCGAGGTGTCTCAGCTTCGGATCATCTCCATCGTCGGGCTTCACCCTCTCGCATGCCAGCGCATGAGCTTTGCTTCCTTAGGATCTACGAAATAACGCTACAGACGGGGAGTGATCGGTAGGTACCATACAACTTTCTGGGGAGATTTCTTTCTGGCCTTCTTGTATCGAGAAGCATTGCACACCGGACAGTTGGTTTTTTCCGCGTGCTCCTTCCGATAAATGATGCAATCGTTGATGCATGCATGGTATCTAATGTGCGGCAGATCAAGAGGGCACACGATCTTCTTGGCCTCATCGACACTAGTAGGACACAGGTTCCCCGCGGGAAGAACCTTCTTTAGATACTTGAGAAGCTCATCGAGGCCTCTGTCGGTCCATTTGTTTTTAGCCTTCGTCTTTAGAAGTTCGAGCGTGAAACTCAAGCGGGTCACCTCGGGATCGCAACCATCATACAATGGAGTCTTCGAGTCTACCTCCAGTTGCTCCAGCTTGGCCTCCTCTCTAGAAGCAGCTCTTTCGCTACTCGTCTTCTTGCGAAGCAGGTCTCGAACATGAGGGTCCCGCACGATTGAACTTAGTAGCGACGAAGGCTGCGGCATGTCCGCGTCTTCTCTGGCGCCATTTTCGGCCTCTTCTCCGCCGCCATTTTCGGCCTCTTCTCCGCCGCCACCATGTCCGGCCCCTTCTGCGCCGCCATGTCCGGCCTCTTCTCCGCTGCCATTATCGGTCATCTCTTCGTCTGGCCCCATGTCGTCATTGGCTGCCCCGTCGGCGTCCTCATCCTCATCATCTTCACTTATCCACCGAGTAAAGCCATCCATGAAACCAGTCATGAGCAGGTGCGCCTTCAAACGACCATCCTTATAGGGGTCGAGCCAAACTCCTCCTTTGCATCTTCGACACGGACATAAAATCTCTGTCCGGTTATTTTCATACATGTCCTGCACTGCCGATCGCAACCACCTTTCCACCATCGTTCCACTCACCATCATCATCGCCTGCGCGGTAATAATAAGCAAAATGATTATAAAAATGCATGCATGCATCAAAGTCATACAAAAATTCGGCATGACCTTCCCTAAAAATAGGACATATAGAGTTTGCCCGAAATTCGCCGAAACGGAAATAAATCGACATTTCGGCAAAACATAGGAAGCTCACGCACAATTAAATGGATAGATCTAGTTGGGGAGGTAGAAAGGTCACTTCATTAAATGGGTAGATCTACATAGCTAGTTGGGGAAGGAGATGGCTCTAACTAGTGGAGGGGTGGAAAAGTGAGGAAAAGAGAAAGGGGTTGCATTAATGGAGGTGTGGTGTAGTTAGGGGCATTAAAGAGAGAGAAAGAGAGGTAGGAGAAGAAAGAGAGTAATGGGGGGAGAAGCAAGGTGAGGAAGAAGCAAAGTGAGGGAGAGAGGATGGGGGAGGGCAAAGTGAAGGGAGAGAGGAAGGGGGAGGGGGAGAGGGTTGAAAAAGGTGGCTGCTGCGCCTTAGCAGCAGCGCGGGCCAGAAAACGGCGCTACTGCTAAAACATTAGCAGTAGCGCGGTCCTGAAGGCCGCGCTGCTGCTAAGCGGGGCCCACCATGTGGCACAGTACAACATTAGTTGCAGCGGTGGGTCTACAACACGTGCTACTGCTAAAGTTTTAGCAGTAGCGCGCTTCAGGCGGGTCGCGCTGCTACTATACATATCCTGGTGGCTAAGGGGGAGCTCACATAGCAGTAGCGCCTTTCGTCTGGGCGTCGCTACTGATAAGTGGATAGCAGTAGAGCCTGTGCAGTGCCCGCGCTACTGTAAATTAGCAGTAGCGCGTTCCACAAAGCCGCGCTACTGATAAGCCTCCACCTATAAGGTTTTCCCTAGTAGTGGTATGCTATTTTCAAGAGAGAAGGCTCTAGTGAAAACTATGGCCCCCGGGTCTACCTTAATCATATACTGAAAATCCTAAAAATACCTTGCTGTAATTTTACTTTATTTATTTTATTTTGTATTTTTGTTTGATCTATCTATCTATCACCATACAATTTAATCTTGCAATTAACCGCCAAGGGATTGACAACCCCTTGTTCGCGTTGGGTGCGAGGATTTTTTGTTTTGTGTGCAGGTACTGCTAACGAGTTGTTGCGTGATTCTCCTACTGGATTGATAACCTTGGTTTCATAACTGAGGGAAATACTTATCTCTACTATACTGCATCATCCCTTCCTCTTCGGGGAAATCCCAACGCAGCTCACAAGTAGCAGGAAGAATTTCTGGTGCCGTTGCCGGGGAGACATCATCAACATCTATCAAGTACCTACGCATAAACCTTCATCTCCTTGCATTTACTTTAGTTGCCTTTGCCTCTCGTTTTCATCTCCACCACTTCTAAAAAGTTTTAACAAAAATACAAAAATATTTTCCGTTTGCCTTTTTCTTATTTGCTTCTTTGCTTGCTTGTTATCTTGTTTGCGTAGCCACGATGTCTCAAGAAAATACAAAATTGTGTGATTTTTCCAATACTAATAATAATGATTTTATTAGTACACCGATTGCTCCTCCCGCCGCTAGTGCGGAGACTTGTGATATAAATGCCGCTTTGTTAAATCTTGTCATGAAAGAACAATTTTCTGGTAGTCCTAATGAAGATGCTGCATCCCATCTTAACCCTATCGTAGAATTGTGTGATATGCAAAAGAAAAAATTGTGAATAATGATATTGTGAAATTAAAATTATTCCCATTCTCATTGCGGGATCGCGCAAAAATTTGGTTTTCATCTTTACCATGAAATAGTATCGATTCTTGGGATAGGTGTAAAGATGCTTTTATTACCAAATATTTTCCTCCCGCGAAAATTATTTCCCTTAGGAACCAAATTATGAATTTCAAGCAACTTGATCATGAACATGTTGCTCAATCTTGGGAAAGGATGAAATTAATGATAAGAAATTGCCCTACTCATGGTTTAAATTTGTGGATGATCATACAAAAAATTTATGCGGGATTAAATTTTGTTTCTAGAAATCTTTTAGATTCCGCCGCGGGTGGTACTTTTATGGAGATTACATTGGGAGAAGCTACTAAATTGCTTGATAATGTTATGGCAAATTATTCACAATGGCATACTGAAAGAGTTCCTACTAGTAAAAAAGTGAATTTTGTTGAAGAAATTAGTACTTTGAGTGATAAAGTTGATGCGCTTATGAAATTGGTTGCTAGCAAAAATACTCCTATTGATCCTAATGATGTGCCTTTATCCACCTTGATTGAGCAAAATAATGATCCCGTAGATGTGAATTTTGTCTCGCGAAACAGTTTTAATAATAGTGCTTATAGAGGCAATTTTAATCCTAGGTCGTTTCCTGGGAATTCCTCTAATAATTATGGTAATTCCTATGGTAATCCTTATAATAATAATAATAGGATGCCCTCTGATCTTGAAAGTAATATTAAATAATTTATTAATGCTCAAAAAGTTTTCAACACTACGATAGAAGAAAAATTAAGTAAACTTGATGATATGTCTAGGAGCATTGATAGAATTATTCATGATGTGGAAAATCTTAAGACTAAAATTTTGCCACCCAAAATTGATATTAATGAATCAATTAAAGCTTTATATGCCTCCATGGATGAGAGTAAGAAAAGAACCGCTATGCTAAAAGCTAAACGAGAATTTTTAGAAAAAGCGATTCCTCCCTGTTTCTATCGTAGTAATGATGAGGATATTAAAATGATTGGTGTTTCATCTATTGATTTCTTGTTTAGCAATATAAAACTTGATGAAAAGGGGACTGAAGAAGAGTCAACTTTAGCTAGGAGGCGTCCCCATAATTCGGAGGGTGAAAATCTTGATGAAAAAATTGATAAAAGTGGGTCTGGAGAGGTAAAAACTTTAACTAGTGATGTGCCCACTCTCTTGGATTACAAAGACTTTAATTATGATAGTTGTTCTTTGATTGAGTGTATTTCTTTGTTACAGTCCATGCTAAATTCACCCAACGCTTATGAACAAAACAAGGCTTTTACTAAACACATTGTAGAAGCAATGATGAAAGCGTTAGAAGAAAAGCTAGAACTAGAAATTTCAATTCCTAGAAAATTATATGATGAATGGGAACCCACCATTAAAGTTAAAATTAAAAATTATGAGTGCAATGCTTTATGTGATTTGGGTGCTAGCGTTTCCACAATTCCAAAATCCCTATGTGATGTGCTAGGTTTTACCAATATAGATGAATGTTCTCTTAATTTGCATCTTGCGGATTCTACTATTAAAAAGCCATTGGGAAGAATTAATGATGTTCTTATTCTTGCAAATATAAATTATGTGCCCATTGATTTTATTGTACTTGATATTGATTGCAATCCGTCTTGCCTCATAATACTTGGTAGACCGTTCTTACAAACTATTGGTGCTATTATTGATATGAAAGAAGGGAATATAAGATTTCAATTTCCACTAAAGAAAGGGATGGAACACTTCTCTAGGAAAAGAATTAAATCACCCTATGAATCCATTATGAGGGCCAGATATGGAATCAACTTGAAGGATGACAATACTTGAAAACTATGCATTATACCTAGCTAGGGGCATAAAACAATAGCGCTTGTTGGGAGGCAACCCAATGAATAAAATAAATTTTTTGCTTTTTATTTCTGTTCTTGTGTGTTTACACAATTATGCTACTGTTATGATTGTGTTTTTATGTTTTAATTAGTGTTTGTGCCAAGTAATGCCTTTGGGATGATTTGGAAGATAGTATAATTGATGCTGTTTGGAAAACATAAAGTTTTGTGTCTAGTGATGGAATTTTAATTCTGTACTGGAGCATCAGAAAAATCTGAACTTTTTACACAGTATTGGTATATTAATTTCCCACGTTGTCCTAATTTTTCAGAATTTTGGGAGTTACATAAGTATAGCTTTTAAATGGATCTTTACAGACTGTTCTGTTTTAGACAGATTCTGTTTTTGTTGCATGGTTTGCTTATTTTGATGAATCTATGGATCGTATCGGGGGGTATGAGTCATGGAGAAGTTGGAGTACAGTAGCATTATGACAATATTAAATATGAATCAATTTACTATAGTACTTAGAGTTAAGGATTTATTTGTTATACTAACGGATCTCACGAAGGTTTTGTTGAGTTTTGTGTGATTGAAGTTTTCAAGTTTTGGGTGAGATCACGATAGATGAAGGAATAAGGAGTGGCAAGAGCCTAAGCTTGGGGATGCCCATGGTACCCCATGGTAATATTCAAGGAAGACTCAAGCGTCTAAGCTTGGGGATGCCCCGGAAGGCATCCCCTCTTTCTTCTACCAACTATCAGTAATTTTACTTGGAGCTATATTTTTATTCATCACATGATATGTGTTTTGCTTGGAGCCTCGTGTATTATATGAGTCTTTGCTTTGTTTGCTTTTTAATTTGTCACAATCATCTTTGCTGGACACACCTATTTGAGAGAGCCACGCGTTTATCATGATTTGTTAGAATACTCTATGTGCTTCACTTAAATCTTTTGAGCTAGGCAGTTGCTCTAGTGCTTCACTTAAATCTTTTTGAGCACGGCAGTGGCTATATTATGAAGAAATATTTGAACTCTCATGCTTCACTTATATTATTTTGAGAGTTGATAAGATTAAAATTTTGAAGAAATATTTGAACTCTCGTGCTTCACTTATATTATTTTGAGAGTTGATAAGATTAAATTTTGAAGAAATATTTGCACTCTCATGCTTCACTTATATCTTTTTGAGAGTTGATAATAGTAATGGTAATTTGCACAAGATATGAATTTGGTCCCAAAGTGATGAATATTCAAGAGGGATATAATAAAAACTTTCATGAAAGATTATTGGATATGATAAGTTTGATTCCTTGCAATAGTTTTGCGATATGGAGATGATAATATGTGAGTCATGTTAGTGAGTAATTGTGATTTAGTAAGAATATTGGTGTTAAGGTTTGTGATTCCCTATGCATGCACATAAAGTCAATAGTTATGCAACAAAATTATATCCTACTTATGGTGCATTATTCGGTGTTAGTTATGTTCAATGCATGTTTATGACCGTTTTCGCTTTTTGGTTGGTCGCTTCTCAATCTATTTGCTAGCCTTCATTTGTACTAAGCGGGAATACTGCTTGTGCATCCAACTCCTTAAACCCAAGTTGTGCCAAATGAGTCCACCATACCTACCTATATGCGGTATTTCTATGCCGTTCCAAGTAAATTTGCATGTGCCAACTCTAATTTTTCAAGATAATTTTCCGTTTTGTGTGCTCGTACCGCTCATGAAGCGGCAGGGGGTGGCCAATATTTTCCATGCTAGGTGTGTTATTCTCACGATGAGTGTTTATTCACTTGTCATTGCACGAGAGAGTGGCAGGTAATAGGGATGCCCAGTCCCGAAATGAAAAAAAAATATGATGATAATAATAAATTCCTTGGAAAGTGTTGGTATGGAGGGCACCCGTGGATACGGCTAGCCATGGATTGTGAAAGAATGGTGGAAAGGAAATAAACTTTATTTTCTGTTTGGGAACCGCCTATAATGTGTCTAACATGGAAGATATTGGGAATTCTCGGTCATTTTCGTTGACAGGAAAAGCATGCCTCTCAAAATAATTTTATCTCTCTAATTTAAGCTTTGAGCTCTGGCACATTTACAAATCTCTGCTTCCCTCTGCGAAGAGCCTGTCTATTTACTTTTATGCAATTTTTATTTTTATTTTGAGTCTCCATCTTCTCTTACAAAGCACCAAGTAGAGAGCACTATTGTCATACTTGTGCATTGTGTGTAGCTAATATTGAGTGTGTTTCATGAATGGATCAATGATTGAGCATAATGGGCTAGGGATAACTTTCTTTAGCATTGATATTTTGAAAGACATCGAGTATTTATGTCTTCATGTCAAACTATAGACTATTGCTTTGAATCATTCAAGTCCAAATGTCCATGCTACAAAGAAAAGAATATATGATGAATATGATAGGTAGCATTCCACATCAAAAATTTTGTTTTTATCATTTACCTACTCGAGGACGAGCAGGAATTAAGCTTGGGGATGCTTGATACGTCTCCAACGTATCTATAATTTTTGATTGTTCCATGCTATTATAGTGCCAATCTCAGATGTTTTTATATACATTTACAAGCAATTATATATCATTTTTTGGGACTAACCTATTAACTTAGTGCCCAGTGCCAGCTGCTATTTTTTGCCTGTTTTTAGTTTTCCAGAATATCAGTACCAAACGAAGTCCAAATGCCACGAAACTTTTTGGAGATTTTTTTCTGGACATAAGAGACACTAGAAGCTTCGGGAGAGGGCCAGAAGACAGAGGAGGTGGCCACGAGCCACCAGGGCGTGCCCTGGTGCCTCGTGGGCCCACCTCCGCTCTGTTTGACCTAATTCCACCTCTATAAATTCTCTAAAATCAGGAAACCAACAGGGGAGTCCACGAAATACTTTTTCCGCCGCCGCAACCTTCTGTTCTCGAGAGATCCCATCTGGAGGCCTTTTCCGGCACTCTGCCGGAGGGGAATCGATCACGGAGGGGCTCTACATCATCCTTGCTGCCCTTCCGATGATGCGTGAGTAGTTTACCATAGACCTTCGAGTCCATAGTTAGTAGCTAGATGGCTTCTTCTCTCTTTTTGATCTTCAATACAATGTTCTCCTCGATGTTCTTGGAGTTCTATCCGATGTAATCACTTTTTGCGGTGTGTTTGTTGGGATCCGAAGAATTGTGAGTTTATGATCAGATTATCCATGAATATTATTTGAGTTTTCTCTGAACTCTTTTATGCATGATTATTATAGCTTCGTATTTCTCTCCGATCTATTAATTTGGTTTGGCCAACTAGATTGATTTATCTTGCAATGGGAGAGGTGCTTTGTAATGGGTTCGATCTTGCGGTGCTCAATCCCAGTGACAGAAAGGGACATGACACGTATGTATCGTTGCTATTAAGGGTAAAAAGATGGGGTTTATTCATGCGTGAGTTTACTTTGTCTACATCATGTCATCTTGCTTAAGGCGTTACTCCGTTCTTTATGAACTTAATACACTAGATGCATGCTGGATAGCGGTCGATGTGTGGAGTAATAGTAGTAGATGCAGGCAGGAGTCGGTCTACTTGTCTCGGATGTGATGCCTATATACATGACCATTGCCTTGGATATCGTCATGATTATTTGTTTTTCTATCAATTGCCCAACAGTAATTTGTTCACCCACCGTATGCTATTTTCAAGAGAGAAGCCTCTAGTGAAAACTATGGCCCCCGGGTCTACCTTAATCATATTTTAAAAATGCTAAAAATACCTTGCTGCAATTTTACTTTATTTATTTTATTTTGTATTTTTGTTTAATCTATCTATCTATCACCATACAATTTAATCTTGCAATTAACCGCCAAGGGATTGACAACCCCTTGTTCGCGTTGGGTGCGAAGATTTGTTGTTTTGTGTGCAGGTACTGCTAAAGAGTTGTTGCGTGATTCTCCTACTCGATTGATAACCTTGGTTTCATAACTGAGGGAAATACTTATCTCTACTGTACTGCATCATCCCCTCCTCTTCGGGGAAATCCCAACGCAGCTCACAAGTAGCAGGTTTCAACAGCTATTTTTTCTCCGGGTTTAAAGTTACCGCGGTGTTTGTGCGTAAGTTACCATGCCCGCGGTGTGTACATTACCATGCTATTTAGACAGAAGTTAATGGAAGTATGGTTTCAACAACTATTTTTTCCTCCGGGTCAAAGTTACCTGCGCGGTGGAGCCGTTGCCGGTGAAGGGCACCGTCCTCTCCCCATACAGGCAGCACGCATGTCCAAGCCCGCGTGTTCCGGCCGCAACCATGGAGGCTGAGGCGGTGCCGGCGACCCTGGGCAGGCGCACCTTCTCGTGCTCCGACGACGGCGAGGAGTGGCCACAAACGCCAACAAAAGTGGGCCTCGATGGATGCGTTGGTGGTGGGGAAGTCGGTGGATGCGGCGGTGGCGCATGGGGCAGCGAAGAAACAGCCGGAACTGGTTGGGGGCTGCGAGGGCGACGAGGCCGGGGTGGAGAGTGTGGAGGGGGAGGGGGAAGAATGGCCGTTGTGCCATGGATATGGGGCCAAGGAAGGACTGGGGAGGATGGGGCGTTGCGGGCATCCACGTCGTGTCCGCGAGGATGCAAAATTGGTCCAAATTTGGGCTGAAAATGGATCTCCGTGGACAAAAACAATCCGTCTATTTACACCAGCACATTGGGCTGCGTTTTCTGTTCGCGCAGACACAAACAGACACAGGGGAACGAAAATGTGCCCCTGTGTTGGAGTTAGCCTAAGGCGTGGAGTTTTCCACTCAGAAAGCGTGGGACTTTGACTGCTTACCAAACCAAATTATCCCTGCATGGATTAATGAGACCAGTTAGCAGTAATAAATGCGCATGTTAGCCCATTGGCTCTCTTTCCTCGTCGTCTCACTCCCCTCCCCGCGTGCAACATTTCTCTCCTTCTCCCCTCTAGAAGCTTCTCTCTATAAACAAAGGTACGCATGCATGCAGTAACTTTCCTGCCTCTCTCCAAAATAACTGCATGCATTTTATTTTTGTCTAAAATTTTTAGATGGTCAATATCTTTTACAAAAATGTTCTATTATTGAATTTTTTTTATATATTCGAATTCCTTGACACATGATCTGTAGAACAAGACCAATCTTGAATATATTTAAACAAGTTTAATTTTTACTATTCAAAAGAAATTGAAATATAATATTTCCGGATATCCGTATTTCAGCATTTCTTTTGTGAAGTCGTTTTGTTCACTCATTCGAGTTTCATTTATTTTTAAAATACACCAGCTTATTGAAACATGTATTTTTTAAATGAGTGAAATTAGATCCTAAAAGTAACTGAAGCATGTCATTCCAAATGAAATATGTGTTTTAAAATAAGTGAAACACATGTTTTAAAATAGTGAAATTAGTTTTTTAAGTTAGTGAGTTTTTTTAAAATTAGCGAAACTGTCGAAAACATTTTTATGAAATAGAGAAACAATCTTATGTTTCATGAACGTGATTTCAAGGATAATTGAAATATATAAAATAAAAATGAGTGAAATCTTTCTTCTGTAAATGAGTGTAATGTGTTTTCTGAAACTAGTGAAATGAGTGAAATCTATCTTTCCGAATGCGTGAAATCAGTTTTTTGAAGCAAGTGAAATATAGTATTTTCAATTGAGTGAATGTAATGTGTTTTTCTGAAATGAGTGAAATCTAACTTATGTAATTGAGTGTAATGTGTTTTCTGAAATGAGTGAAATCTAATTTATGTAACTAAGTGTAATGTATTTTCTGAAATGAGTGAAATTAGTTTTGAGATCTATATTTTGTAATGAGTGAAATCAGTTTTTTTAAACGAGTGAAATATAGTATTTCAATTGAGTGAGTGTAATGTGTTTGTTGAAATGAATGAAATATATGTTTTGGAAATAAGTGTAATGCGTTTTTTGAAATTAGTGAAATCTATTTTTGGAACGAGTGAAATTGTTTTTTAACTGATAGTTTTTTAAAATGAGTGAAATCAGTTTTCTGAGATTGTTTTTTACGGTGTGTGAAAGTATGTTGAATGGGTTATTTCAAATACGTTCAAATGATTATTTCAAATATATGAAACTAGTATTTATGAAATACATGAAACATATTTCAATGTGTTTGTCAAGTTGTTTATTCAATGTGTGAAACTGATGTTTGTGAAATACAACTAGTATTGAAATATGGAAACTATAAAATTGAAATTGTTGAAAATATATCCAAGATCGATCTTATTT